>VXBD01011425.1:20652-30946 GCA_013399975.1 Indicator maculatus
AAGGAAGGAAGGAAGGAAGGAAGGAAACAAACTTACTTTATCTTGAACTTTTTCAAATGGTAAAAAACATTCTTTCACATCTTGGGGCACTGAAAAATAAACTCTGAAAACTGAACAGAAAAATGTGTATAAATATTTTGAGTAAACCTACAAAGATTAGACTGGCTGTTTACTTTAAATGTACTGTCTGAGCTACACTTTCTTCTCCTGTTCACTAGTAACCTTTAATCACCTTGTTGTTTGTGCTGTTTTCGCTTGCTTCCCCGAATTGTGATCTTTGCTTCCTGTCTCTCTGCCCTGCTGTGCTTTTCAACAGTGTTCTGGTTTTCTTTTGACGAGCAGTGAAAATTGCAAGATTCTTGACCTCTAGAGAACATACAGAACTTCAGAAATCATGGGTCTTGTAAATTGTACTTGGCTGCTGGAACCCAGAATATGCTATTGCTGGTAAAGGCCAGGATGCTGTTTGCCTTCTTGGCCACCTGGTCAGACATGGTTACAAGGTGTGCCAGGAGAGGTTTGGACTGGACTATTTTTAAGTATAGGCAGACTATTAGTAAGTTCAGAAATCAAGAACTTCATAGAAGTTCAAGCTTCCAGTGAATCACTGCAAGTTGGGAGAGTGTAACTGAAAACTCTTCCTCTTCAGCTCTAAAGCTGTATCAATCTCTATCTATGAACATATTTAACACATTCTTTTAACAAGAAGATTCTTTGAAGGGCAACCTTTCCCCAACAGAGAATGATGAGACCAAACATTTAGTGAATATGGTCTCTTCTACTTCTCTTTTTTCATTGCAAAACCACAACAAATCTAGAAAATCTCCTGAAGTCTTAGAAGAAATCTCACCCTTCCATCCAACTCCTTACTTAAATGTCAGTTAATGATCTTGATGAGAGTAAGATAGGTGGGGGTAGGCAGTTTTAAAAAAGAAGTTACCTGCAGACATCCTAGCATGAAGACAGACATGAGACTTAATGTGAGGTGTTATAATGTACATATTAAAAACAAAAAAAATTAAAAATGAGTAAATAAGAAATCAATTCTTTTAGTTGGATGAAGGAAAAATGATAGAAAAAGGAGATTTTATTTTTTCCCTTTCCCTTAGTAAAAGAGATAATTATTCAGTTAATTTTGCTGTATGTTGGAATAATTCTCCAAGCTGGACAATAACATTATTTTATGGGTTTAAACATGTATGAAATCATGCTAATCGAGATCATAAAATTGTAGTATCATGGAATCATAGAACAGTTTGCATTGGAAGGAACATTTAAAGGTCATGTAGTCCAACATCAGGTTGCTTGAAGCCCCATCCAGCCTGACCTCAAATGTTTCTAGTGATGGGGCATTTACCACCTCCCCATCTATAATGGGCAACCCATTCCGATGTTTCGTCACCCTCCCTGTAAAAAATTTCCTCCTTATATCTCTAGTCTGGATCTACCATCTTTTAGTTTAAAACCACCACCCCTCATCCTATTACTACAGGCTTTGCTAAAAAAGAAGTCCCTGTATGTTTTATAAGACCCCTCTACGTACTAGAAGGTTCCAATAAGCTCTCCTCAAAGCGTTATCTTCTCTAGACTGAAAAACCTCATCTCTCTCAGGCTGTCTTCATAGAGATTTCCGTTCCTCTGATGTTACCTGACCATGCTCTGGGCCTGCTCCAACAGGTCCATGTCTTTCTTGTACTGAGGATTCTAGCACTGAACAGAAGACTCTGGGTTGGGTCTCACCAGAGTGAAGTAGAGGGGGAGAATTTCTTCTTTTGACCTTTTGGCAACATTTACATTTGATGCAAGCTAATAATAAGATAGAAGCGATTTTAATAACAATAATGAGCAAAAGCAACAGTCCGCGTGGAAGCAAAAAAAAAGCAAGAGAGAGCTGTTAGTCTCTACTTCCCACCAGCAGGATGATGGTTGGTCTCGGGAAGCAGGGCTCTCTAAGCTTGGTGGTTGCTTGGGAGGATAGACACCGTGGACAAATCCCCCAACTTCCTTCTTTTACTTCATTCTTATATCTGCGCTGACATCACATGGCATGGAATACCTCTCTGGCCAGTCCAGGTAAGCCAGCTCAGCTATGTCCCCTCCCAAGATCCTGCCCATCCCTCAATGTACTCTTGGGGCAGGGAAACATTGAAAAGACACAGCCTGGATACTTACTCAACAGTAGCCAAAACACTGCTGTGTTATCAACTGCCGCTGCAAAACACAGCACTAGAAAGATTCCATGAGGAGAATTAACTCCAGCTCGGCCAAACCCAGTACAGCCATCTGGGTTGTGAGCAACACATTGTCATCTCAAGTTTGGCTTTTCATCCATCAGTACCTCCAATTCCTTCTCTGCAGGGCAGCTCTCAATCCTTTTATCCCTCAGCTTGTATTGATATCAGGGACTGCCCTGACACATGTGTGTCCAAAATACATGGCAAAATGCAAACATTGTGCTTTGTCAAGAGTTCAAGCAAACTGGCTTTTTATTAGGTATGTCTGCATCAGTGGATTTCTTTGGCTGAAAGAGACATAATTCCATTAACCTACAGGAAGCTGGTAATCTTTTCCAGCCTCTTACATGTTGCAGAAACAATAGATAGTAGCTGATAGATGTGAAGTCAAGCCTTTCAAAATGGAGAATGCTCTTCCAGCTTAAATCAGAACAAGTACCCAGTGTTAACTGTCATATCATTCATTGTTTATGATCTTGCAGCAAAAGAAAATTACTTAGCTCTTCACAAAGTAAAATTTGCACCAGGTTCCTGTTAGCAATTTATTTCCACTTGTGTAACTGTGATCTCTTAACTGTAACCAGTTCTCTCCCTGGGCTTTTAATGTGAACAATAATTTAACTAATTGAATTTCAGATAAGAATAAATATCCTTGCTATCACCTGCTGTTTGGAAACAGAGATACCATCCCAGACACTTTTTTGCAGGTTTTAAAATACCTTGTTCTAGTTAGGACATTTAGAGTATTATGTAACATTTCTTTAATCTTCCATTCACAGTCTGAGGCTGAAAATGGTTACTGATACTAAACAAAGTCCTGTTGGTGATACAGCTATGCAACCAAGGTGTTATTGTCAGCAACTAATTCTAAAAAAGAAGTGCTATAACCTCACCAAGGGCTGAATTAATTTAATTCATTATTGAATTCATTAATGAAATTATTCCAATTGGATACAAATGCAGTTGAGTACCAATTAACTCCTTTTTTACATTCAACTAAGAGGAGATTCTAGATTCCTGAGTGGCTAATGTGACTGAAGGCATATAAAGTGATGATTTCACTGTCTCTGCCCCTGCTGTGCTTTATTCCCTATTGCTTTTGGACAGGATTTTAGAAGGGTGAAAAAGAGATGGAAAATTTCTCACTCTGATTGTAGTACATGTACTTTAAAATTGGTGTTTGTTATAAAGTGCATGAAGAAGGGCACCAGTTGAGTGGTGTGGCAGTTTAGGCTGGGTGTCTCCTGTTACTGCCACATAAGTCACACCTCCAGTGTCCTGAGCGTCCAACCCAATAAGGTGGACACAGGAAACAGCGTATTTCTACCCATAAATCCTGCCCCATATAAATCCATCTGCAAAGTCATTCTCTTCCTCTTTCTTCCCTCTCTGCTCCCGTGGGAGATGCTCCCTATCAGGTAATGGTCGGGTAGTATCTCAAGGCCTCTTAGGCCTGTCTAGGCCTCATGCCAGGAGGAGAAAGGCGGGGGGGGGGGGCAGTCTCAGCCCTGGCCAGCCTGAGAGTAGCCTAGCAGGGAGGGGGGAAGAGCCCTGGGGGTTTTGGGTGTACCCTCAGGTGGGGAGAAGGGAAGAGTTGGGAGGCCTTTTGGTGTTGTGTAAGGGACTCTGTACGCTTCGGGATATCTTTGCCACTATGCTTTGTATTTTTGTAGTTTCAACAATTGCTTTTGCATTTAAACTTTCCATCACTCTTCAATCTGTTTGTGTGAGTGTCATTCTTTTGTCCCTCTTGGGGCAATAGAGGATCTGTCTGGCCTCAAACCATAACAAGTAGATAAAGAGAGATTTGTTGAATTATGTGCCTTCTGGAATTGCTAAAGCATTTCTAGAAGCACTCCAAAACCCTCTGAACCCTTCAGGTCATAGAATCAGAATGGTTTGGTTTTGAAGGAGCCTTAAAGAACAACTATCTCCAATCACATTGCCATGGACAGGGGCAACTTCCACTGAATCAGGCTGGTAAAAGCCCCACACAACTTGACTTTGAACATTTCCAGGGAGCGGGGAATATCCACTGCTTCTCTGTGCCATCAGTGTTTTACTACTTTCAAAGAATTTCTTCCTCATACCTAATGTAATTTTACCCTCTTTTAGTTTAAAGCAATTACTCTTCTTCCTATCACTACATGTCCTGATAAAGAGTCCCTCCCTATCTTTCCCATAGGCTACGTTTAAGTACTGTAAAGAACTAAAAGGTTTCCTCAGAGTCTTCTCTTCCCCAGGCTGAAAAATCCCAACTCCTGCAGATTTTCCTCATAGCATAGATGCTCCAGACCGTTGGCCATCCTCATAGCCCTCCTCTGGACTTACTTCAACAGGTTCATGGCCTTCTTATGCAGAGGTGCCAGAAGTTTAATGTACCAGACCTGTCAGGGATCTCATGAGAACAGAGTAGATCAGGAGAATCACTTCTCTCAACCTGCTAGCCACGTTTCTTTTGATGCAACCCGGATGCAATTGGCTTTCTGGTGTGTGAGTACGTTGCTGGGTTATATTCAAATTTTTATTCACCATGACCTTAAGTCCTTCTCCACAGGGCTGATTTGAACCCACTGATAGGCTAGCCTGTGTTTGAGCTTGCAAATGTCAATGTGCAATTGCAATGAACGCCCATATGCAGGACTTTGCACGTTGGGCCTGTGTCCCGGAAGGGGTAAACACATGTCAAACCTGTTTTGCCACTACTCCCTCTTCCCCTCCCCTGTTACAGGGTCCAGGGTGAGGTGGAAAAGCAGACAATAGGCCGATGCTGTAAAGTCTGCTGGGGGGTAAGACTTGGCCCCATGCTTCATGTGTTTCACATACCCTGAAACATATGTGACTGCCTTTTTGAGAATGTGTGTGCGGTTTGTGTGCTGTACAGCATTTTGAATTGATTGGCTAAACTTATTATGTTAGTCTACCATTGGACAGTTTTGTTTTCAAAAAAAGGTAATTAACAGGGGATGATTTGAAAAGTTTGCACCATTTTTAGTGGATTCCTGACTGCAGTGAGACGTGATCCCGTCCTGCCTTCAGGGCAAACAGTCCTTTGTTCCCAGCGGCCACGTGTTATAGCTACATAGCTCTTCACAATAGCTGCTTGCTCTCTCACATTTCCTCCATTTTAGATTGACCATTTTGAATTTTATTTCCATTGGATTACAAATCACAGCTCTAGTAGATCATTGTCCAGCAAAAGTTTTGCTGAATAACAGCACAGTGGTCTCATGAGTAATTTTGGCTAATTTTCCTAATTGTTTCCAAAAGCTTCTGAAATTTGGCTTTACCTATTGCTTGGCTCCATTTCTTAGCCAACAAGTCCATCTCACAACCCAATTTGGCACTGCACTTTCATTGTTGTGTAAAGAAGATTTTTTCCACTTGTTCCTCTTAATTTCCAGGTTTCTGATTTTCCTAGATTGACTTCTACTGTTTTTTAAAATACCCTTTGTGTAAATACGTATCTTTGACTGGGCAAATATACCTAATTAGTTAGCTTGGGAGAAATTGTTTATATTTAATAAATCATAGTTTGGATATTTATTAAAAACTCCTGCATAATAATTCATAAATCATAACACCCCGGCCTCATTGAACTTCATAAAGATTGAACCTGTGCACCTCTCAAGCCTGTCAAGGTCCCTTTGGTTGCCAGCATGTCAATCACACCACACAGCTTGGTGTTGTCTGCAAACGTGCTGAGAGTGCACTTATTCCTACTGTCTATATCACTGACAAAGATGTTAAATAATGCCAGTCCTAATATTGATCCCTGAGCAATGCTACTTTTCACTAGTCTCCACTTGGACATCAAGCTTTTGAGTGTAATTGTTTATCAAATTCCTTATCCATTGAGTGGTTCAACCAACAAGAATGTTGCGGGAGACAGTGTGAAACGAAATGCTATGCACAAGTCCAGGTCGATGATTTCAGTTCTTCTTCTGTTATCCACCAATGCTGTATCCATGTCATAGGACACCAAATTTGTCAAGCACAATTTTCCCTTAGTGAAGCCATGTTGGCTGTTGCTAGTCACCACCTTACATTCCACGTACCCTAGTACAGTTTCCAGGACATTCTGTTCTATGATCTTACAGATGAGACTACTGGCCCATAGTTCCCTGGGTCTTTTTTCCCATTTTTAAAAATGGGTATAAAATGCTCCTGGAATCATTCAGTTATTTTTTAAAATGCTTACATTCAGCCTGAGCACTGTTTGACTGCAAATCCCATCCACTCCTGCAGCAAAAAACATCAGGACATTTCTAGGAAACACTAAAGGTTTTCAATTTATAGCACATTCCACTACAAGTAGTGGAATTGCAACACAAGCATCCCTACAGCCACCCTCAAGCATGCTCACAGCTAAGTCATGTGGGAGTGTTATTCTTCTGGCCTGGAGGCTACCCTAGGCATCTCTCTAGGTGGTTTGTACAATATTCCCTCAGAAGCAGTGAATTCTTGATGCATATTGTTAAAGGTTGGATCTGATTTAGATCTACCAGTAGCAAAACTGTCATTCTGACTAAGGGATGCACATCAAATAATTTTCCTTGTGTGTTTACTTCAGGTACAATTTTGAAATTGACAAGGACATTGTGTTTTCAATATTCATATATTCTTCTGAGATTTCCTTGAATGAGAAAGTGCTTTCTAAAACACTAAGGAATGTAACATATTCGCCCAATAAGAACAAGAACAGAAGGTGAGGGAAGAACTCAAAAGTATACTATGCATCTAGTGAGTTACATTCTTTCAAATCAATTACCTATAGCTCTTGGTAATTTACATAATGGAGGCGGTAGATTCACAAGGATAATATCAGTGCAGGTATTGGAAAGAATAATAGTGTCGTTTACAAATTGCATAGCATTTCTCATTAATTGCATATTTAATAGGCTGTCTTGCTAATGGTTTTAAATTCTTGATCTTGTTTAATTTTCACACGGACAAATTTTGTGTGTAAATTTGTTGAGATTCCTACATGGAGGACTTATCTACACATTTACTTTAATTGCACTTGCTGTGGTGTGATTTGCAATTCCCTTTCTGAAGTTCCATGAGACAAACAGATGATCTGAATCCCTAATCATAGAGAAAGACTGCGAAAGTCTACATATTCAGGTCACCCAACAAGCTAGTTGCATAACCAGTCAATCTGCCTGATAGAGCTTGTGATTCGTAGAGATCCATCATCTTGTCTGCGAACTATTTTCCTTCATTTCTTATGGCATTTTCAAGTGTGTCTGTCTATATAATAAAGATTTTAAAATGTTGAATATCCGTGCTGTAGCATGGAGAATTTTGCACAACAGGAAATTAATTTTTTTAATTAATATTTTCTTACATCTCAAACATCTGTTTTGATGTATCCCCTTTCTAGGTGCTGAGTAAAATGTATTGTAGGGAGTAGGCTTCTTGATATGATAAAGAAGATATGTAATAAACCAGGAACAGAACACTCAGCAGAAATTATGCAATACATACTAAACCTGAAGCTGAGCAGAAAACAGGCTTCATCTGAATCTGAAGTGGTACACAGGGAAGAAAATATTGGTTAATGTTGTGAGCAGCCGAGGCAGATTGTATAAAAGTGTACAAAAGACTTGAAGAGTTGTATTTTGTCTTGCCATAACGCTACTTAAATATCTGCAATTTTCCCACAGAAGCTACCTGTATACTGAGTGGTATATGATTTACTTTTCAACAGTCCCTTAGAGCTAAGAAGCTTCAGGGAGACCCCTCCTTCACAGTGGGATCCATTCTACTGAACTTCTGATGTCTGCACTATAAACATTTACTTTTGATCTGTTTACCTGGGATCATTTTGTATTTGATGAGGACAAATAGATGTTTTTACACCATGATTCTCTCAGCTTATTCTGGACAACTACATGGAGGCAAACTCTACATCAGTAAAATTTTTAACATTTTTGAAAATCTGTCTATTGCTGGTAGAAGCAGATAAGGATGACTAACTCATCTGTAGACATTGATATCAGATGGATGAGTTCAACTTTTGTTGGGTTTTTTTTGTTTGTTTGTTTGGTTGGTTTTTTTACATGAACATGGTGTTAAGACTGGACCTGAAGTTTGCCATGCTTTGAGCAGAGGGTTACATCAGATGATCTCTGAAGACTCATTCCAACCTAAATTATTGTATAATTTCATAAAACCTATGATTTCTAGATCCAAATTTGATCCTTTTTCATTATGATCACTTTAAGAAGCTATATAACTTCTCTGTCTTTTCTACCAACTCTTTTAACAAAACCAAATGATGTTTCTGCTTATGCTCAGAGGATAGTTGAGGACTTAAAATGAAATATAGTTTCATGCTCACAGGAACAGAAGTACAATGAAGTTAATCTTACGATTTAGCAGAGGGGTTGGTCTAGAAGATCTCTAGAGGTGCCTTCCAACCCCCACCATTCTGAAATTCTGTGATTTGGCTACAGTTCAGGTAATTACTTTTATCCTAAGGGTTGTTATATATGCAACTTTTCATGAACTTCTTAGGTATTTTGAAATACAACATAAAAGTCAAGTAAATTATGTTGTAACTTAAAGGCAAATAAAACACCTGAAAGAAATCTTTCCACTGTACCCAGCATGTCTTGTCTGAGCCAAGCTCTTTGTAGTGATAGTGGGATTTTGCTCAGTTGCATGCGTTGCCCAATCCCATTTGAAAGTCATACATTTTAATGGTTAATGATCATATCAGGCCTACACAGTAGCAGAACAGATGACTCATAATCACCACCATTGTTCTGTAGAAACTTGTTTCTACCCTATACAATCTTTTTTTTTTTCAGTTCTCAATATGGATTCTCATTAAACATTTTATTGTGCATTAGGCAATTTTATAATTTACTCTCAGTTGTGACTTATAACAGTTTGGGAACATTAAAATACAAGACTATGAAGTGTAGATGCTGCTTTATTTAAAATTGATATTTAGGGGGAAAAAAAAAAAAGGAAGAAGAAATCAGAGGACCTACACTGTGGAGGATGATGACAGGAAATGAAAGCAAAATTCAGCATATCCAAAGATGGAACTATTCAGTGGCAGCCAAAACACCTAAAAATCTGTTATATTTGCTTAATTTGAAATGAAAAATATATATCCTTTTTGACCAGTTAAATTTTCTAGCAAGCTATTTTTACTCCAATGGAAACACACACTAAGCAAAAACAAAAACAAAAAACCCAACCAAACAACAGCAACATAAACCCAACACACTCTCACCCCAAAAAATCCCAAACCTCACCACAACAAACAAAATGAACAAGAATATATCTCATTCATTTTTAAGAAGTATTCTTTTAATTTCCATAAATGGAACAGTAATAGAGGGAACACTGTTAATAGTCCATGATATTACCTCCTTAGTTATTACTTTTCATATTTTATTTAGTGTCTCCTATTCAGCGGTTCTAAAATACTTTTTATAATCAAAAGGTTTGTTTTTCTGTTACTCAAAGAGTGAAATAATTATTATGACAATGAGAGATAGGCCAGACTACTCGGCCAGAGGAGGATATAGTGCTGCTGCTTGATGAAACTCAGGGAACACTGATCATCTGACCATCTCTGTTTGACATCTAGCAGGCGTTATTATATGTTTGCTAATGAATGCTCTTTTACACTGATTGCTTGAAGATGCTGAAAGTAAAGACATCTGCCACTTTTAAGATTATGTCATCTCAGACAAAACATTCTGTCGTTCACCTGACAGACAAGAATGCAGCTCATCTCGCTGTACAAAGCCTAAGGACCAGACTTTCAACATCAAGTCTTTTTGCCAGACATATCTTTTCCATGATCAAAGCATACAAGGGATGTATTGTTACATTCATGTTCACTCTCCTTTGCAGACAATGGAGAGGAAAAAGAAAAAACACATTTAGCCCAAAGAAATAATCTTTTTTTTTTTCTACCAATGTGATTGTTATTGAAGAATATAATTTTTCATTAGAGATGTAAGTAGCAGCATTTGCTTAATTCCCCTGCTGCCACTCAGTTCACAAAAAAAAAAAAAAAACTTTTTTTTTTT
>VXBD01011425.1:30968-65723 GCA_013399975.1 Indicator maculatus
TTTTTCTGTGAAGGCTTTATTCCCAACATGACTTTTTCAAGCACTCATTTTAAGTAGATCTTTTCTGTACTTTTTTTCTGTTAAAGCTTTTTATTAAACTAAATATATGGTGTTTAGAAATGCAGCTAATGAATTGGATTTTTTAGACTGAGCCGGATCAGAGGGAAAATGGGAGGGAAAAGCAGTGGGAAAAATACATATCAAATGGAAGGGATATCACCATTTCCCTGGCTTTGAAAATGGTGTCACTGTCGCAGGCAGCGGTGGGAAGTAGGGCTGTGCCACATGGTTTTCTCTAGGCTGCAGGCAGCACGAAGCAGGGCCGTGCCATGCGTCTTGTCTCTGGGACGCAGGCCGAGTGGAGAGGCGAAGCATGGCCATGACACAGCTTTTCTCAGGGACGCAGGCAGCAAGGATAGAGGCTGAACGGTGTGGGGACAAGCGGAGTGGCGGAGACACAAGACTGTGTCACAGCGCTGCCGCCACCACCACCGCTTGCTGCTGCCACCCACTGAGGAATGGAGGAGAGCTGAGCCCAGCTGAGCTGAGCCATGCGGGGGGGACCAGAAGGCTTCCTCCGCCCCCCCGATCAATCCTGTTTCCCCGGAAGTCCCCCATTTTCCCCACCCCCGGGCCCTGTGCGGCAGGGTGGGCCAGGGCAGCACCCCCACCCTTCAGTACCTCTGAGATAAGCCCAACGCCTGGGGTCTCACAGATGTATTAGAAGGGGTGTGGTTAGTAGGTCAAGAGACTTCTCCTTTCCCTTTACTTTGCCCTTGTGAGGCCACATCTTGAATATTGTGTCCAGTTCTGGGCCCCTCAGTTTAAGAAGGATGGGGAACTGCTTGAAAGAGTCCAGTGCAGAGCCACAGAAATGATTTAGAGAGTGGAACATCTTCCTTATGAGAAGAGACTGAGGGAGCTGGGTCCCTGGCTTGGAGAAGAGAAGGCAAGTGGTGACCTCATTAATGTTTATAAAAATGTAAGGGGTGAGTGTCAAGAGGATGGAGCCAGGCTCTTCTCAGCATTGCCCAATGACAGGACAATGGGCAATGGGTGGAAGCTGAGGCCTAGGAAGTTCGATGTAAACAAGAGGAAATTTTTTTTCACTGTGGGGGTGATGGAACACTAGAACAGGCTTCCCAGGAGAGTTGTGGAGTCTCCTTCTCTGGAGATATTCAAAACTGGCCTGGATGCATTCCTGTGTGATCTACTCTAGGTGATCCTGCTCTGATGAGCAAATTGGACTCGATGATCTTTTGAAGTCCCTTCCAACCCCTAACATTCTGTGATTCTGTGATTTATGATTATTATTTCACATTTTTCAACACTCTCAAAGAAAAGTAGTAAGATATTAAAATATTCAGACACCAATATTCAGATCCTGTGGGGTTTTGTTTGTGCTTTTAAAATAGTATACACCTGCTTTATGGTTAGGATTTTGACAGACTTTTTAATACTTTAAAGCAGTCTGTGGCTAGTGATCTTCAAAATGTATGCATACATTCATGTTTGCATACAATACTACACATATATACATACATACAAGTATACATACTTATATAATATGCTATTAATTTACAATAAACTAGAATTCAGTAAGCTATTCTTACACTCTTACCACTCATTTAAAATGAGTTTGACAAATAATATACACTAAGATCTTAACTGCTATGCCCTCAGCAGCAAGCTCTTACTAATCTTACATAAAATGTCATTGAACTATCAACTAAAGAAAGTTTTAATACTCAGCTTTGAATCTCAGAAAGATTTTTTTCAGTTTCTTGGTTTTTCCTCCCATTGTTACAAAACATTCTTAAACCTGGCTTGAAACCACATTAAACTTTGCAATTCTTATACGTAGTTGCATAATGGATGTATTTCTGCCCATAGAGTTTTACACAGATGGATGCTATGAGTCTGAACTGCTGAGGCTGGGATGGCACCCAGAGGATGGAGTCACTTGGCATTTTGAATAGGAGAATAATACTTTCAGAATGACAAATGTGTAGATACAGAAGATAATCATGCAATTTACTGGAACTGAGAAAGCAGCTGGGACCTTTGGCAAATGCTGCTGTTCTTGCTTGATATTGAGTGTTTGTCCTGAAAGCATCTGTAGTACTGCAAGCATTATTTTTTCTGAGTGAAGAACATTGTGTGGAAAGTGTTAAATACCTCACATTTCCCTCAAAAACAGCACGAAAACTTTACTGATTCTCAATTTTCCTTCTCTGTTGTCTTGTGAGTGAGGTAAGAGTAAAATATAACAAATATGCTATGTATTTTTGCATTTAGAAATACAAACTCGTTTCATTGATAACATTGGAATTCCCATCTATATAAATTAGCTAGTCTACAGCTAAATTTTTTCTTTCTTTCTCCACTCTGTGTCCATTTTCATTTTCATCTTTGTTATGAATAGTTAAATGAAATACAACACATCCTTAAATAAGAAGCAAAATTTTTTCACAGTTTAACTGTGCATTGCCAATACATCCTTGACTATTTTTCCTTCCGAGGTTCCTGTTATTCACTGAGGTATAAACACCTTATGAAAAAGAAAGAGGAGAAAGTAATTTTGGGAGGTATTTTAAGTAGAAAATACTGCAATATTTACTCGACCAAGATGCTTCCTTTCAGAAGGCTTTAGAAAGCATAACAGGTTAAATTGAAGAGGCTAAGATAAATTAAGGGCAAATTGTTGCTGTTTATCTTCCTGGATGGCTTTGTACTGATTTTGTGCTGGTTTTAGGGCTATGCCCTGTAAATATTGAAAATACTGTATATTTTGTATACATTCACTGCATTCCATTGTAGACTGTAGTGTCACTTGTAAATGCAGCCTCATTTGCTTCCAAACTGAGCTAGTCTGGTGAAATTAAGGGGGTTGGGGGTGTTGGTGGTGTGTCTATGGAACATTTCTGACTAGGCTTGTCATCTTGTATCCATTTCACATTGTGTTCTTGAGGACTTGAATCAAATATCTTGACACAAAATTCCCAAAGATAATTTTGGAACTATGCTGAAATTTTATTGCTGTTTCTGTTCTGCTCATTTTCTTGAATAGTAAAAAGAACATTCTTGTGTGTCTTCATTGATTAATAACTTCATTAGAGGCTGCTCCATTTTCCAGTCTTTAAGTGTTTAGTTACGTTTTTCAGCATTTCTATTGGCTATGGTACACATCTGGGGGAAGTACACATGAGAGTAACATGAGAGACTTCCTGTTCCTATTGCTGCTTTTCAGTTACGGTTTTGGGGTGTTGGCTCTTCCCCCACTGGGATAGCATCCTGAAGGGAGGGGTTGGATGGGTTTAGCTCACTGGCTTATGCTTGCTGTTGTTTTTCTTCTGTGATTTTTTCATCAAATAGGCTAAAGTAATTGTTCATTATGTTATCTCTTTTATATTAAACTCTTTTTGTCTGAACTCTTTGTCTCAACCCAGAGTTTGTTTTTTGGTGTGTGTGTGCTACATTTCACACATTTCTGTTTCAGGGAGAAACAGGCAGGTTAACACATTACAGTGTGTCAAGCTGTTACAGAAACAAAAGATACACTTCAGTAATACTTTGCAGGTAATATGTATTTGTCTTCCTAAAGATTTTATAATTTTTTTTTTATTTTTTTTTAATACTCAACACTTTCATAAATTTGCATGCTAATTTAGACAGAAATACATATAAATATGTAAGAAGGTTATGTAAGAATGTTCTGTTGTTTTCTATTCCCCTTCCTCCTTCCAGCCTAATACTCAAGTAAGTACTGAAGAACAAGTATTGAAAGAGAGAGCAATCCATCTTTAAAAGCCTGGTGAATAAAGAACAACTGAAAATAAACTTGTCCGATATTTTGAATATTGTGCTATTCCTGTGTTTGACATTAACTAGATATTTGACTCAAAGTTATTTCTAGATTCATAAGGGTATAACTTCTTGATTTGTAAAACCTATGCTCTTAATCATGTTTCTGTTAGAGGAAAAAAAAAAAGTAAAATAAATAAAGCCTGAAGAAAACTAACAGTTTTTTCTAAATAAACATGATAATCCAGCTTTGTCATAGAATCATAGAATCAACAAGGTTGGAAAAGACCTCAGAGATCATCAAGTCCAACCTATCACCCAGCACCTCATGACTAACTAAACCATGGCTTTAAGTGCCACGTCCAATCCTCTGTCAAACACCTCCAGGAACAGTGACTCCACCACCTCCCTGGGCAGCACATTCCAATGGAAGATCACTCTTTCTGTGAAGAACTTTCTCCTCTCCTCGAGCCTAAACTTCCCCTGGCACAGCTTGAAACTGTGTCCTCTTGTTCTGGTGCTGGTTGCCTGGGAGAAGAGACCAACCCCTACCTGTCTACAACCTCCTTTCAGGTAGTTGTAGAGAGCAATAAGGTCACCCCTGAGCCTCCTCTTCTCCAGGCTAAACAACCCCAGCTCCCTCAGCCTCTCCTCATAGGGCTTGTGTTCGAGGCCTCTCACCAGCCTCGTTGCCCTTCTCTGGACATGTTCAAGTGTCTCAATATCCTTCTTAAACTGAGGAGCCCAGAACTGGACACAGTCCTCAAGGTCTAACCAGAGATGAGTACAGGGGCAGAATGACTTCCCTGCTCCTGCTGGCCACACTATTTCTGATACAGGCCAGGATTCCATTGGCCTTCTTGGCCACCTGGATACACTGCTGTCCTTCCATTATTCACAAAATTACAGAATCACAGAATGTTAGAAGTTGGAAGGAACCAAGGAACCTCCAGAGGTTATTGAGTCCAACCCCCATACCAAAGCAGGATCACCTAGGGCCACCTACACAGGAACACTTCTAGATGGGTTTTAAAAGTTCCCAGAGAAGACGACTCCACAATCTCTCTCTCATCATCCTGTTCCAGTGCTTCATCACCTTTACCTTAGAGAAGTTTTTCCTCATATTGAGGTGGAACCTCCTGTGTTTCAGCTTATAATCATTGTTCCTTGTCCTATCACTGGGCACTATGTTCATCTTGACACCCACTTCTCAGATATTTATAGACATTAACAACATCAACCTTCTCTTCTGAAGACTAAACAGTCCCAGTTCTCTCAGTCTTTCTTCCTAGAAGAGATGTTCAAGTCTCCCAAACATCCTTGTTAGCTCTCTGTTGGACTGTCTCCAGAAGGTCCCTGTATCTCTTGAATTGGGAAGCCTAAAACTGGATAGTGTTTCAGGCGTGGTGTCATCAGGACAGAGTAGAGGGTGAGGAGACCCTCCCTAGACCTTCTGGACACATATTTCTTAATGCACCCCAGGATGCTGTTTGCCCTCTTGCCCATGAGGGCACATTACTGTCCCATGGACAACTTGCTGCCCACAAGATTCCAAGCTCTTTCTCCATCAAGCTACTTCCGATCAGGACAAGCCCTAGTCTGTACTGGTGCCTAGTGTTATTCCTCCCCAGATGTGGGGGATGTCCTCTTGAACCTCATGAGTTTTGCCTTCACCCATCTCTCCAGCCTGTCCAGATGTCATTGGATGGCAGCACAGCCCTCCAGTGTCTTAGCCATCACCCCCACACCCCCCTACCATCCAAGTTTCTTATGATCAGCACACTCAATCCACTCATCTAGTTCATTGATGAAGATATTGAATAAAACAAAAAAATTGGAGCCAGTATTTATCCCTAGGGAACACCACTGGCATCAGGCCTCCAACTGGACTCTGTGCCACTGATCACAACACTCTGAACTCTGGTGTTGATCCAGTTACCAATCAGCTTCACTGTCTAATGATCTAACCCATTTTTCGTGACTTTATCTGTGAGGATGCCATGGGAGAAAGAATCAAAAACCTTGCTGAAGTCAAGGTAGATAATATCCACTTCTCTCCCTTCATCTTGCCATTTGGTCATGCCTTCATAGAAGGCTATGAGGTTAGTCAAGAAAGATTTTCCCTTCTGTGGTTTCTACTCCTTATACTCTTCTTTTCTTTCATGAGGTTAGAGGTGGCCTCCAGAATGAGCTGCTCCTTCACCTTTCCAGGGTTGGAGGTGATGCTAACTGGTCTGTAGTTTCCTGGATCTTCCTTCTTGCCATGTTTTGAAGACTGGAGTGGCACAGGCCTTCTTCCAATCATCAGGCACTTCTCCCATTCTCCATGATCCTTCAAAAATGATGAAGAGTGGTACAGCAACAACATCAGGCAGCTTCCTCGGCACTTCAGGACGCACCCCATTGGACTTGTGTATTTTCAGTTCAAAGTATTATTCCGTTTCAAGTAATTCAAAGTTCTGATTCATTACCCTGTCTTCTGGAACTGATTATTTAGAGGATACAAGTCAGTAACAGGGTAGGAACTATTTCTTAGAGATATTTTTGGTTTGTTTGTGTGGTTTGGGGCCAGACAGATCCTCTCTTGCCCAAGAGGGACAAAAGAATGACACTCACACAAACGGATTGGAGAGTGATGGAAAGTTTAAATGAAAAAGCAATTGGTGAAACTGCAAAAACTACAAGCATAGTGGCAAAGGTATCCCAAAGCATACAGAGTCCCTTACACAACACCCAAAGGCCTCCCAACTCTTCCCTTCTCCCCACCTGAGGGTATACCCAAAACCCCCAGGGTTCTTTCTTCCCCCCCACTGCTAGGCTAGTCTCAGGCTGGCCAGGTCTGAGTGTGCCCCCCCTCCCCCCCTTCTCCTCCTCGCATTAGGCCTAGACAGGCCTAAGAGGCCTTGAGATCCTCTTCCACCATAACCCAACAAGAGAGCATCTCCCATGGGAGCAGAAAGGGAAGAAAGAGAAAGAGAATGACTTTGCAGGTGGATTTATAGGGAGTGGGATTTCTGGGTAGAAATACGCCATTTCTTGTGTTCACCTTATTGGGCTGGACACTTGGGACACCAGAGGTGTAGCTTATGTGGCAGTAACAGGAGGCACCCAGCCTAAACTGCCACAGTTTGGTGGTTGTTTTTTTCTTGTTGTGTTCATGTAGGTTTTTTGTTGTTGTTGGGTTTTGGTTGGGTAGGTGGGGTTTTTTGTTGTTAGGTTTTGTTTGGTTTTGTATGGGTTTGTTTGGTTTTGTGTGCATTTGGTTGGTTTTTGTGTGTTTGGGACTTTTTGTTTGGTTGTTGTTGTCTGGGCTTTTTTCATCACGTTGTGCTAAATTATTGTTGCCACAGGGAGCCTGACTTTCTGTCTAACATCAGTAACATCAATAAGATTTAACTTCACTTCACATAGAACATAATATTAAGCAGTCTGTATATGCAAAACAAGATAGACCTGCAATCCAAGATGGTCTCTTATGGAGTTTTATTATAAGTGTGAGAATATTTATCTTTTTTATGTATATTGTTAGTCAACATCTGGAGTTCAGCAGATTGCTATCAATTATGAGAAGAAACTTCCTCCAAGGAACTATTTAATTTGATTCAGTCTTGTTTATTTACAAAAAATAAATAAAAAAATTAATCTTGATCACTGCACAAATCAGACAGAAAGAGATTTGCAACTGTGACCACAGAAACCCCAATCTAAAGCACTCTGGAGACAGTCATGCCCCTGGTATTTGACAGGTAGTAGCCTTTGGTCTTCAGCCTTTCGCTGTACCTGCTATGGAGAAGAGAATTTCTATTTCTTCCTCAGATGTCACATCCATTAGATAGTATCTCAGTCTTGAGAAATGTTTTTTGTTGTTGTTGTTTTTTTTTTTTTTTTGCACTGCAAATCTTTAAAAAAATACCACAAAACCAAACATTTCAGAGCTTTCTTAATTTAAACATTAATAGAATACCATCATGGTTGGAGTCCACCCAATGTGGCAACAGAGCACCACACAGATGCTCACTCACTTCTACCCACTCCAGCAGGATGGGAAAGAGAAAACGCAGGAGAACGCTCAAGGTTCAAGGCAAAGGACAGAGAGGGCTCACTCATCAATTATGGTCACAGGCAAAAGACAGACTTGACTGGAGAAACGAAACCACTTTAATCAAAAAACTCCCACACCAATTAACTAATTGAATCAGATAATAATCAACAGTAAATACAACTGAACCTTAAATAAATACACCTTCTCTTCATTCCTCCCTTCTTCCCAGGCCCAGCTCTGCTACAGTCTACCTTCAAGTGACACAGGGGATCAGGGAGTGAGGGTTGTGGTCAGTCCCATCCCATTCCGTGTTGTTCCTAATGTTCCTTTCTTCTCAGGGGGAAACCTCCTCATGGTCCTCTCCAGAGGCAAAATGAGACAGTCTTCCACAAAATTCTCCAGCTAGCATGGATCCCTTATACAGGCAGTGGTCTTCCCAGCAATGGATTGTGTTTATTTATGCAGAAATCTTATATTTCAAACACTTTGTTTTTATTTATGGAGATACATATCTATCATCGTCATAACAGATGGAGAATGAAGTGCAAGGTATGCAAAATAACAAAAAATTCTTAACAATTATCTACTTTTTTCCTATTTATTCATGTTTTACTGGAGGCATGACTGAAGTCAAAACTATCCTGCATATAAAATTGGTTTAGTATGAAGAGTTTTCTTAATATTTATTTTAAACTTAAAAGCAATCTTCATTTCAACATAGGTTCCTTCATTTTATATAGCACTCTATCCAACTTTTTAAGTGAAAGAATTGACATACTACTGCTAGAAGAGCTTTACATTTCCTCCAGTTAGGAAGAGTTGCATCACTTTAGTGATAACACTAGTTGGTGATAATGATTTGAGAAATATTATGGTGGTTATGAAAATGGAAAGTATTAACAGCAGCTCCTAAAGGCTATGCTATTGCTGATGTCTTCTCAGAAACCATACTATAGCTATCTACTCATATTTTTCCTTCAAATCAAAGGATATGAAACTATCATTTATAGAGTTACATGACTCAAGCATCTGCAATCAAGGAGATATATGTTCAAAGAATGCTTCAGGCTTGATCAACTACTTTCTAGAAAAATTTTTCACTCTTTCAGCTATATAAGTCATGCAGTATCTGAAAGAAAGACACATTCCACTGTTTTATTGCAGTGGTGTGTTAACAGGGAGAAATGAGAAGAAAATCTCTTCTCAGTAGAAAATTAACAACATAATAGGTAGCTGCCTTGTTTTTTATTATTAGTAGTTTTGTTTTAATTTTGGTGTTTTGTTGTTTTTTTTTTTTTTTTTTTTTTTTCTCATCAAATCTAAGCAACAATTTTATCACTTTACTTGCAGGAGTTACCAGTAAAATACTAATACTTGTCCTAACTTACCACACAGGCACACATGAGAAATTAGCCCTTAGTTACTACATGGATAAACATAATTTACCAGGTAGCATTACACAGTTTGTTTCAGTTTTTGGTAATGACGATCACAGTTGTAATTAATGTAGAATTCAAACACAACATGAAGTAAATAATAACAAAAGGCAATATAAGGTGGTGTATATTTTACATCAATTAGCCCAAAATGTGATCAAATCAATTCCATCCATCTCTGCCATTTATAGAACACTACTCAATGAGGGCAGTATTTTCTTACTTCAGCAGTCAGCACCCAGGCTGTCAGTGTGCATCTGTTCAATCACAGGATGTAAACAGTTTTCATATAAAAGAGCGTGTATTCTCTATGTTCCCACTCCCAAGCAGCTGAATGTTTTCCTCAAAGACATTATGAGTTAAGTTTTCATTCAGAAAGGAAAAGATTGAAGAAAATGCACAAGTGAAAGTAGCAGCCACTTATATTTCTCAAAAAAGTGTTGTGTTTTGGGTTTTTTATATAATTTTGAAAGCACTTTGAACTCTAAGTGTACGAAATTTGTTACTAGATTTTTTCTTGTTCTTTCCTTCTGACTGTGTTTCTGTTTTCCTTATGCATAATTCACAGACCCATATAACTTTTCTTGTTCTCATGTGTGCTTCAGACACAGCTTTCATGCTCATCTTTAGTTCAGGAGGACTTGAGGCATTTGTTAAAAGTTATTTTTATTTTTTTCAGTACGTTTAAAAAACATTACACTGTCCCTTGATGGTCTTTAATTTGCAGTTACTTTACATGAACTATTTTAAAGACTCACAGTTCTTTTAAATTTAATTAAATGCCAAGCCATCTCTTGACCTTTGGAAATGCTCTATTTTTCAAAATCACACTTCAAACAACAGGATGAGAAAGAATAAAAAGAAATGTATGAAATTCACAATTTTCTTAAATATTATTTTTTCTTAATTTTTGGAGAGATGAAGAAATTTCATAGCCTCTTAAGCAAAAATTTATTGTCATACTGCAACTAGATTATTAAAGTCTAAGATAATTTTCTTATGAACACTCATGCACACAAATATGTTTAGTTTTCTCCTGTTCCCCTTCACAAACTTTGAAAGGTAAAATTAATATCCAAATATATCAGTTTTGATCTAATATTTTAATTGGCTTAAATTTAAGCTTGGCATATATGCTCATTTTCTGATTTTTTTTTCCTGTGGGTTTTTTTTTTGTTGTTGTTGTTTGTGGTTTTTGCCAACTTTCTAAATCTTGTTAATATATTCCATTATTCTCTTAAAGACTCAAAGGCCTCCTGTGGAGCTGAAATAGTCACAGCAAGCAATGATGGATAAAATGTAAATAGCATTGACCTATGTTTGTGTATTTCTCATTTCCATGCAGGCGTGGAATACATCCAGTTTACAAAAAAAGAACACCTACCATAAAGCCTATAAGCTTTGTTTGAGAAGATTATTTTAACTAGGGTTTGACTTCAGTATAAACACAGGAAATTCCATTTAAACATGAGGAAAAACAGAGTTTCTTTGAGGGTGATAAAGCAGTGGAACAGGCTGCTCAGAGAATTTGTGGAGTCTCTTTCCTTGGAGATATTCAAAACCTGCCTGCTTGCATTTCTGTGCAACCTGGCCTAGGCAAACCTCCTTTAGCAGAAGGATTAGAATAGATGATCTTCAGAGGTCCCTTCTAACATCTACTGTTTTGTGATTCTATAATAAACAATGAAGAAATTTTCTAAAATTAATTTAGTATAATACCAATTATTGGTTTTGATTACCTAGCATGCTGTTAATTTATTTAAAGGAGGACCAATAATTGAATCTAGGTGTTGTGGTTTAACTCCAAACAGCGATGAACCACCACAATTATTCATTCACCCACAGCTGGATGGGAGAGACAACCGGAAAAGAGAAATCTTGTGGGTTGAGATAAAGACAGTTTAATAGGTAAAGAAAAAACTACACTGAAGTAAAGCAAACTAGGAAATTAATCCACTGCTTCCCATCGGCAGGGAGGTGCTCAGCCATTTCCGGAAAAGCAGAGATCCATTATGCACAACAGTTAGTAGAAAGACAAGCGTCATAACTTTGAATGCTACCCCCTGCCACCTTCTTCCACCTTGTTACTGCAAAGCATGACATCATATGTATGGAATATCAGCTGTGTCCCCTGCTAACTTCTTGTGTACCTCCAGCTTACTCGGTAGTGAGGAGGTATGAAAAACAGAAAAGGCCTTGACTCTGAGTAAGCACTGATCAGTTACAATAAAGATGTCCCTGTATTATCAATACTCTTTTCACCATGGATCCAAAACATATGAGCAACTATGAAGAAAATTCACTCTATCCCAGCCAAAACCAGCATACTAATCTTGAGCTGTTAACTGTATCAGCATATCCCTTGTACATGAGCCTGAGCTGCTCTATAAGCAAGCCAGATAAGGCACTCTTTGAATCATGTTATAACTTTTACCCAAATCACTAAGTAGGCTTCCTTTCAGTAGATATAAATATTGCTGAGCCATGAGAACAGAGAGCTCATATATTCCTAGGCTGATTCTGTGGCATCAGGACTCTATAGGCAGATGATTTTTCAAATATTTCAAATTTTAGTATTTCAAATTGAGCTGGCATGACATACTGCTGCTGCTTTGGAATGTCATATTGTTTCTCCTATGTTAGTAAAAGGGGTTTTACTTTTAAAGACATTTCTAGTTAAATATTTTTCCATCACATGTTAATAACTTTTAAAAGAATGCAGGCTCTTTAGTAATATTAATGAGCTATGCATGCAGTAAGAATTATGCTCGTTTTCTCTGTGCTGAAAGTATATCCCTAGGCAATATCACTTGACAACTATACAGATGGGGAAATTGGAATACCTGAGGGATGAATTATTCCTCCGACTTCACTCCTCTTTTGCAGTCTGTTCTGCACTCAGAGGCAGACCAAGCTGAAAACCTAACAGACAGCTTTCAGGGATTGTTACTCTTTTTGTATGTATTCTTTCTGCAAACACACCATAAGTATACATGTGCTGGCTAGCCAGAGATTCTTGTTTCTTAGTGTCCACAGAGGTGAGCAGCAACTCCTTTTTTTCTGTTTTTGCACACACATAGAGACACACAATACAGTTGCTTCAATACTTTTCACCAACTGAATGAGAAATAAAGTAGTTTTCTTCTACTTTTTCTCCAGCTTCATGATTTAGTTCTGTTTATTGAGGGACTTAACGATGAGCTGCATTCAGGTGTGGTATTTTTTTTTCTTTTTTTTTTGCTATTTGATTTTCGTTGGTTTTGGTTAGTTGGTTGTGTGGTTTGTTGCTTTTTTGGTCTTTTTTATTTGTNGGTTTTTTTTTTTTTTGGTTTTTTTTTTTTTTTTTTTTTTTTTTTTTTTTTTTTTTTTTTACTACTGGAGGGACTGGCTGAGTGGACTGGTCTCCTCTAGAAGACGGAAATTAATTGCTTTTCCCACAGTGAATAACCGGGCATTTTCAGGAAAGTAGGATTTGAGGCATTGGAGGATATGATGAGAGAAGGAATCTGATGGACACAATGATAAGATAGGATCCAGCGGCTAGCAGACAATTTGCTGGGAGAGGCAAACAGTCAGGTCTCAGAGGCAAGGAAGGCACTTCAAGAGACATCAAAGCCTAATAGTCAGTGTCTGTGGCTTCTTCTTACTATATTTCTTTTACAAGAACAAAATGGTAGGAAAAAGTCATTGCAGACTTTTTTTGACTTTGTGGATGTGACTATTTTTCAGGTCTAGCTTCTTTCACTAATTTTTGTTTGGTTGGTTTTGTGGGGAAATTTTTGTTGGGTTTTTTGTTTTGGTTTTGTTTGTTGTTTTTTTTTTTTTCCTTTGTCTCTGTTTAATAACAGATTTTTATTAAAGAAAAAGCAGAATGAGTTTAAAAATCAAAAATTTTAAAGAGCCAATACTAGAAAAAAAATCCTAGCCATCTCTAGCCAGTTTAGAATCCTGTAGTTTCCTTTTTAGATACATTGGAGTCCTGAGCTATGCTGATCTTTCAGTAAAGTGATTCAGGGATGATTGTTAGATTTCCCAATTTGTCTGAGGTTGATTTCCTAAATACAGAATTTACGTATGTTTTTTGCTTCTGTAATAGGGATTATAGAACTGTTTTGGTTTGTTGGTTTTAGTTTTTTTATCCATGATGTTGACATTTATTCTTGTGGTTATAATGAGCTTTGTCACTAGAGTCTCAGGGATGAAATTACTAGAAGAAATGTTCCTCTCACCTAACTTGAGTAAAAAACAATTAAGAATGGCATCTCCACTGCTGTCTTTTCACAGAATGAGTGAATATTGTGAACACAGTTGACGTGCCCAATTTTGAAATGGTCAGTAAAGTCTGCCATTTTCTGATATGAAACAAATATCCTGAAGATATTTGTTTATACATAGCTAAAATCTGACAGAGCTACTATTCCTGTGACCATTTCCCAAATAAGCTGCAAACCACAAGCCTTGCCTTTCTGTCTCTACCATTCTTCAGTTCCAGAGCTTCTAATGTCTGCCCAAGTCTAAAGCAGGTTACCATCATGTGAAAGCCACGCTGCAGTGTGAAACACTAGGTTAATATTTTGTGACAGAGACTCACTACAATGTTTTTACAGATTAACTAAGTATAAAATGGGGTTACTTGTGAACATGCTTTGGCATCAAACATGAGCAATGATTCTGATACATAAACTCTTCCTAAGCTCTTTTTTAGAAGATTCTAAGGATTCAAAGTGATCGTGTGGCTCTGCTAATCAAATGTGTAAAGGAGCTAAATCTCTCATTTACCAACAGCTGTTCCTCTTCACAATATGTATATATATTCTCAACATTCCTCCTTATCTCTTTGCCTAAAAACAATTCAAAAATGTGAGACTTTCTAGCTGGCAGGAACTACAAGGGGGGGCCATGTGGACCACACAGAGAGGAAATGGAGCCTCAAATGCAGACTTGAATGCCAATGCTGTAGTTAAAAATATTCTAACATTTTTTATGTATAAATAACCACAAGAGTATCTTCAATTCTACTCACATCATTTAAATTCATGACCTTGGAGGACGGTGCCAACAGGACTGGCTACAAGATTTAAATATGATTGTTTAGCCTCTTGGGAACTCTACTGTGGCAATTTAATTTTTACAGACTCTCAATTCAAAATTAATTTCAGTCAATATTGAGCTAGGATTAATTAAAAACAATGGTGTAACAACGCAGGTGAAATCAAAGAAACAGAGAAGAGCAAAATCATCTTTGCTCTTTTGATACAACCTAAAATGTGCCTGCCTTCTCCTGTATATGAAATTTTAAATCCTAATATTTTTTTTCTCAATTTTTTTTTAATGGGGGTACAGTAGGTGAGTGGATGCAATGCAAATGGGAAGCACAATTTTTCCATATATGCCATTTCATGACAATGAAATGCTGTGGCCCCAATACTCTTCCCATGTCATATTGCTAAAATATTTTTTTCCTCTTTTGATGCAAGGTCTAAATATACAGTTCTTCCTTACTTCCTTGAGAAATGCTTATACTAAGAAAAATACTGATTTTAACAGTTTACTTTTCTTATTGAAATCCCTAGCAATCCAGTAAATCAAATCAGCATTTTGTGCACTTAACTCTCCATGTTCCTACATGCTTTGTCCCTTATATACTCATGTTACCTAATGAGATATCTTAACAAACCCACATAAACAAACAAACAAAAAACAAACAACTCCAAAATCAACCCTCAACTATCAGAAATTTCTGCGAAAAATAAAATTTTGAAAGTGTAACATTTGAAAACTAAATATACTAGGCTTATTACATTGTTACTTCAAGCCATTATTTACAACAACCTATTTTGAAAGTTTTGAATTTGAATCTCACTTTATCATCTTGTTCAGTGTGTTGCCATGAAGTAAACTGTATAGTCTGTTATACAAACTAACTGAAACAAAACCCTTACTGTTAGCAAATTCCCAAGAGAACATACAGCTATTCTACAACGTGGAGTTTTTTTATACAGCTGAAATGTCATATTTGCAAGAAATCATGCAACAAAAGTGTTTCTGTGGTTTTCAGTTTGCTTACCTGTTTCGAAGAAGTGAAGATAAAACATAGATCAGACATGTCTCCATCATTATTTCCAAAGACTTTCATTTGCAATTGACCTTTTGCTGATTCATAATGAGACATTTAGAAATGTTTTAAGTCTTGCAAAAAAAAAAAAGGAAAAGAACCGGTGTGCAGGCTAATGATAACGTTCATGAGAAACATCAGATAATGCTTAAAAACAGGAGGTGGCTTACAGGGAATAATATACAAAAGACCTGACGAACTCAGGAAACATTTGCATTACTGTATCTGCTTGATGTTACTACAGTTGCCACTGAGAGAGTTACAACTGGGAAGAGTCATACCTCTCCTCCATATTTCCTTCCATACACTTGAATTTCATATCTGTAATATTTTGTGGGTTTGAATGGATTATGACAGGCACAGTTCAAAGGAAATCTGTGTGAAAATTTCATACAGAAATATTTCCATTATTAAACATGTCTTTTTTTTTTTTTAGAACAATAAAAATATTTTACACCTCTGATACCAGAGAACATAGAAGGTGTGAAGTACATTATGCTCAGGAGAAATGTCAGTCTCTTGAACATCAGCAAAACTTCAATGATGTGTTTATTAGTACCATGTTGCTTTCTAAATTGTAAATAGAGAAAATATGGCCCAAAGTCAAACAGATATTATTTATATTTTCAGATACTAAAATATTGTGGCTTTTGTGAAAATAATTCACCTGAAGCTGAATTTTTCTCTACAAAAATGGGTTTGGCTTTTACTTATGTTTACTTTATTCTGATTGAAATGAGCTATGTTTAAATATGCTAATTCTTATATTAATTAACTATTCAGGTAATGTAGATTTTCTAAGCCTACTTCACAGAGAATTAAGTTAACAGTAAATTAATTTAGAGTAGGCTAATATTTGTATGGGAAAATAACTACTTCACACTTGTCTTAGCAGTCTTCCAGTTACCATCTATTCTGATTGCATTTTCCATAGATTAACTGATATGTGTACCTGCCTTCCCATCTGCTGAGCTGACTGCTTGCAAGTTACCAGCTTAAATACTGGCAGGGTGCATAAATTAAGCCATTTGTCATTGTATAGTTGTAAAATGAAAAATACATTTTGATATTAAAATAAGTACTTATAGAAAATTGTTCAAAGGAACAGCCAAAGAGTTTACATCCCTATATTTAGCAAGGTCAAATGAGGGAAAGGTTGGAAAAAGTTAAAATAAAAAAATCTAAAATCCCACCATGTTTAAATCATTCATCCAGATATTGAGAGCAGTGGAACTGGAAATCATCCAGTTTATACTTTTCTTTTTCTTATTTGTCTCTTGCTGAGGATGTCACATCAGCAAATTACTTGCTCTCTCTGTGCAGAGAAGGCAGTATATTTTCCTTAACCCTTCATTTCTAACACAATAAAATCACGAAGAAAGCCTTCCAACCTATTATAATTAATAAGTAAAGCACTGTCAAACTAGGCACAATCTGAAGGAGTTTCATCACAGTTTGATCAATATGCATCTAAAAATTATAGTTTTCAAAGAATTTTATAAAAGATATACTATGGCACTCTAACATAAAGCTGCATGTATATAGAATCATAGAATCATAGAATCATAGAATCAACCAGGTTGGAAGAGACCTCCAAAGATCATCCAGTCCAAACTATCACCCAGCCCTAAGCAATCAACTAGACCGTGGCACCAAGTGCCTCATCCAGTCTCCTCTTGAACGTCTCCAGTGATGGCGACTCCACCACCTCCCTGGGCAGCCCATTCCAGTGGGCAATCACCTTCTCTGTGAAGAACTTCCCCCTAACATCCAGCCTATACCTCCCCTGGCACAACTTGAGACTGTGTCCCCTCATTCTGCTGCTGGTTGCCTGGGAGCATCTATTAGCTATATTTCTGAGCATCTATTTTTGCAATTTATGAGTTATAGGTGCTTAAAATTTACCTATACTTTTTATTAGATACATTTTAGTAAAAAAGGGAAATAAAATAATAATCTGAGGGGAATACTTCACAGCTGGAAATTCATATGTATATGGATATTTCTAATGGGGGAGCATTAGAGAATGGAGACTGATGACATTAAGGCCTAAGACTTTTTTGTTGTCATTACAAATGGCTTTCAGTAATCTGCACAAATATTTTCAAGGAGATACAACACAGAATTTTGCATTTTGAAAGTCACCAATTCTCTTTAGTATCATGAGAACCTATAAATATCGTCTTACAGATTTATCTTTCTTTTTCAGTTCTATAACAACTGAGAAAGATTTCTTCTGGGTAAATTAAACATTTACCTTAGCCTTCCTGAGTAATTATCTTCCCTGCTTCTTCTTTTCACATATCTAAGCAACAGATTATTTAGTACCAGGGCATGCAATTATTAGCTTGGACCCAGCAATTCCCCTGGCTTCCCCAGCACAGACATACTTATCCCCCAAAATCCTGCTTAGTAATCCACTGGAGTGACATAGGAATAACTGAATGCTTCTCCTTTTTAACTATTATTTAACACAAAGCTACACATTTAGCTTCTGCAGACTTCAAAGGTGAAAAATGGGCAGGTTGCATGCACTAGATCTCTAAAATGAAAATGTCTTACCATATTCTTCAACTCCCTTCTGGGAACAAGGAATAAAAAAAGAAAAAAGAAAAACCTGCAAAAGAAAGGGAAACGTGGAAAAAAAATAAGAAAAAAGTTTTTTTTCTGAGATGAAATGCTGTGAAAGATAATATTCAATTATGTTTGGACAGAATAACTGGCATTCCCCTTAAGATCACACAAATCAGCCTCCCTGTTCAGAAATCTGACAGAAGGAAGAAAAAATAAAGAATAGGCTAAGAAGTCTTAAAAAATCATCAGGCATACAAAACAAGACAGATGAAGAATGTAAGCCTGGGAGCAAAGAACATAATTTAAGTTGGAAGAACCCTCTGGAGGTCAGGTAGTCCAACAACAGAAAAAAAGAAATGGCTTATCAGTTCTTCACAACAATCTGAAGGAAAATGAAAAGTCAATATGATATTAAACAAAAGCCATGAAATTGCACAAAAAATGTGTGGTCTACAGTAGCATCAGTGATCATTGTGGGGAATAACTAGCAGATTAAATCTTGCCAAGTATGATCTACAAATGGATTTAAGTGAAAATTACCAGAAGGAACAGGAACAAACCAGAAAATTTCACACCCCAAACCATTCTAAGTTTCTAATGTTTGTAATAATTTGTTTGCTGCTCCCTGAGAAAAAGGAAAAGAAAACCAGCTGGTGAGAGGAAGATGTATGTGGAGGAACATATATGAAGAAAGACCTTGGACCAACTGGGCTGTTCCAATCACAGGTACCTGGCTCATCCTGCCTGGGATCGCAAGGCCTTTGCTGCAACACCGACTACCACAGTTTAAGGAAGACAGGTGCAGTCAGCCAGGGAGCCCCAGAGACATGGGCAGGCACACTTCAAACCAGAAAAGAGTGGCTAGTGTCAGTCACATTTCTTGTGTAACACTTGCAAAGTTATCATTAATTAAAGTTTTCTGTATTCCTTTGGAATAGAATTATTAATATTCTTTGTAGCTAAGTAATGATCGTTGTTGTATTTTGATATGGACATTAAATATTTCACTCTATATGAAGGAGCTGATGAGGTTTTTACAGAGTAGAACATAGTACTGAAGAAGTGCCAGTGTTCTTAAAATGAAATTCTCTACAATGAAAAAGCCCAAAAACTTAAAAAAAAAAAAAGTTAAGTACTTGACTTCGAGCATGATAGCCTTCTGTCATTGTTGTATTCTAGAAATTCGGCAAAAGGACAGGATGAAAAAAAGACAGAAAAAGAAAGACACTAAGTGAACAGCTGCTTTTTTTATTTGAGTGAGGATGAGGGTAGAAGAAAAGAAGCATGACAAAAGTATTAAGCCTTTGGTTAAGACAGCCTGGCAAGCTTGCATTTCTGCTTATTAGCTTGCTTTCCCATGAGCCAAGATCAACAACCCTCTTAGCCTTTGAAGGTTGCAGATAGTTTTTAACAGAACTGGTTATTGACAGAAGATCTTTATAGCCTCTTTGTCTAATTTAATAAAATGGGATAGATAAACAACCAAAATGGAGACTGAATTATATCAAAAAGCAAAACAAAATAGTTTTGCATAATTTCAGAAGTTTGAAACTGCGTGTATCATCTGAGTTGGTCAAACTAAATAAAAATAAATTACTTGAGGAAAAGAAGTCTTTCACAATCTTTTTTTTTTTCCATCTTAGTGCTAACATTCAAAGGTAGATAGTCTGAGCAAAAGTCTATGTACTCTGTTTGCCATGTACAGTTCTTGTATTCAAACCAGAAAGTACAACAGGGAGAAATCTTTAAAGCATGGGTATAATGATTTTGGTCATGAGAAATATAATAACTTGCCACCGGTTCCTTACCATAGAAATGCATTGACTCGTTTGATAGAATACTCTTGAATAGCTTTACAGTATCAAGTTTCTGGAAGGGTTTGAAGTGAATTTCAAATGAAGGTGTTTACATAAAACATACATTATTTGTGTGTATGCTGTCTGCAATGTCAGTGTTGTTTTCAGAATTATCTATCTATCTATCTATCTATCTATCTATCTATCTATCTATCTATCTTCCCTGTAATAGCTGTTCCTTATCAATCTTCATTCTCCCCCCAGGAGAAGAACATAAAAATCATTGGATGTATAGTGTGGATATCTGCTCCGACGTGCTCCTTGCCGTGATCATGAGGAAAATATCTGTTTCACTGCCATCACTTCCACAAGATGGAGGAAAATTCCTGTTCTGCTGTGGTCTCTTCCACAGGCTACAGGGAAGTATATTTCTCTACTTGGAGCACCTCCCTCCTTCTCTTACCTTGGTGTTTACACTGCTCACGTTTATTCCTCACTTCTCACTGCTGCTTGGGTTTTTCACTTTTCTTAAATGGTTTTGAAAGCAAATTTTTTTTCTGTGATCTCAATGAAGCTGTGTTAGTATATACCTGCTAAAGCTGTGAGCCAGTACAACCAGTATTGTCAGTTGTCCATACAGGTATTACGTTCACAAATAGTTAAACAAATGTATTTCATGAGCTTTCAAAAGGTTGGGTTTTTTTGTTTGTTTGTTTATTTGTTTGGTTGATTGGGGTTTTTGTTTGTTTGTTTTGTTGTGGTGTTTTTGGGTTTGTTTTTAACATTCTCATTTCCACTTCTAGAAATAGTCCAGATCTGCTAGGGAAAACCAGAATAGACAGAGTGAATCAAAAATGTTTTGAACATGTTTTTCAAAATCCTGTGACATATGGATAATTATCTAGGAAATGAGTAATACAAAAGCTAGAAAGATGACATTAGCTAGCATCATTCATACAAAAAACTACTTCTAAATAATTGTTCTTCTTTGTAATTGCTTCCCTATGCCAACTAAGCACTATACAGCAAATCAGGCTGGACATCTGATTAAAGAGACAAAAACAACAGGAAAATCAGAACAAATCCTAATGAATGAAACATAAAGAGGTATTGGAAAAAACAAATTATATTTTAATCATTGTTTATCCATCATTAATTCAACTCAGCTATCCTGAAAAGCCTGAATATTTGAAAACTGTCCTGTATTTCACTAATTCTCTTCTCACATATACATTTTAGAGTAATATGAAATCTACTTTTGGTAAGATACTGTGTATCTGGACAAACTAAACAGTATTACATTTTGGCACCATATAATGAAAGATGAAAATGCTATTTTTCTATTATCTTCTCATTTTGGGAAAAAAAAAAAAACCACATTAATTTTCTACAGGTTTTTAAAATTCTGATTACTCCCCTGACTGAACATATGTAAATCTGCAAACTAAAACCAAAAACTTATAAAGAAAAGTTTTTTTTCCTCGGGTCCATGTGCAATAATTTTTAAAATCATGCCTAACTTTCTTTGTCACTCCTATTTAGCTAAAAAAAAAAAAAATTGAAAGGAAGAAAAGTTAATTGGATGTAAGCAAATGTTTGATTTCTTGGGTGAATCAGTCTTTAATCAGTATGTAGATTTAATTTCTAATGTTCCTGCTCTGAAGAAAATCCAAGGTCACCTGTATAACATTAGCATACTTTTGTGGGATTCTCAGCTCAGTGTTACAATGAATGGAGAGACCTGACAACCTCCTGGGACCTTAGAAGAGGATTTCGTGGAGTCCTATGAGAGAATCATTTAATTCTGTCAAACAGGGACTAAAAATTACTGTGTCTTCTGTGACTAAAACCATGAAAAATAATTCTTATTCAGAAACCTTGAATGCATTCAGACAAGCTGTATCAGCAGTCTCATGCTTATCGCAAAGAAGTCCTTCTTCCAATGGTTTTGAGTGACTTCAGAAACTTAGTGATTTGCAAATTTTAAAAATACACTTTTTTTTCTGAGCAAATTAACCTTTAAAAACACTTGTTATCTCTAAATTACAGATTTAGTAGATGAACTCTCATACACAGAGGTACTCAGCCAAGAGAAATGATAGTAATTTTCAAGATTTCTCACAAAGGAACTTTAGTGCCTTGTGTGGGATGGATTCATAGAATCATAGAATCAGTCAGGGTTGGAAGGGACCACAAGGATCATCTAGTTCCAACCCCCCTGTCATGGGCAGGGACACCTCACACTAGAGCAGTCTGGCCAGAGCCTCATCCAGCCTGGCCTTAAACACCTCCAGGGATGTTTAGTACTGAGCAAGAGTGACAACTGTAAGTGTGGTGATGGGAATCACCATTGTTACTGGAGTAACAGAAACCCCCTGAGCAGAATTTAGATCTTTGCTCCAGATCCACCAGGAGAGTTACCACCTGGATAAAGTTCCACCAACCTATAGTCGCTATTCCACAAATATGCCACCTTTGACTAAGTACAAGCAGCTTCCAAAGCTTTTTATTTTCACTATTCTGATGCTGACAAAAAAAGGCCTATGATATTATATCAACCTGGCAAATGCCTGAAAGTATCGTCCTGGTTTTGGCTAGGATAGGGCTCAGTTTCTGCACAAGAAGCTGGGAGAAGCCACATCCTGGATAGCCAGTTGAACCAGCCAGTGGGGGATTGATATCATGCCTACTATATAAATCATAGAATCATAGAATTGTTTTGCTTGGAAAAGTCCTCTAAGTTCATCTGTCCAACCATCAGTGTAACACCACTATGGCCATTAAACCGTGTCCCAAAATGCCACGTCCAAATGTTTCTTGAGCACCTTGATGATGTCCACTCCACCACCTCCCTGGGCAACCTGGGCAACCAATGCCTGACCACTCTTTCTGTAAATACTTTCTTTCCTAATATCCAATTTAAACCTCCCCTGGCACAATTTCAGGCCATTTTCTCTCATCCTATTACCTGATACTAGAGAGAAGAGACAAGCCCCCACCTCACAACAACCTCGTTTCAAGTAGTTAAAGAGAACAATGAGGTCTCCTCTCAGCCTTCATTTTTTCAGGCTCTCAGTTTGTGGGGTTTTGTATTTTTTCTCCCAAATCTTCCTTCCCATCCTACAGCAGGAGAAGGACTGGGGTAGGGAGTTATGTGAGCATTCTTGTGGGGCATGGTTGCAGCTGAACCTAAATCAATCATAGAATGATTAAGGTTGGAAAAGACCTCTGGGATCATCAAGTCCAGCCATTAACCCTACTCAACAAAGTTCACCCCTAAACCATATCTCCATGCACTACATCTAAACGACCTTTAAACACATCCAGGGATGGTGACTCAACCACCTCCCTGGGCAGCCTATTCCAATGCCTGACTATGAGACAATCTATTTTGTTTTGAACAGGATTCTGTTCTGATGATCTCACCACCAGCCTCATCTTTGCTTCAGAAGTTTCTTCCTTATCAAGGACTCACTGTTGTTCTCAAGTGTCCTCCATGCTCCAGGGAGATAAAATCCCTTTAGAGGGCAGCAGCCAAAATCCAACAGGCAGCCTTCTCCTTAGTACTTGCATGCACTCAAAGCAAAATGACACACAGTATTACAGGCAAACAAGCAAATTACTTACACCTCTACTTTAATGCAGTCCTGTTTTTAATTACTCCATTTAAGAAATTTCCATTTAAATATTAATCCAATTCCAGAAGCCAGATCTTGAATCCACTTCCTGTCTGCCACTGAGGCCAGTCTGGGACTTCACCAGTGCCTGCCACAGAATCAGAGGTGGTGGTGAAGTAATTTCCATCAGAGAGGTTGGATTCAACATTGCTTTTGCATATATTTAGTTTTGTTGTTATTTTCATTAAATCTGTTTCAGTTTTCCATAAATCTTTCTCCCTTATTCCTTTTCTCTGCCCCTTTGAGACGAGAGAAAGGTTAAGAGAGAGTGTCTGCCACTTGTTTAGCAGCAGCTTAGGCATAACCTTTAATATGCTGCTTTGATTTTTTTCCTGTCCTTAGGCCTGATCTACCTCAGCTGCAATAATGTTCCTCTCCTAACTGAATTACATCAGTATTGATCTGCCTTCTCAGACTATAAATACAGGAAAAATATGAACAAGTAGCTTATTTTACATCTTTAAAAATAATGAAAAATAATTTCCCAGGAATAATGTATGGTACAGCCACAGCAAATTCAAAACTACACAAACAACTCTACTTTCATCAGTATTAGAGGTAACTTTGGGATAAAGTGAATGTATATGAAAGAATTAAAGAAGTGACTTTCAGAAAGTCTGAAGTGCCTTTAGAGAGTTCATAATCACTCTAACCAGTTATGGCACAGAGTGTTTTGTCTTTTTCAGACTTAGAAACATATCCTTATATATTCCTGTCAATAACAGTTGTTAAGAGAAAAGAACTGAAAAGTAAGAAGGGTGATAGAATTATTTTAATATATTTGAGTAATAATAGCAGAAATATAATAACAGTGGGAAAAAGTTTGAATTAAAAAAGGGATTTTCATTTGAATTACAAACTGTATCAGCCCTTAGTACAAACAGGATTAGGAAGGGTGACATGCATGAGAGTATTAAAAGTAGAAAGTGACAAAAGGATTTGTGCTATATCCACTTAGTTGTTACAGAATGTTTGAACTCATATGTAAAGAAAATGCTTGCTACAGTGGAGAATAGTAACTTAAAAAAAAAAACTGTGAAGCATCAAAAATTCTATAGAATATTAATAATAAAACCCAATACAATACAAAATAGAATTTAAGTAATAAAATAACTGAGAAAAAATATTTACCAAAGCTATGAGAGAATGTTCTATGATTCAGTATATTAAATATATCTTCTTTTCAAATACTTTTTGATGGGACGGTAAGAAGAGAGTATTTCCATATTCCATGTACCTTCAGCAAGAAAACTTCAGTAGTTCTTTATATCCTAGAGACAAAAATAAATATGTAGAGTGCAATAATATATACATTAAAAACATTTTTTGAAGCAAGTTTTCAGAATTCTTATACTCAGCTAGCAAATGGAACATTTTGAAGCAGCCATGTCACAAAAAGTTACTGGGAAGGGCCTTCTGTGACACTGTGAAGTATGATTATACTGACATGATTAAATTTTCAATTCCTAAACATTACAACGTAGGCAGGTTTGTGTCTATGTTGGAAGTAACTGTAGCAAAAGTAAACAGAAGAAGTTGAGTTCAACTCAGCAGCTAATTTGACCTCTGCTGAAGGTAAATGCATACAAAATGACTACACCAATACTGACATTTCCAGTGCTTCTACAAGCAAAATCTCTTTTACATCAATAGTTCAGCCCAGGTTTCCAAAGAAAACCTGAGGCATTTATTTTGAGGGTATGATTCTGTTCTAAGTGACAGTACAGACAAGACTTTCATTGCTTTAATGAGACCAAGATCAGGTTTCTGCTTTTTTTCATGCAGTTCTTCACATAGAATTTTTGCTTTTCTTTACTATATATTATAGTAGCTAATTTTGTGGTGTGTATAATGTTACAATCTATTGTACCATGAATTCTAGCAATTAGATAACTGTTTTAGTAGATTTTTTTCCCCTCTGAATAAATTACACCTTAGAATGTAAGCTTAAAAGTATAAAAACAAATCCACACTTTTAAAAGATGTTCTGAAAAATGTCAGGATTGTTAATTTTACATCAGCAAAAAAATTATTTGGTAATTTTTTAAAAACTCTTAATGGGAATATTTTCCTGAGAAACTCTGGAAGATATGCGTTTTACATCTATATGTTTGGAGTAGGAGTCTTCTTTAATTTTACCCATATACAATTAGATATCCAGTCTGAATTATTTTATCAGGCTCTTTGCTGAAGCCATCTTCTTCAATGGAAGATTCACTCCCAGTCTGCCTAGTTAAACACATACATCAGATCACCAAGGGTCTTGCTCTAGGGAAGCACTAACTGCCTTTTCATTGCCTAAAGACAGACTTAAATGACTTCTTCTGAATAACCCATCTAATTTCTAAATGCTTTGAATCAGGTAAATTGAAACTATCCTTAAAGGCACAATAAAAACTTAATTGTTTTATTAGTCATTTAGGTTAGTCTAGTATTTAATCTTGGACTCAATTTTCAATCAACCGTTAACAGATAAATTCAGTGTATTTAAGGAAAACTTTAAAACAAAAATAATAGGAAAAAAATCCAAAACTTTAAAACAAAAATAATAATTAAAAAAAAAAATCCATCTATATGAACTACAAATGGACAATTAGTAACAGTCAAATCTTCAGTCAGCAGGAATGAGCATTATCAGCCTACTCAGTGCTATCATGCCAGTGTGCATTGAAGATCCAGAAATATATTAATTTTTCTCCTTAACACAAAGTTTTATAGAAAGATCTTAATGATAATTGTGACAGAAATCAAGTGTGTGTCTCAACACAGAATCACAGAACTGTCAGGGTTGGAAGGGATCTCAAGGATCATCTAATTCCAACCCCCCTGCCATGGGCAGGACACTCTCCACTAGATCAGGTTGCCCGGAGCCACATCCAGCCTGGCCTTGAAAACATCCAGGGATGGGGCTTCCACCACTTCCCTGGGCAATCCATTCCAGTGTCTGACCACTCTTACAGTGAAAAACTTCTTCCTGACATCTAATCCAAATCTTCTTTCCTCTAGCTCGGATCCATTCCCCCTAGTCCTATCGCTACCTGACATCCTAAAAAGTCCCTCCCCATCTTTCTTGTAAGCCCCCTTCAGATACTGGAAGGCCACAATAAGGTTTCATTGGAGCCTTCACTTCTCCAAACTGAGCAACCCCAACTCTCAGCCTGTCCTCATAGAAGAGGTGCTCCAGCCCTCTGATCATCCACATGGCCCTTCATAGAATCCTAGAATCACAGAATTGTTAGGGTTGGAAGAGACCTCAAGGGTCATCTAGTTCCAACCCCCCCTGCCATGGGCAGGGATGCCTCACACTAGATCAGGTTGCTCAGAGCCACATCTAGCCTGGCCTTAAAAACCTCCGGGGATGGGGTTTGCTACCATCTCCCTGGGCAACCTGTTCCAGTGTCTCACGACTCTTGTGGTGAACAATTTCTTCTTAGCATCCAATCTGAATCTACCCATTTCTATTTTTGTTTCATTCCCCCTAGTACTTTCATTACCCCTAGTCCTTTCATTACCTGGCACCCTAAAAAGTCCCTCACCAGCTTTCTTGTAGGCCCCCTTAAGATAGTGGAAGGCCACAATAAGGTCACCTCAGAGCCTTCTCTTATCCAGATTGAATAGCCCCAACTTTTTCAGTCTAGCCTCATGGGAGAGGTACTCGAGCTCTCTCTGATCATCCTTGTGGCTCTTCTCTGGGCACGTTTCAGCACCTCCAGATCCTTGTTGTGATAGGGGCTCCAGAACTGGATACAGTACTCCAGGTGGGGTCTCACCAGAAAGGAGTAGAGGGGGAGAATCACAGAATTAATCAGGCTGGAAAAAATCATCAAGATCATCAAGTCCAACCTATCACTGAACACCATCTATTCAACTAAACTATGGCAATAATTGCCTCATCCAGACTTATTTTAAACACTTCCAGGGACAGTGACTACACCACCTCCCTGGGCAGTCCATTCCAATGGCCAATCACTCTTTCTTCCTAACATCCAGCCTAAACTTCCCCTGGCGCACCTTGAGACTGTGTCCTCTTGTTCTGTCACTGGTTACCTGGGAGACTCTACAACTACCTACTCTTCAGGTAGTTGTAGATAGCAATAAGGTCTCCTCTGAGCCTCCTCTTCTCCAGGCTAAACAACCCCAGCTCCCTCAACCTCTCCTCATAGATCTTGTGCTCGAGACCCCTCACCAGCCTTGTTGCCCTTCTCTGGACACATTCAGGCAACTCAATATCTTTCTTGAACTGAGGGCCCAGAACTGGACACAGTACTCAAGGTGTGGTCTAACCAGTTTTGAGTATAGGGGAAGAATGACTTCCCTGCTCTTGCTGGTCACACTATTCCTGATACAGGCCAGGATGCCATTGGCTTTCCTGGATACCTGGGCAAACTGCTGGCTCATGTTCAGCCTACTGTCAATGAGTACCTCCAGGTCCCTTTCCACCTGGCTGCTCTCCAGCCACTCTGTCCCCAGCCTGTAGTACTGCATGAGTTTGTTGTGGCCATGTGTAGAACCTGGCACTTAGACGTGTTGAATCTCATGCGATTGGACTCTGCCCACCTGTCCAGCCTGTCAAGGTCCCTCTGCAGGGCCCTCCTACCCTGTAACAGATCAACATCTGTCCCCAGCTTGGTGTCATCTGCAAACTTACTGATGATGGACTCAATCCCCTTGTCCAGATCATCAATAAAGACATTGAACAGGATGGGGCCCAGCACTGATCCCTGGGGGACACCACTAGTGAGTGGCTGACAGCTGGAAGTGGCACCATTCACCACCACTTCTCTGGGCCCTCCAGCCAGTTCTTAACCCAGCGCAGAGTGCTGCTGTCCAAGCCATGGACTGACAGCTTGACCAGGAGTTTGCTATGGGGGATGGTGTTAAAGGCCTTGATGAAGTCCAGGTAGACTACATCCACAGCCTTCCCCACATCCACCAGGCAGGTCACCTGGTCATAGAAGGAGATCAGGTTGATCAGGCAGGACTGCCCCTCTCAAATCCATGCTAGCGGGGCCTGAACCCATGACCATCCGGTAGGCACTGTGTGATTGCACTCAAGATGACCTGCTCCATAGTGTTGCCTGGCACTGAGGTCAGGCTGACAGGCCTGTAATTCCCTGGCTCCTCCTTCCAGCCCTTCTTGTGGATGGGCATCACATTGGCCAGCTTCCAGTCATCTGGGACCTCTCCAGCGAGCCAGGACTGTTGAAAAATGATGGAGAGCTGTTTAGTGAGCTCATCTGCCAGCTCAGGAGGCCACTTGTCCTGAAGACAACCTATCCTACTATTAAAAATTGAGGCAAAGAAGGCATTAAGTACCTCTGCCTTGTCTTTTGTTACTATATTCCCCTCCATGTCCACTAAGGATTGGAGGTTGTCCTTGCCCCTCTTTTTGCCATTAATATATATATATATATTTATTTTTTGTCCTTCACAGCAGTGGCCAGTCTAAGTTCTAAATGGGCTTTTGCCTCTCTCATTTTTTTCCTACATGACCTAGCAACATCCTTAAACATTTCCTGGGTTACCCCCCCTTTTTCCAAAGGTGATACACCCTCTTTTTTTCTCCTTAATTCATTGAGGAGCATTTGCCTGTCCAGGGTGGCCATCTACCCCTATTTATTTTAGCTAGAATATGTTTATCATTCCAGATTTAGTCGCTATCTATAATTTCATTTATATGAACGTAGTTACATTTAAACTGTAAATTCACATGAACTATTTCATGTGAAACTAAACATCTGAATATCTGCATTCACAAGATAAAAACAAAAAGTCACCAAATATCACACTTTTCTGGCATATTTAAAAATAAATATTGACAGAATAATGCTGGTTTCCCAGAAAGATAAATTAAAATGTAATTTACATCTAAATTATTTCTTCTGCGTATTAACACTACGCTAGCAGATGTTAGAACTGTAAGTTTTGTTAAGATTTGATGATTTTAGAAAACTAATTAAGAAATAGCAACCTTATATACTATTAATTATTTGCATAAATTGAAATTAATGGAATGAATTTTTGTCATGATCCTTCACTAATCAGATTATATAAATTTTCCACTTATTAGTGTTTACTTAATTCATAGTGTTTAATAATTTACACTATTCTGAGAAATTATGAATAATCTATGATGTAACACTAATAAAAATTAGGCCTTACTGGAACTTATGAGATCATACATTATACAACAGTAATAGATAAATCTCAAAAGATGGACTCATAATTTAAATAATCTGCAGATCAGTTTTGAAACAGAGTAATGATAATGCTGTCACAATCGTATATTTTTGAGACTAGAAATTCTGTCAACATTTATTTTCTTCCAATATATTTACTTTCTGTGGTTACTGTAATTCCAACATTACTTTGATTTTTCAAAGTATTTGGAGTTTCTGTCTAATTTTGTCAAAATTCCAGGTTGATTCCTTTATTCTTTTTTGGTAAACCAAACCAATTTTCTTTTTTCATCCTTAATAATTAAGGAATGAAATGCATAATGAGCTAGTGGTTTTCAAAAAAAAAAGGAAGAACAGATTGCCCACTGTTCTTTGGCATTGAGAACATTGCACGTCATGCAGTCTTGCTAGCATCTGCTTAAAAATATGATCATGAGTCTATAATGAATTGAACTGCGCTTGAATCAATCCCTGAGTAAATGAAGACTGGAGAGTGTCTTGAAAGAGATGTAGTCTTATTTAAAATCTTATTCCTTGTCATAGCATTGCTAAGGGACTTTAAGCTAGGAATTGAATGCATCCTAAAACTTTTTCTTTTGAAGTATGAAGCATCCCGTTCCTTTTGTAAAAGCAAATATATGCATATTGAGACAGTTATTTTCATAAATAAATAAATAATGTTTGTAATTCTATTTTCTTAATTTTATTACACTAATTTTAATAATACAATAAACGAGAGATAGAAGAGGTTTGGCGCCTTCTGTTTATTATTTTGTCTGTTGGGTGGTTTTCTCTCCAAAATTTATTTTTATTTTGAACCATGCCTTCTTCATACAGGTAATTCTTGTAGAGTAGATGCTGGTGTGCTGGTTTGAGCTTTAACTGGAGTTTAAAACCTCAAATGATATGATTGAAGAAAAGGAGGAAAGCAAAACAAACAGAAAACAGGACTTTCTGTGAAACATCAACATACCACTGTCATTCTTAGATAACCTTTGTATAGATAGAAGGAACCAGGACTGCCTGTGTAAACCTTAACATACCTCTGTCATTTTTACATTGATATATTTCTGAGTAGATAAGAAGCATGGACTGTGTAAGTTTGTACTAAAATCCCCTTCGGTACACAGGTCTTTTGGAGAGATCCTACCTGTGTCCAGCGCTGTAATAAAAGCATAATACAAGAAACTTACTGAGTTTCTTGTCCTTCTCTAAATCAGATAACAGATTGAGATTCCTCCCCACTCCCTTTTCCTAGTAAGGTTAAAAAACATACAAACGAAAAAAAAGGGTAGGGGAGAGGAGAGGTAAATTCACAGAAGAAATAGTCTGGAATCAGTTTGGAAGTAAAAGAGGTAAATCTTTTAACAAAATACATCCATAGCAATAACTGGGAGGGTTCACAAAGGTAAGGGAGAGGGATAAACAGGAAAATATTCAAACCCAAGCCCAGATGGCCTTGTATTTCCCTGGACGCATGTGGATTCAGTTCTTTGGGAAGCACGGACACAGCTTAGAAAAGTATGCTCTGCCCACATGGTCAGTGCAGGAAGCAGCAGCCACAGATGATCCCTCTCAAGTAGAGGAGGAAAGAAAGAGAAAGCGGTAAAAGATGTCCTCCCTTTTTATAGACTGGCTGGACAGGAAGAAGGAGTGGAATAGACCACCATTGACCCAGGCGACCCCTCCTCCTGGGAGTGGAAAAACCAAGTCTCTCTCTGCCCATCTGGATCAAGATTATTTTGTCCACCTGGAGGCTGGCTGTAAATTAGAATAATACATTCTGCTTTAAGACCTGACTCTGCTAGGTTATCCTTGTGGAAAGACTGCTCATCTGTGGAAGACCTACTGGAAGAATTGAGGACTTAATATATTTATGAGTGAAAAGGGTTATTTTTCTTATGATAATTTTCTTCTAAATCATATGTGAATTTCTAATATTTTTTTAAATATATTTTTTAACCAGGGATGGATATGTAAAACTGTTACTGACTCAACTTTGTGTTGAAGACTGTTAGTCATTTTTTCATATAGAAAATTGTAGGAACTGAATTAATGTAGAAATAATATTTTCAAATTAGATGCCAAACTCAGTTAACTATAACCACATTGTAGAATGTTAATTTATGTGATTTAATTGCAAACCTTAATTTCTATAATATGGAATTGATTTTGGTTTTCATAGAATGCTTTAAAATTGTCTCTGGAACTGTCATCTGGCGTTTATTATAGTTATTTGTTTATTACTCTTTTCAGAAACATCTTTTTCCTTGAATAAAAAACAAATTAACTGTATATATAATACGTATGTGTTTTCTGTTTGTCTAGTGACGTATATTGCTTCTAGCTCTTAAAGTGGAACTGATACATCTTGATGGGTTGCTTGACAGATTATTTTCACCCAGGATTAACCCTTTACATTTTTTTTCCTTTCATGATTATGTTGGTTTCCATTTCTTACATATGCTATAGTCAATAAAATAAAAAAATCTAAATACAGACAAATCATCCCTGCAAATCATTATCACTATATCAATACACTTATTGGTAGATTAGTTTTCTATATTTAATTCAGTTGCTTTAAATGAGGTTAAAGATCTTTATTTTCTTTACTTTCCAGGTAAAATTCAACTGAGGTACTTCACCAGAACAGAGAAGAATATAGAGAGAAGAGACTCAGAGACCGAGATTAAGTCCTTCTAGAGTTCTTGATTTTTTTGCAGACTTCTGGAGAAATTTTATTTTTCTAAGGCATGAATATTAGGCTTTGTTAAACATTTTTTCACATCCTTATTTTTTAAGTACTCATTTTTTAGAATGAAAGGGGGCAAAAGAAAAGAATATGTAACTTTTAATTGCTAGTACTTTAAATACTCTCTTTTAGCTGTTGTACCTATAAAATAGGATTTAAAAGTTTAAAACTAATCATGCAGGCCACCTCTGCAAACTGAGATTTGATGATATGCAGGAGGAGTTGAACTTAAAAGAGCACATACTTCTTTTCTTTTCTTTGTTCTTTTGATTGATTTTATAGATTCATTAAGTTGTTTTTTCTGCATATTTTATTAGTGGATTATCCAAAGTCTACTATAAGAATTAAATTATACCAGAACAGAACAAAGATCCTCAAGAAAAAAAAAAAAAAAAACACAGGAGTGGAATTATTGCCACTGTAACAGCTGAGAAGAACAAAATAGAGGAGTTAAATTTTGAGGACTTTACTCAATTGTCAGGTATTCTGCACAGTCCGTACTCCCTTAACTCCACTCCCAGTTTAATACAAATTCAAGATATTTATGTATATTTAGCAGTTATTACAAGCTATGAAGTATAATACAGTTAGATTGTTTCAGTTTCCTTACAGTTCAGTTGTCTATGTAGCTTTTCAGCCTCTTTTAATTCTAAACAACCTAATCACAAATATATGATTATAGTTATTCTGTAGCTATGAAAAATAAAAGCAGATATTAACATTTTCTGTGAAATAAATGATTTTAACTGGGTGTTCTATGGAAAAGGAAAAAGAAAAGAAACAACAACCCAACAGCCAAAACCACAAACAAACAAACCCACACCTCCAACAAACAATGAAATCAGAATCATTCAGTATCAAAGGCTTTACAGTCTTAGCATAGGAACTGTGGAGGCTTAACAAATAGGAACTACATGCCAACGTTATGTGATTACATTTGAAAGTTGGGTTTGGGGAACATATTTCTACCTGAGAAAGTTGCATGAAGAAGGAACTTCTTCTGGACTTGAACCAATTCATTAAGCGGGTAAAAAAGCAGTGGAAGGTTTTGATTCAAAGACACATTAATGCAGAAAGTTCCAAAGACCTTCCAAACAAGACTTCATCTTTTGAAATGGTTGTTCTAACCAACTGTGGATATAAATTCAAGCCATGTTGTTGAAAGATTGTGAAAGGAGACAGATTGCTCCTGACAGAGGATGGGCTGCCAATGTTTAAGTTACCATTCTGTTTCTACCGATAATGTGGCTAGTTTAAAATTATCAGTATCACAGTGTATCCAAGCCTCTAACAGGAGTTCTTAAAGGAGATTTTAATAGAATTTCAGATGAAATACCACACATATGAAAATTTCTTCACTTTTATATTAAATACCTGAGCCCTACAGTTATGAGTAGCTTATGTCTGAATGTGTTCTCAATCACTTTTGGCCTGAATTCCAGTATGAAAGTTCCTTCCTCTTTTGTTCTAGAAATTATGTTAGACTCTATTCCCATACATTTTAAATTGAATTCTATCTATTAACGTGAATTCTGTACATTTAAGCATTGTTTAAGCATTAAGGCTCTAAACAGATGGAGTCATGTAATTTGAGGAGATGAGCAAGCCCTCAAGCCTAGTCCCTTTTAGCTTCAAAAAGGAACAAAACTTAAAGAATGTCTGAAAAAAAATAGGGAAAACATAATCTACAGTTTTACAGCACAAATAAATTACTAGTGTAACTGAAAAGTGACTTTCCTTGTCCCCCCTTATCCTTCCTCCCCCTCTGTTTACTCCCCAGTCAGATGTGCTGTTTTCAGATGGAAGCTGTCATACAGCAATGAAACTGTTGTGCAATACAGATGGCTGTGTCTTCTGGTAGGCACAGGCAGCTGTACCCATCCTTGGCAATCATATCCCCACTTTCCACTAATTATCTTTTCAAATCACTCTGATTATCCTCAGTTCTTCCCACCAGAAAAAAAATGGAAGTTTATTTTTTCCTTCACTCAGTAGAATTAATGTTATTTTCAGAGTTTGATTGCACATGCGTACCTCACATACACCATGCAGGAAATGTGAACGTCCATAATCACAGCACAAGGTTACCACTGAACAAAGCAATCTGTAAAACCTGTATAGTTCACTATTTTTATTTTTCTAGTAAATGCTGGCATTATGAAAATTACACAATCTTTTTCTATTAAAAAATAAAGGAAGAAAATATATTATAATAGAAAATAGGCCAATCCAAACATAGAAATAGAATCATAGAATCATAGAGTCAGTCAGGGTTGGAAGGGACCACAAGGATCATCTAGTTCCAACCTCCCTGCCATGGGCAGGGACACCTCACACTAGATCAGGCTGGCCAGAGCCTCATCCAGCCTGGCCTTAAACA
>VXBD01011425.1:65946-161724 GCA_013399975.1 Indicator maculatus
CACCAGCACCCCCAAGTCCCTCTCCTCAGGGCTGCTTTCCAGCCAGTCACTGCCCAGCCTGTATTTGTGCTTGGGATTTCCTCGACCCAGACGCAGGACCTTGCACTTCTAGTGTGAAGGGAAGCCATCTACCTGAATCTAAGTATTTTCTTATTTTCACGACTGTATATGTGGATCAGGTATTAGACATTTTGATAGGGTTTTAGAAACTGGATCCATCACTGACTGACCATCATTTGTAGAACTTTGGTGGAAAAAAAAATAAAACACAGAGAGAGCTATCTAGCTGGTCCTTTGAAGGATCACATATGCAACCATTCCAAGTGTGTGTTATTCCTGGTGAGTAGGTTCTGACCTATGCTGACACTGAACCAACCTGTCCCAAATTCTGAGGCTGTCATTGACTTTAAACTCCTGGATCAGGTGTGTTAGATTCAGATATATTCTTGTTCCCCTTTCAGAGACTGGCTAACTGCTATTACAATAATTATTAATAACAAATAATAATTAATAATAGCAACCAATAGTTAGTAACAATTATTTAACAACAACAACAACAATAATGATACAACCAGTAGGAAAACCCCCAAAGATCTTTTCAGTTAAAAAAAATAAAGGGAAATAAATATTTCTCTCTCTCTCAAAAAGAAAATAAAAAGAAAACAAACAAACAAACAAAACCTTGTAAGCAATGTACTTAACATGAAGGTAGCTGTTTAAGTAGCAAAGTTTTAATATCCCAAGTAGTTGAAAAGTAGCTACTTCTTCAAAGAAGGGAAAATGAATGTTAAGACAAACATGTACCAAGAAGTATTTCTGCTATTTGCAGTATTCACTTTAATGGTGTTTATTGGTATTTTAAATACATATACCTCAGCTGATTATCATGTGCTTGAAAAACGTGTAATGTTATCTGCAATGACTAGAGTCAACATTTTTAGCTAGTCAATGTTAAGATGCTATCCCTTGTTGTAAAAGCTGGTGTACTTAAACTAAGAAGAAGAGGTTAGCTTTAGATGCAAAGCTTCATATTGCTTTGGTAAGTGGTGATGGGAACAATTTAATATCTGCAGAATTAATGAAAAATATCAATGCAATTAATCTCATACAGCTATGAGAGAACACCCTCCTTATGCTCAAACTGGCTTCTTTCTTTTCTACATCTGGATTGATATGTCAGTCATGCTGCTAATGAAGCAATACAGATTGCTGTGTTTATACTATACCTTTAGTATCTATAAAATGTGGTTACCAAGACTCATTGAGATTTCAGAATTTGGCAAGAGGACAGCTGATATTTCAACAAGTCTATTATGTATCCTTTAAATTATATGATGAATTAAGAATATAGTTGAGTATGTGATAGAGTAAGCCTATTCACTAAAAAAAAAATCATCACAGAGTTCAAGTTATGGTGTCTTCTTATAGTACAGTAAGTAAAAAAAAACATTGTTTTTCTTTTCCTTTTGTTTCTTCCTCTTAAGAACTTTGATAGCCTTAACTTAATGGGATGGCATTTAACAAGTCCAAGTGCTGGGTTCTGCACATTGGCCACAACAACCGCATGCAGCATGACAGGCTGGGGTCAGAATGGCTGGAGAGCAGCCAGGCAGAAAGGGACCTGGAGGTACTCATTTACAGTAGGCTGAATATGAGCCAGCAGCATGCCCAGGTAGCCAAAAAGGCAAATGGTATCCTGCCCTGTATCAGGAATAGTGTGGCCAGTAGGAGCAGGGAAGTCATTCTTCCCCTATACTCAACACTGGTTAGGCCACACCTTGAGGACTGTGTCCAGTTCTGGGCCACTCAATTTAAGAAGGACATTGAGATACGTGAATGCGTCCAGAGAAGGGCAATGAGGCTGATGAGAGGTCTGGAGCACAAGTCCTGTGAGGAGAGGTTGAGGGAACTGGGGTTGTTTAGCCTGGAGAAGAGGAGGCTCAGAGGAGACTTCATTGCTCTCTGCAACTACCTGAAGGAGGTTGCAGCCAGGTAGAATTGATCTCTTCTCCCAGGCAACCAGTGACCAAACAAGAGGACCCAGTTTCAAGCTGTGCCAGGGGAAGTTTAGGCTCGAGGTGAGGAGAAAGGTCTTCCCAGAAAGAGTGATTGGCCATTGGAATGGGCTTCCCAGGGAGGTGGTGGAGTCACCAATCAGAAAAGATTGGATGTGGCACTTGAAGCCCTGGTTTAGTTATCAAGAGGTGTTAAGTATGAGGTAATGGGTTGGTAATAGGTAATTAGGTAATAGGCTGGACTTGAACTCTGAGGTCTTTTCCAACCTGGTTGATTTTGTGATTAACACTTTTGCTAGTAGAGTTTGAGCAAGACCGTAATGATCCCAGATCTGCAATGTTTTTATTGCTTATGATACTCATAGAAGCAATTGTATTTAAAGTTCAACATTACCTTACTTGTGAATATTTTTTTAATGTAGAAGTCTTAAAAGAGAACCATAGAGAATGTTCCCCTGTAGTAGAATATAGTAGCATTTTACTGGTTGAAAAGCAGATATTTTATATATTTAAATGCTTTCAGAAAAATATTTCTGGTTTTGTGCAGTGCTTTCTGCAAATTGAATTAAAAAGTTTTCTTTCATTTTTTCCCATCCTCTATCCAAAACGAGGATCATTCTGTTTCCCTAACTTTCTGTTCTGCCAAAGCAAAGAGCATAAAAAATGTCAAAAATGACATTACTCAAAACATTTTTTTCTCCAAGATACATTGAACCTTTGCCTCCTCCTCATTTCCACCACTCAAAGCTTAATACTAGTATCAATACTACAGCAAAAAAAAAAAAAAGAAAAAAAGAAAAAAGAAAACAGAAATGCTCAGATAGACTCCTGAATTTGTTCTGGTGACTCCATGGGGGGCACTTCTCTATGGACCCATTTCTTGTCTCATTTTCTGGAACTAGATTTAGGTGGCATACCTGTGGCTTATGTTTAGAAAAACTATGTCAGTAGTTGCAACTAGCCACTTTCAAACATGTGATATATGTCCCATGGCCCTCATGAAGGTATGGATTAAAGTGGTGAGCACTTGGACACCTGATTTTTTCATACATTTACCATCTGGACAATTCACCAACATGAAGTTTAACATTCTCATACAAGTGACAGGAAATGGGCATCTAAAGAATAGGATATTTGCATACCACCAAAGTTTGCCAAAGACTGAGAAAAGAAAGGACACTTCAACTTTATATCTTACTGAAAAGTCAGTCAGTAGCTTTCACCTGCTTTGTGCTGTCTGACACTTAGTACTGGTTAAAGCACATCAATCAAGCAAATCAGTATAGTCCCAGAAGCAGGATTAGACATTGGGCTGGGCACAGGCAATTCCTGTGTTGCCACTGGGAGCTTGACTGAGTCAAAAGGGGCCATGGACAAGTGGGTGAAGCATAGCAGTGCCCTCAAGGCCCTGAGAACATTGACCTGGGAAGTAGAATTTTATTCTCCTGTGTCTCAATATCTCACTTTCATTATCACCTGTCCTATATAAAACTCTTATACATGCCTTGGATCAGTGAGCTGGCAGTTATTTAACTATAATTTGATGCTGAGTCAGTCAGGTAACTGATAAATACAGAAATAATATATACACATAAATATACCTGTGTATATTTATGTGTATATATTATTTCTGTATTTATCTGGTCAGGCTTCATCTGGCTACAGAAAATACAGGATTATGTTTGTTGAGTTTCTTTACCATAGTCATCTTAGTTAAAAGGTAAATTCCATTAAAGTGGTGCTTATATAACATATATTTAAGCTCTAGTGGTTTAAACTTAGAAGTTTATACCACTTAAAAGATAGACACAGTTCTGCATTAATCAAAAATTCATTGACTTACTTAGGAAACAGAAATAATGAAAACCTGGACATTAATCTAGACTTCATAAGAAAATTCTACAATTTCTGTCACAAGAATGTAGCTTTTTTTTTCCTCCTGAACCAAACAAATTTTAGTAGAAGCAGCTTCTCAGATTCTTGAATTGATATTTTCTTTTTTGATTGTATTTGAAAAGGAGCCTACAATCTAATTCCAATTTGGAGCATGTCTTTTTTTTTTTTTTACTTTATTGAATATACAATTAAAATTATTATGCAGAAGAAGGTGTCAGAAGAATGGAGGAAAAGTAATGAAAGTCTAAGCAAAAAATGCATAATTAATATAGAAAATATTTAAATATTTCAGGTTTTCTGAAGATGATTAGGTGCTATTTATTTTTTTCCTCCTCTCCCACGCATGACAGCAAGGCTGGGTTTTAAAATGAGGTCACAGAGGGATGTATTTATAGGCTCAATTTGGACACATCATTTTCTGAGGATGAGCTTGTCCTTAGGATGAGCCTTTAGTGTGAAATCCAGTATCTCCTATATTCAATTCTGAAGAGGGAAAAAATAATAATTTTAAAAGATTTTAAATTCTGGATAGTATTACTTGAAGGTATACCTTATCAAATATTACTATATACTTTACACTCCAGCAAAAAACAACTCTGTATATGAACACCTTTATCTGTCTTTTTTTTTTTTTAATCTAACAAGAGAGGTTATAAGAAGTTATTCTTTCAGCTTGCTCTTACAGGCAAGGAAAGAAAAGGGTTCCAGGAACAACATTCCAAGTAGCAGTGCTCACACGCATATTAGAACTCTCAATGCAGGAGTAGGTTTCTTTTTTTTTTGTTGTTACAAGGTAGAGCTGACGGCTCCAAAGAAGCATATACTGTGCTCTAAGATTGTCAGACATTTTTAGGCAATTTTAGAATCTTTAATACTCCTATATCCTTATTGATGCATTAGTACATATGTTAATGATTCATTCTTCAAATTAGAAAACGTGTCCTGTGCATTGACATGTGGTACCCAGCATTTATTATAGAGCATCACAGTATATCAGAGGTTGGAAGGGACCTCAAGAGATCATCGGGTCCAACCCCCCTGCCAGAGCAGGGTCTATTGAAGCAAAAGTGGTGAGAAACTAAATGGTGAGGAACTACATGATACAAATGGCAAAGCAATAATGACATCTAAAAGGTTTGTAATAAATATGTACTCTCTTGAAAAACAGACTTTGTATTTTGATTTTCCTTAAGCTTACTGTCATCTGATTTATTCACAGACCAGAAAAAGATGACACCTTTTCAACTGTATCATAAACATAACCATAAATTAAAATATTCATTTGAAAGAAACCCAGATACAATTTGTTTGTATGAAATATCTATTACAATATAAATGCATGAGGTAAATGTGCATGTATTAGGAGATTTTAATTAGTAAATGGTTAAATATTTCTTATTAGACTAATATTTTAAATCCTTTTGTTTTGAAGTATTGTTTGAACTACATTAAAGAATGAACTATGCCCACTCTCACGGAAAAGGAGCATTTTCCTATCATAAATAGGCTTTAAAGAAGTTGCAGATAGGTGCTGCATAATCAGTAGCTGATCACTGTAATACAGTTAAGGACTAAGTGCCTCAGAATGACATCCATAAATAGTAATATACTGAGGGAACTGTCTGATGTAATTTAAGGATGAATTTACTGGGATGGCACATGAATTGAAGATATCACATATACACTGTTAGAGGAGGCGTGTGCTCCAAGGCATTTACAAGGGGAGGCAATTTCCCCCTTTCATATAGTTGGAAATAGAAATGCTAATGATGTGTCTTAAATTGTTTTTCACTCAAAGGAAGGGACAGTAAAATTCTGTCAACAGGAAGATATCTCCATCTGCACACAGATTTATAACAGCTTGACATGTTACATGGCCAGTCACTGGAACTCAAAAGATATACTCAGTTCCTCAGCTGCTTAGAAAGACTAAGTGTGTTTTGAGTGTTTGTGGTGCATACACTACATGCTGACACACACATATACATATATATATATGTGGCTATCCAGAGAGATAACAGACTGACAAACTCATGTAAACACAGTAGCTATGGTCTCATCCTGCTCCGCTCTCTGGCTCAGCAGGATGTAGGTCAACTACTGAGTACTTATATCTATACATATGTACAAGATGAATCACTCCAGCGCTGAGCTGACTCTTGCTCTGAGCAGTAGCTAGCCCTGGATCCTAGTCTCTGCAGTTGCTGGTACTTGGCCTTATGATTACCCAAGACTGGAGCCTCTTGATGGTACAGGCTGTCTTTCTAACATACACTCACAGCTGGTCAAGACTTTCCGTATGGAATACTCAGTCCTCCCCATGCTCTCATCCTTAGAGGTTCACAAGTCCTCTCACTGTTGGAGCTGGCCCTTAAAGATTAAATTCCTCCCCAGTTCTAAGGCTTTTTCACCAGATTATCTCAGCTCTCCCTCCAGTAGTAATCACAGACTCACTTTCAGACCCACTTTCAATCCAGTTGCTGGCAGCACAGACCCCCAGGCACACACATGCAGAGTGTAAACAGCTCCTTACCAGGAAATAGTCAAAGGCGGAGTTTAATAAGAAGATATGACTGACTGCAGTGACCAAGCACAGGTCACTCATGCTAATGGGCATGCTGCATGCTTCTGCTACATTATTCAGCTAAATAAGCATGCTAATTACAGCCTCTTATTCCTTTATCCCTCTCTTTCCCAAATCATCTAAAATCTCCATTTCCCCACCTTTGGTGCTGTGACAGAGCTAGCCTGGTTATTGTCAGTGTGGGAGGGGGATTCTAGCTCTCCACTATAACAAATGCCTCCTTTAAGCATGCCATTATAAATTCTATGTAATCTCAAAATGCTTTACATCTACATCCCATAATATGTCTCTCACCTTTAGGTAATGACCTCCCTTGTTTGGAAAGGTGCTTCTGAGAGCTGTTTCTGATGACTCATCTCTATGAGTTCCATGTCTTGCCAACAGGGTTGAGGCCTCTGCTAGGACAGCCCTGGGAGGGGCTTGGACAAGGCATTAATTTCCTTGGGAATCTGAAGTTTGAATTCTTGCTGCTGTTGCTGGGTGTGTGGAAAGTAGTCTTTGATGGGATAGTAACTATCTTGTGGTGGGATTGGGAGCAGCACAACAGGCTATTAATCAAACTGCTGTTCCTGCATTTCTTGTGTGCAGTTGAGCTTCTTATTACTTAAGCTACCACAATCTCTCTTTAAAAGCTTCTGCTATTACAACTGTGCTGAAATACTTCACTCAAATGTTCTGTATGGTTTGCTGACAGTATGTTTTGGAGCCTGTCAGAGAATGATAGACAATCTTGATGCTTATCAGTGAATCTTTTGCATAAATATAGGATTCTAATGAGCAGCCGTGGACTCTTCCTAATGTAAAAACGTTGCTGACTTGCCAAAAAGGAAGGACAGGGATAAAGCTATAAAAATTGTTCAGAGAAATCAAGCTCTTCCAAGTGCACTACTGTAACAGTGGCAGATGCAGATACAAAGCTTAGATATGCAGGTACCACTAAGAAGTACTGTGGGACGAAACAGAATAACATTTTTTGTTTTAAATAAATGAAACAATACATTAAAATGTCAAAGATGAAAATGATAAATGCATCTTGTGAACAGACAGCTGCAGACTTTTCCTCGCATGCATTAATATACAGGCCATACTTACAGTAATTAAACTGCTAGAACTGTAGTTTTGTGAGAGATCTGTGCATATAAGTATACTGTAAGACTGTCTCTAGTCTAGCATGCATAATGTGATGGAGACTATTGTCTGATCAGGTAGTAGAGCTTTGCTTGTATCTTCTGCACCTGAATTTGGTCCCAGTCAATATTACATGAGTACTAGTGTTCACATCATTGCCCTGACTCTTTCAGTTTGTTAATAATATGCCAGCATGTTACAGTTTAAGCTTTCCGGGAGTCCAAAAGCCCAAGTGGAACAGATTTACATTGCTTCCCCTCTCTCTTTTTCCTGGTAGCGGAAAACAAAATTAGGCGGGAGAAATAAGAGGTAAAATCATGAAAGAAACAGTCTGGAATCAATTTGGAAGTAAAAAGTTCAGTTCAAGAAAATATATATGGCATTTGAGTAAAAGGGAAGTTACAAAGGTATAAGGAAAAGGGATAATAAAAAAAATACAAACCCAGGCCCAGCTGGGATAGGATTTTCTAGACGTAAATGTGGATTCTCTTTGGATGCAGTCCCCAGGAGTTTGGGTGCAGCACAGAGCAGGCCCCACCATGTGCTTGCATCAACAGAGGAGCAGCAACTCAAAGGGGAGTGGAATAGACTTTGACCCAGGGATCCCTCCCTTGGGAGGGGGGACTAAGTCTCTCTCCCCACCTCAGACAGTTTTTATTTTGTTCACCTGGGGGCTAGGTTGTTTTCAGCTCTCCCCCTCCTGGGATGGGTGTAACCTGACACATAGTATATCAAACAATATTCTCCTGTATGGTATAGTTTGAAGGACTTTAAAACCAGCATATATGTGTACAGTCAAATAGTTTTGCTTCTGAGTTCACATCTGAGTACTAATCCCTGACTATCCACATTGCACAGGCATTAATTGCTCTGAGGCTGTCTTTTGTAGTAACCTTTCAGAATGATGAAGATAGCGGACTCAAGGCATTTTTGGGAATTCAAAGAGTCAGAAACAGGCAAGTGCCCAAGTAACTTTTAGATCAGACAGGAGAACACAAATTTAGTGTTAATCATCTAGTGTGTGTCAGGGGGTGTTCTGCCTGTTATAACCACAAATCTGGGTACCTGGTTGTTAATTTTAGCATACTGTTGCCTTGTTTTGAACAGTTTGGAGAGTCTTGACTGTTGTGTAACAAACTTGTCATGTGTGTTTTGATATAATTCAGTACTGTCTACTGCTTCCAGTTGCAATGTATAACATGGAACACATGAGGAAAGCTAAATAAATCCAATTTGATTACTCACATATATGTTAATTACACAGTAACGATGTTTTAACGGAAAAGAAGTGGGTGCAACTGAGCAAAGAATTTTCTCTGCTGTTTTTACTTCCTAGAAACATATCTTTTTTGAGGCCATAAGTATTTTCTTTTATTAAAAATTAATTATATACTACTTTGATATCACTTAGAAATTCCTTCTTCTGACTGAATTAAAATAATCTGAATTGTATTACCTTCTAAAGGAATTTCTAGTAATTTCCTTGGTTGCTGATGGGATCTTTACTACTGATTCCTAAAAAAACACATGTATTTCCAATTTAACTAATTTTTATTTTTTCTCTATTCTTTGTTCATTCTTTTGTTCTTTATTTTGCCCTGCAAATTCACATCTGTTCTCATTTAGAGTTTTTGTGTTCTTGTAGATCACCACCTCTTAGTATCCCATATTTATAGTATTTTTTTTCTTTCTGCTTATCCTTTTTCAATTATACATGATTTTTTTTCCCCACTTATGTTATGGTTTACATTCACAACCTTGCAGTAATCAAAAGAACATCTAAAGACATCCCTCAGAATTCTGCTCACTAAAATATAAAATAATGTTTCAGTCTCCTAAGTCTTGTTAGTATTTATAATCAGGCCCCACAAAAGTATCTGCTCAGGAAAATAACAATTTCAGAGTTATTTTATTGCACCTCTTTGGTTCATGCTCTCTTAATTGAGCACTAAAGCAGCTTGAAGGGCTTAAGATAAAATGTTATTTTGTGCACTTTCTTTCCAAAATGAGCTTTTCAGGATAAATGAACTGACATAACATTAAAAGTTTCACATAGCAAATTCTGTCTTTTACTTCTTGTATCTGTCTAGGTTTGTGCATATTTAAAGCAAATAAGTAGTGTCACTTAAAACATTTCTATATCTTATTGTACTGTGATTGTTGATGTTATATGAAAAAATAAATTATTGTTTTAATTAGCATTGTCATAGCCATCAAAAGAACCACAGGGATATAACTGCTAAGATTTCAGTAGTTCAAATCAACTCACCCGAACATCTTCTAACAAGCATGTATTGCTGTTTAGTAAAAGTAAGATCACTAGTTGCCATAATTAAGTACAGGGAAAGGAATGCTGCCATTTAAAACATATATACATGTATACATGTGTATTTTATTGTGTAACCTAAAGTAAACTGTCTTTTCCAGAAAATTAGATAAAATATTATCACTTACCAAAGACATCTGTTGTCACAGAAAACATCAAATAATTTGTCCCTGTGAAATGAAAATTTAGCATGTTTCCTTGTCCATGTATAAATAGCTGAAATTATAATTTTGTTCTTTTTTTGCTTTCTAAAAATAAAAAAATATGAAACTCAATAACAAAACCCCAGTCCTTATGGCATCTATCACGCAAATAATAAATCCATTGCTTCATGATTAAAGTAGTGTTAACACTATGAATATCACTAGCAGCACTTACTGAATGCAAACAAATAAAAACTCCTGCTAATAGAAGAATTTTTTTCAGAATTTTCTTTTTCTTTCCAGCAAAGTAGAGAAGGTAGGTACACAGAAAAGTTTTTTTGTAAAGATTTTAATACAAATATCAAGAATTCCTTGTCAGCTTTTGCAGATGCACAGAGAGGTAGGGTCTTGGGTAGGATTCAGGTCCACACACCCACCCCTAAAATTAGACATCCTGCATGTAACAGTGATGTCTACAAGATATTGATCTGAACTCCCACTATTGTCAATGTTTGGAGCTTAATTCAGTTGTACATAAATGAATATCTAGAGGCAGTAAAATGAATTTGAAGCTAAAAAAAGATGAGCTTCATCTGCCCAGCCATTTTAGGTGCAGTGAGATATTCTATCAAACCTCTAGCTGCTGCCCGGAAGATTCCTACAAATCCTCTTTTCTGTCTGTTAATGCTCTGCAGTATTGAGCATCCATCACACCTCAACCAGCAATAGTGCTTTAATCTAACACTACCTTTTGTCGACAGAATCTAGAAAGCTGCTTGAATCACAGAATTAAAGAATGCTAGGGGTTGGAAGAGACCTCCAGAGATCACCAAGTTCAACCCCTCCTGCAAAGCAGCACTATTTAGGGCAGAGCATACAGGAATGTGTGGGTGGGTTTTGAAGATCTCTAGAGAAGGAGACTCCACAAACTCTCTGGGCAGCTTGTTTCAGTGTTCCTTCACCCTCACAGTAAAAAAAGCTTTTTCTCATGCTGAGACAAAATTTCCTGTGATTGAGTTTACGTCCATTGTGCCTCATTTTATCATTGGGAATCACTGAAAAGAGACTGGCTTCATCCTTTTGACAGCCACCCTTCAGATATTGATGAAGTCTTGTCTTAGCCTTCTCCAGACATAGCAGCCCCAGGTCTCTCCGTCTTTCGTTGTAAGAATGATCTACATGTAGTTTCAGTGATGAAACAGTTTAAGAAACCCTTTTACTTTACTTCCTGCATTTAACACAGGATTGATTAATTTGATCACACATACCTATCTCTCACAATTTATGATGCTTTTGGACAATCTGCCTGGAAGGTAGTTTTCACTCAAGATAAATTCTTTCCTAGATATTTGCACAGATACCATCTCCTATCTGCTTGTCCCATATCAGATATTTAGGGAGGCCCAAATGACAAAATAATTGATTATGTGTGGGCATTTCAATTAAACTACTACTGCTACTTGATATGTCTGGACTATCTAAGATTGACTGGGCAGAAAACTTATGAGAAGTCTGTGTTCTTTCTGGAGTAGCTGTTAGAGGAGTAGCCATTGGAGGCCAGCCAGGAGTCTGTGACTTATCCTCATCTAGAGACCAAATATGAACACATAGGCCTTGATTAAATTACCCATATAAATGGTGTCTATCACTATTTAATAGGTCTTAGAATATCATTCTAGGTATCATTGTTGACAGTCAAGTCTTTTTTTTTTTTTTTTTCCCCCACAAATCCTCATTCATATCTACCAGGTTCAATGGGTGTCTTGGCCCTTTATTGTTGCATCTCTACATTCTGTAGCAATATTTCTATAATCCTCCCAGCTGACCACACATTCCACATATTGTAAACCTCCTTTTTCTTTTCGAGTCTTCTGACTCCCTTATTTGATTTTTTTTTTAAGGGAATACATTTTTCTTGAGCTTGGAGGAGGTAATATTTGAATATTAACCAGCTTTCTTAGGCCCCTCTTCCTTCTAGAGCCCTAGCCCACAGGATACTTCTAAGTTTTTGAAGAGTGCAGTTAGCCCTCTTAAAGTCCAGGGTTGAAATTTTACTTATCACCCTCCTTCTTTGTCTAGTGATATTACAATTTAACAGGTTGTGGTTACTACAGCAAGTTTGAAAGATTTTAAGAAGTCCACATACAAGGCTTTGAAATATTACTGATTCAGATATACAAAAATGAAGTGCAGTTATTTGGGATTCAAAAGTCTGTTACTTATTTATCAGCATTTGTCTTTGTCAACAGAAGAAAAAAAAAAGAAAAAGTAATAGTGAAAGAGGGTGGAGGAAAGTGGCAGGGGAAGCAGGAAGGGCAACAGTTTAGCTGAAGTGAAAAAAGAAAATTATGGTAAAAGGAAACAAAGCACAATAAACTAATAAAGACTGTAGTTTAAATCTCCACCATAGTATATAGGCATGTTAAACTACAATTATGGTAAATATTTTGACAATTCAATAAATCTGTGTCATTCAAAACAGCGTAAATAAGAACACGCAAGGAAAGAAAATTTTAAAAAAGCATAATTGATCCTTCATAGTACAAGAATGACAAAACTGTCTTGGAGCTACAAATGAAATAATGTTTGGACTCAAGTTTGGATTTTTTTTTTTTTGTGGGTTTTTTTTTGTTGTTGTTGGTTGTTTGGGTTTTTTTCATAATCTTATGTACTATTTATGACCTGCTATTGGCAGAAGAGATCAAGGCGATCTGTTTATTGATCTACTAACATACACCTTGAATAGATTTATCATTAAACACCTCCATGAACAACCCAAAGCATCTCTTTTTAGAAAAGATTGCAAATTTCATTAAGATATGTAATAGAGGAAATATCTATTAATGCTGGGGTTTTCTGTAAAACACATCATTAGATGGAACGAGTTCTTTCCTTAGGAACAAGTTCTTTATTGTGAGGGTAGTGGAATACTGGAACAGGTTGCCCAGGGAAATGCTTGAGGCCCCATCCCTGGAAATACTCAAGTTGAGGCTCAACAGTGCTCTGGGTAACCTGATCTAGTTGAGGATGCCCCTGCTTACTACAGAGGAGGTTGGACTGGATGACCTTGGATGTCCCTTCCAACCCAGACCATTCTAGGATTCTAAGCATTTTTAAAATAAAAAAAAACAAACAAATTGAAATAACTACCATGTTTTACATTACATTTATATTATATTTATTTTCTTTATTTTATATTAAACCATAAATGTAGAATTATGTTTAAGGCAATTGATTTTTTACTCAGTTTCTTAGAAAAGCTGTTACACTACTGCTTCTTTGTTCTTTAATCAGTGTTTTGCAACATGGATGTATGCTCTACATTGAACTGCGAAGTCTGTGCTACTAACAAAATAATAGAAGTGTAATGTAAACTGCTGCAGGCGACAATCATATCTATTTATACACTGGAAAAGTGAACAAATACTGCACTTGAAGACATTTTATATGCCTCATAAAGCTTTGACAAAACATAGCTTAGTGACACACTTTTGTGATGTCTGAGTTCTTTAACACAACAGCAGCCACACTTCTGAAAGATATATTCTATTTAAATTAAATTTAAATTACTGATTTAAAGGAAAGTAAATTAAAGAAGTTCATTTTAAAAAAAAGTTTTAGAAGGTTTATGTCCCTTAAAGGTAATAGTTTTCTGCTCCCTCTATGAATCAAGTTCCACATTAAGCTAGGATTGTATTTTGCACATAAAAACTTTTTTCTGACTCTTAGATAACAACTGTAATTTAAGCAATTGAAATATCCAGCTTGTTTAAATTTCTTTAACAAAAAATTTACATCACTCCTAACTTCGATGATCCATTTTTCTTAAGGCTCTCAAGAGAATAGAAAGCATTTTTTAATGCTGTCTATGATAATTTTATTTTGCCTTTAATTAAATGTGCTTCTGTAGAGACTTCTTTTTTTTTTAGTACAGATTGAATAACCCTTTCACAATCAACTCATTCTGAGCCAAAGGCATAGCAGGCAAACTGAAAACAGTCCATTTTGATACTACTTCCAGAAACATGACCTACAAACCACAGAATTTTTTACAATAGCAGCCTGGCACCAACCTCACAGCCCTTTTTCTTTCCTGGGACTTTGATATATCCTGAGAAAGTACACATACTTCTTGTCTCATATCAGGGAGGGTTAGAAATCAAGGAACTATCATTTCAGGATTTAGCATATTTATATCTGAAAATGTGATATTTATTCTATAAACAGACATATTTCAGTGGAAAGTTGAAAACACGTTGAGACAATTAGAAGAAAAGTTGAGAAAGAAAATACTTGCAGAGAAATAGAAGTATGCAACTGTGATTGAAGGACAGGATTTCATTAATCCAGAAACTGCACACACATATAACATAGAGCTACTAGTTGGCAGAAGATCTTGAGTTGGATATTTTTGAGTAGCAATAGGGTCTGCACTATTGTAGAATTGTTCACTTATTCTCTTGTCATTTTTAAAAAATTTATCAGTATGCTGGGTAACAGGAAGTCAATTACCAAAAGTCTGCATCTTGCCACTATACATACTATATTGCAGACAAACTCGTTGCTCTCCTTTTGAGAGCATCAGACTCTTACAGAGTATTTCCAGTCTTTCTGCCTTCAAATATGATATAAATAGGCAACTAAAGAAACCCTGATCTTTGGACAATTGCACCTTTTAGACAGGAAATCTGATACTTACTTCAAGTGCAGAGGATCTTACTTATTCAGATATCCAGCTCATGCATTCTGAGCCCTGGATTAACAACAAGCCCCTTTTCCCCCACATAGATAGGAAGGAAAAAAAGAAAAAGTATTTAGATAAGGAATTTGAGGAGATCATACACTGTGTAATTAGCTTAGCAGCAGAAGCCACCCAGGCACACAGCAGACAGCCCAATGGAACAGACCAACACCCCAAAACTGGAAACCGGAAGCAGCAACCAGAAGCAGAAAACCTCTCACGTTACAATCTGAACTTCAAGCTCCATGATACTTTGATCCAGCCAGAGCTTTAGTTTTAAATCTAGCATGACATCAGCATGATATTGAATACACATCAGCACATTGAACTCAGCCCATGACAGAGACACATTATATTATCTACCAGTATCAAAACATATAATGTGTATCAACTAAATGTCTAGCACCCAATTATGCAAGACTCTTTGTCATTTTAATTGTTTACAAAGAAGTAGCTCATAGTGATTCATATAAATACACTCTCTGTCTTGTAGTATAATCTCAGTCTAGGAAATCTGGGTTCTTCTGGGAGTTCTTGCACAATGACATTCACCCATCTGTTACAATACAGGAATTTGGGCTGGAATTTAAGATCTCTGTTGCTGAATCCAGGAATCCAGTTTTCCATTAAGGAGAATTCCTTTACCATAAATGAATGCTTTAAAAAAGAAAAAAAAAATAATAAAAAGAAGCATTCATAAGTATTTGTGGGATTTTACATTGTATGCAGGCAATGGAAGAGTTCTCCAAAGTACAGAAATATTGTGCTTGTTGAGAAAATGGAATATAGCAGTGGTTATGGTTTGACTATGTGCAGCTGAAGTAAGGATACTGTTATTTTATTAATAATATATAAATATATTTGATGTAAATGTGTTTTCATATTCTTTATAGAAAATAAAGCTTAGATATTCATGTAATGTGTTTCAGGAATACAGCACTTTTAAAAAGATATATAAGAATTTAAAAAAATTTTGTTCATTTTCTTTCTTCTAGATAAAAAGTTTTACTATTAACTGTTAAAATGAAAGGCTATTGCCTAATAATGTGCCGGTTTTCAGATTCAATGTCTTTTCTTTTTTATCATGTAAGTTAAAAGATAAAATTGATATATGTATCATATGAATACATCTTAATCAAAGATGACAGTCAACATTTAAACCCAGTTCTGTAGTTAGCTGCTCTAGTAAACATCATATCATGTGGCAGCATCAATACTTGGCATTGAAAAAGACATCATAGCAGCTTTTCTAAACATATCTCCCTGTGGAGCTGCAATTACAATTATTTTTCTTAGCCAAATATTGGCTTTACCTGTGAGATTTTTGCTGCACTATATCTCAACCACAGTGGCCTGCCTTCCATGAGGTTAGGCTTAAAAGCACTTCAGGTTTAAGGGTATGTGGTTTTCTTCAATCTTATAAAGCTGAGTTTTTAATTAATGACTATACTAACTGTTATATTTGACCTTTTTTGTAATCTATTTCTCTTTCTTTTACAGAAGGAATTTTTAGTTGTGTAGTTAAACCCACCTGTTTCGTACTTTGTTAAAACCACTTGTTTCTTACTACCTCTGAACATAGATACACGGAAAAGGTTATCATAGTAGGTACCTTAAGACTAGAAAAGCCAATGTCCTAGGCACAATCCTACCACAGACATTCAGAATTGATCCCTTAGGCATCTTTGTTCAAACTCATTCTATTTTTCCCTTCACTTGGCATTGAAAATAAATGAACTGGATATTAGACTAGAGTCTTCAGGGTATTAAGTCAAAGTTAAAAACTTTACATTTTGGGTTTTCTGGTAGTTCTCCTCTGTGTATTCATTTTTTAAAGGATTATGCATCAAGACATTCCCATATCAAGGAATAAAAGCAAATAAATGATTGATTGAGACAGTAGCACCCCTCAGGGTCTCTGTCAGACCTGGATATGTTGACCCAAATTTCTGTTCTAGAATTTTAATGTAGTATCAAAATAAAAACTCCATTTTCATATATATATTGGATGGCCCCAGTCTCTGTAAATTCAGTGTACAGTATTGGTCATCATGATTTTTTTTTTCTAAAGAACAAATATCTAAGTCAACATTCCTTTCTGCCAAATACTTTTTTTTGTTGTATATCTTATGAAACTTGAAGCACATAATCAATAAAATTTATTAAACTGAATAGAACAATGTTAATTGAGCTGTTGAGTGTGTATGTTCAAATATTATTAGAAGACAACCTCCAAACTTTTTTCTGTTATTTTTCATTAATTTTTTTTTGCTTCCTTATAATACTGAATACAAGTGATTTTAACAGAATAATTAAATCCAAAAACAGTATGATAGTGCATTATAGCTGGAAAAGCGAAACAAAGAAAAAATGAAATTCAACATTGTCTATTGCCATTTGATAGCTATAAGTGTTTACTTCCAGCTATGAAATCTGCTTTGAATATAATCAAATATGGAAGTGTTGGCATTTAGAATTTATAAATAAATTTCTATTCAGTAAAGCATGTGAACATGCACATCATCTCTACAAAATTTAAGTGAGACTGAAATAAACTAAATGCTTTGTTGAATTAAGGTCATGGTCAGCTAGCTTTTATGACAGAGTAATAGCTTTGTACACAGCAGAACGCAGACTCAATTTCATGCATGTGAAGTGAAAGGTAGGAGTAATTGAATCAAAGATATGTTGTCAGAAACATTAAATAGTATTGTGGTATTATGCTATGCACTGAATCAATGACACAAACAGAAGAATAATCATACATGTACACAGATCTTTCACCTGTTCTTGTATATTCATCCATATTTGAAGTAGGAATATTGCGCTAATATTTTAATCTATATTTCTTTTCAATTTTCTTAGTATACACGTATAACTCTTGATATCTGAAATTGTTGTGGCTTGTCCTGTAAAACATACTTTTGTCTGCTTTAGTAAAAATAGTTTGATATTTCAAGCACTGAAATTACTGGAACATGGAAGATGTTTTCTGATATTAACTATTATTTATTTTCCTTAAATATTTCTAGATCCTAGATTCTGATTAAAAAATTTTTACTTTAGAGCAGGGATAGGTCGTAGTTCAGAGACCATCTTTTTGTTTGTAGGAAAGCCTGTAATTCTATTGGCAGAATTACAAACTGCAGGATACCATTCAAATATTTCTTAAGGAGAAAAGATTAAGAAAATAATTTTAATGTAAAATGGAATATCTGTAATAATATGCTAATGAAATGAAATTTGTGTGAAATTCTAAAATTTGTGAAATTTTTTATGATACTTATATTCAAACAAATAGCTTTTCTTATGGCTTCTAAGTTGAGCCTACATGTGAGTTATGTTTCTTGTATTAAAAAAGGTGAATTAGATGACTTACAAATTTGATATTAGAAATATTGTTAATAAAGGAGTAAAACAGCTGATAAATTTTTAAGACCATGTTTCTAAAGATATTTAGCAAGGACAAATCTAGACAACATGTGACTCTAAGCCTCAAATGGTTGCAGATATAATCAAAGAAAATCAATAAACAAATACATCTACTTAAGAGTAATGCTGTTCTACAGATATGAGAAAGGCCTTTAAATTTCTTCTTTTCTTTTTGTGGATCTCAGTCCAGTAGGAGCAATCAGTTATAATGAGTAAAAATCTAGTACTGTGATGGCTCTAGGCAAACAAATAATGAGGGAAAAACTGCTAAAGTAAGAAAATCAAAGGAAGGTTGAACTGTTTATAGAAATATCTGTCACATAACACCAACAGAACTGTTTGTACAGTGGTGGTTTTTGTAGGTTTATTTGCATTTTCCTTCTTATTTTATGTACAGTGGTCGCAGATGTCAACAAGTCATAAAGAAAAAAAATTAGAATTTTAAATTTGAGATGTACAATGAAACCGTGCAAAATATTATGGAGGAGATGCCTGTAAAGGGCTTTTATCTCTTCTCTTAATGCATATTAAGGTAAGATTGGGGCTATATTTAAAAAATAGGAAAGAAGAAAGAGGTTATTTCTGACAAAAAATCTCCACATGCTTTACTAATAATTAGCTATAACCACTAGCATGGGCCATTACTCATAAAAAGTAGAAAGGAAGAACTGATTGAAAACCTGTAAACATATGGCAGCCTTGACTGCAATGACGGTAAGCTGGGGCTGATGTCCAAGGACAGTTTTCTCAAATTACAAGCTACATCCTGAAGTGTAGAAAGTCACGTATCCATCACAGGACAGCATGGATGGACAAGGAATTCCATATTATGTTCAATAAACAAAGTGGAAGCAGAAATGAGCTACCTGTGAGAAACAGAGAGACATCTGTAAAGAAGATAATTTTAGAGATTCTCAGTATCTTGTGGAGTATTGTAATATGCTTGACTTTGCATATTTGGATAATCAAGATATTGATTGTCCTTTGCAAGGGGAATTTACAGTTCACAATATCACAGTACATTAGAGATTGGAAGGGACTTCGAGAGATCATCGAGTTCAACCTCCTTGCCAAAGAAGGATCACTTAGGGTAGTTCACACAGGAATGCATCCAGATCATAGAATCATAGAATCAGTCAGGATTGGAAGGGACCACAAGGATCATCTAGTTCCAACTCCCCTGCCATGGGCAGGGATACCTCACACTAGATAACAGTGACCTTTGGTTTTAATGAAACGGCTCACAGGAGCTACTGCTTTATCAGGAATGCTGAATGTAAAAATTATGTATGGATTTTACCACCTTAAAGGAGTTGGCTTGGAAATTTTGAAGGATTTTTTAGTATACTGAAATTGCAGTTGAATGTTTTCCCTTTAAAAGTCTAAAATTCCAAGCAATATAGATGTAATTTAAAAAAAATGAATATTATTAAAATTATAATGGCAAATTGTAAGAATAAAACCTATTGGTTGAGGACTTTTATTTATAAACATATAGATGGCTGTTGCCATGATTTTGTGCAGATTAAATGCCAGATGGAGACAGAATGTGCGACAAGAATGAATGACCTGGACCACTTCAGAAGTCCTTCTTTTCCAACTAAAACCATCCAGATGTGTTCTGCAAATTCAAACCTTCATGGGGCTGAGGATTAAAATTACTTCTAGTGGTTTGAGTCTTTCTAATGTCATCTTGAAAAGGAAGATAACATACTTTGTGTTTACTCTTTAAGTTGGCAACTTTTATTGGGAAAAAATATATATTTTCTCACTGTTTTTGACATCTTTATTGTAATCACAATGTAATACTTCTTGATGGTGAATACACTTTAGTGAATCAGTTACCTTGAAGTTCAATACTTGACTAAGACGCTTAAATAAAAAAAAAAAAAAATCATAGTTTTCCTTGGAACTTCCTGTTAATGAAGAAAAATAAGTCACATCTAGAGGGAGAGTGAAACCTTTGATGGGATAAATTGCTGTTTGATAGTATAAAGCTGCTTCCTATTATTAGTCATCTTAATAACTTTGTTGAACCTAACTATGGTAATCTATGCACACCTTAAAAGCTTCAAATAATCATGCTCAATATTTCATCTTTAGAGAGTGAATTGGGAGGAAAACAGGAAAGAAAGGAATTATGGTATAAAAAAACCCCTTAGATTTCTAATTTTTTTTTTAAATCCAATTTTCTTCTTAAATAACATTCCACAAAAACTTTTTGGAAAATTATTATGGATATAACTTGGGTTCCAGGATACTGACTATTTGTGAAATCAAACTACGTATAAAGAAACTATGAAGTCAGTTGAATTCATTAGTTGGGATGAATATTATTGCGAAATTCTCAGTTAAATCCAAAGAGCAAAGGAAGATCTGGTGCTGCAGAAGCCACTGAAGAAAAGGGAAGCTCTATTTCCCCCAGTTTCACACTGTCAGCAAGTGAAAGCATCAGACTCGAAAAGCTTTGCATTTACTAGCACAGCAGAAAAGTAGTCGGTCATTTATTATAAATACTGTTTCACAGTGTAATCTCTTACTGTTTAGCAGTAGTAGAACTGTCAGATTAAAAATAAATATTTTATGACTTGTAACAGTAATGAGTTCTTGCTTTGATGTATAATCCATTATTAAACTCACCAAATGTTTTTTAGACTAGCTTATGTGGGTCAGCATTAGGCCTTTGTAAAATACAGCTTTCTAGCCAGATGGTTAGAGGTTGTCATTAAATTAGCCTGAATCAGTCGGTATCCCATCAGTTAATCTCATATACCATAAATGGCAGATGAGTTTTCTTTGTACTGATTATGCAATTTACAGCATCTGCCCATTTTCTGCTTGACTGTGTCCTGTCTGAAATGGTCATTTCCCTAAACCTGCCAGAGCCAATCAAAAACCTGCTCAGTTTGCAAGAAGACTGCAGGCACATGGCTATTTAGCTTAAATTTTCACCATAGGGTACATAGCTAGTATGCATGAGTATGGGAAAGTCTGGAGAAGTCATTAAAGGTCTGAACAGTAAGGATTTATCAGCATGTCAGACATTATGACAGCACTGCAGAAAATGTTCATCTGTGTACGTTTTCCAGTTGAATGGTTATTTTATGAATGGACTGAGTTTCACATGATATGGGAGAAAGCTGCTGTTATTGAATTATTTGATTCACGTGAATGCAGTTGCATTTTCTTGCACTTCATGTTTTTTGGGGTCATAGGTTTGCATATATGTTCCTAAAAGAAATTCTCAGATTCTGAGAACAGAATCAACTGGAGACATGTTAAAAAAAATAAATTAAAAAAAAAGCTGCAAGTAGCCATTCTCCATTCTTTGATGGTTACTGTTAGAATAACTCATCATCAATTATTGTTTCCATTTTCCTACTGCAGAACTGTGTAACAGATGCAAGACTTCTATGTGGATGCTAAGAATATAAACTTGCTGTCTTATTAAGTTGGGGACAATCAGAAGTACTCTCCAGAATACTTTTGCTTAAAAATAACTCTGAAGTACACCTTAAATAGTAAAAAAAAGACATTTCTGAAGTATGTCAAATATTCCATATCATATCAATACAACATCATATTTGACACTATGGTACAATAGCTACAGTAACTGCAGTATGGTGGGAATCAATAGCAGTAGTATATTAAGGATGCATTTATAAGACAAAGATATTGCACTCTTTCTAGAAATGATAATAAAGGTAGATACTTCTTATCTATATTTGTGTCTATGAAATTAAGGAGAATACAAGGACTTTGCATAGACTATCACTGAATAATTAGAGAAGAGATAGTGATTCAAAATTCCCTACTCTGAAGTTTTGTCTGTAATACTGCAGGGACATTGATATGTAACATTGTACCTGATCTTTGTTACCATGTCCATTTTAAGCTGATAGAATCTCACTAAAGTGGCTGGATATTAAAGCCAAACTTCTGCATTTTTGTAGAGCAGAAAAATTATCATAACCATGATGTTTATATTCTATGTATATTAATTACTCAATATATGTCTATTTGTTTTTTTAGAAACAGAAGCAGTTAGATTCCACCAGAACATTCTTTAAATTCTTATCTCCAGAATTACTTACAAAATTAAGTAGAACATTCTAGCACATGAATAGATTTATGCTACACACACGTTGAAATGTAACCTTATGTGTGCCACTCCTTGCTATTCTGTGGTGACCAATTGCCTGATCAAGTCGTTTCATGGAAAAATATTCTTTTCCAAAGCAGAGATTTATAGAATAGTCTGTCTAAAGAAGAAATTCTTGTGCCCTTGTAGGAAGGTTAATAACACCTATAGTTTATTTTGTGTTTTTTTTATTTCAAGGCAAACTGAATTTCAATTAATGACAATTTGCAACCACATCCAAAAGTGGCAAAATGACACATTTGTGGATTTAGGTTTTTTTTCCCAGAATTCCTTTCCATCTATTTATTGATAACACTGTAGACAATATCACACTCCAAAACTCTGTAGAGCCTTTACTTCCACCTCTGAGATATCACAAAGTAGCTAGTATTCCAGTTGCTGATTCATACTTTTCCAATAGTAAATTAATCTGCTGATAATAGTGATGAACTTCCATCCTTGTCCAAGGCTGGGTTGAAGGTCTAATTGGTATGAGAAGACATCATAAAGAGTATTATTTGGTGAGCTCTCCTGCCTGTTTTACTAGTAAGGGAAGTTCTAAAAGAAACATCCACTAATCACTGACATTAATATTGAGATCACTTTCATTTCTTTCTTGCAGTCTTTGCATTACACATTAACTGAGATTTTAGGGTGGTTTTCAGAGACAGCCACCCAATGCACATCCTGGAAATCTTTCCGAGGGAAGAAATGGATCATGAACACAGCTGCTTTGTGATTTTCTGTGAAAATTCTTTTTCCTTAATGTTATTTTTAAGGGAAAGAATGCATGTAACTGAAAGTAAAGATGAACATTGTTTAATCAAGTAAGTCGTTCCCTCACTGTTTATCTTTCTTTTTATATTTCCAAAAATATAAGTGGATTTAGGAAATATTTATTTTCTTTGATCTGAAACAGAGGACTAAGATTTCTATTTCTTCTTTTTTGTCACTAAATACAGAATTGTAGCTAAATAAATAGCAGTCTAGTATGAGGGGATATATATTTTGCTAATTCATGGCAAGAAGCTCTTTGGGTTACATAACGGTCTTGTTTTGTTGGAGTCATATCCTTAATTCGGTTTGCAGTCCAGTGATGAAAACAGCCTGCACAGGCACACATTAAGCACAAGAATGGCTTCTCATCAGGCACAAGTTTATGGTGCAGAACATGCTGTGGATTCTATGAGGCCAAGGACTGGTGTCAATGGTTAGGGCCGAGCCAGCCACAAGATGAATGACAGATGCTCTCTATTAATCCCTTTCTCTTCTCAAAAGTGAATAGAAGGGGAATAAGAGAGAGATTTATGGATTGGAAAACTAAAGTAGCTTCAATGAAAAATAATAACTAAATGAAATATGCACAAAATCAATATCAAACACAACCCACCTGATACAACTATGTCACATCAGTGATGCTGTGGGGCAGTTACTGGGGAAGTCCCAGACTCATTGGTATATGGGAACAAGGTTCAGGAGCAGTATTTGTGGATTGGGATTGAAAGCAGAATGGACATATACCTCCCCAAATGCCTACAACTGAAGAGGAGAACTTGACTCTTATGAAGCATCAGCTGTATACTGAATATGATGTATATGAAATGGAATACCTTGTTCAGTCCTGTCTGCTCCTCCTTGTGGGTGTGGCCTTTTACTTATTGCACCTGCAATCTGGTACATAAGATTTAACAGTGGCCTTAATCACTGTAGGATCAAGTATAAGCAAGAGCCTTTCTGCATAGCAATACTTAGGAGTAACTATGAACTTTAAACGTTATCACCTGTAAAAGCAGACACTGTCTGGACATGAGCAGACAGCGTGTGCTTGCATCCCAGAAGGCCAACCACATCCTGTGATGCATCAAAAGATGCATTGCCAGCAGATCCAGAGAGGTGATTCTGCCGCTTTACTCCATTCCAGTGAGACCTCACCAGGAGGTCTGCATCCGGGTCTGGAGACCTCAATATAGGAAGGATATGGACCTGATGGAGAGGGTCCAAAGGAAGGCTGCAAAAGTGATCAGGGGGTTGGATCACCTCTGCTACAAAGATAAGCTGAGGGAGCTGGGGTTGTTCAGCCTGGAGAAGAGGAGGCTCTGCGAAGACCTAATAATAGCCTTCCAGTACCTGAAGGGAGCCTACAGGAAGGATGGAGAGAGACTCTTTACAAAGGCTTGCAGTGACAGAACAAGGAACAATGGCTTCAAACCGGAGAAGGACAGATTTAGATTGGATATTAAGAACAAGTTCTTTACTACCAAGGTGGTAGAAGACTGGAAGAGGTTGCCCAGGGAGGTATTCAGACCCCATCCCTGGAGATATTCAGTGAGGCTCGACCTGTCTCTGGGTGGCCAGGTCTAGTTGAGGATGCCCCTGCTTACTGCAAGGGAGCTGGACTAAATGACCTTCAGATGTCCCTTCCAGCCCAGACTATTCTATGATACTATGATCTGAGCCTCCCTTTAATGGTTGTTGATCACCAGCATAAAAATTGGTTTTTGTAATTCTCAAAAATCTCCCTAGTCCCTTGTGACAACTACATTTTCCTCTGAGCAGATATTATTGTGATTAAATTTGTCCATAAGTTCTTGACTAGATCATCATCATTTTCAAGGGAAAATTGTGTATTGGAGGCTCCTTTACATAGGTTCCTAGTTTGCCTGTCCTATCCTTCCTAAACTACTTGTATCCATCCACTGCAGAATTTTAGTTACAATGGCTTTGTAATCATAAGGAAAATATCATCCTGTGACTGCTCACAGACTTCTAAGTCCAACTGTTTTCTGTGCTACAAATGTTTGTTAACAAGGATTTTTCACTTGGCCCTGTGTGATGCTGTTTTTTACAGAGAAAATAAAACAAGATCCCCATCTACACTGTCCTCTAGCAATTTACTCACTGTCCTTTGAGTCTGAAATTTTCTTCAGGCATTGGCCACTATTCTCGAACAAATCCAGTCTAAAGTCCACTTCAGTAAGACAGCAAGCCTGTTTGCAAACTAGTTCCTGGTAGATGAATTTTATCTCCCAACCAGGCCTCATTTTTTTCAAAGATGCTAGAATGGAGACAAAACCCAAGTCTTTGACTGTAACACTTGCTATTCACTCAGATGTTGACCTATGGAATGTCTCTGCTCCTGCCTGAGCCTTTCCTCCTTACTCGTAAAACTAAAAAGAGAACTAGTTTGGTTCCTGAGTTCTTCACTCTTGTCCCTGAGCCCTGTATAATTATCTGTAATATCATCATGATCTCTCTTAGTCGTGGCATCGACTCCTACATGAATGAGCAAGAAAGGGCAATATTCCGTAGCTTGACTTCTGGCATCTAATATTTTCATGAAAATTAAAATCTCTAGTACTGCAAGAATCTACAAGGGAATTAGCAGGAAATAATGAACTCTTTTATAATGAAATAAAAGACAATGACAATACTGTGAAGAAATATCCTAGAGATTAACTGCTATTTGATGTCTACTTTTGTCTAGTTTTATTTAAATCTGTTATTTACACATGTCCAAATGAGTTATCAGAAACAGTTAAAATGGAAAGGCATGGAAATCAAGTCTGATTGCTGTTTAAGCATAGCACACAAAGAAACCCAAACCAAAACAGAAAATAACAAAAACATAGTTGATGTATCAGTATGTTTGCATTTTAAAACTCAGAATTGGAAAGCATTCTGAGTTTTGTGCAAAAAGCAAAACGTGTAACAGAACTCTTCATACCAGTGCACAGATATCTTTGCTGTATCTACAATTTTTACATGGAGAAATAAGACAGTTCTCTATATCTTCTTTCCCAGAAATCCCTTTACACAGACTACCTTTTCATATAGATACAAATACTCTTGGAACAACCTGTAAGTAGATATATTTAACTTGAAATCATTTAATCAATTTAAACATTAAAGCACAGATGTACGCATTTTCACATGTACGTGTACACAAAGTACGTAATAATTGCACCACAGAATAGATGGAGAGTTTTGAATGAAACCAGAAGAATATGCAAGTACTTATAGATTGATAACATATTTTTTCTGGTGATTCAGATTTATAAGCCAATTAACCTTTGATAATTAATCAATGGTTTTATAACCATTGATTTTATAATTTTATAATTATAAAATTATAATTAATTCTTTTACAATTAATCAGTGGTTTGAAAACTAGGACTAGAACGGTAAGCATAATAAATAGCTAGAGAATTTTTACCCATGAGCTTTATCCATGAGTTTCACTCAAAGACTATTCTATATCCATCTACATCTTGAAATTAGTAGCTGATCTGAATAGCAAAATAATTTTTCTTATGTTCAGTTGTCACAGACTGTTACCTAACAGTCATTGAGACTAATAGATATTTTTACAGTTCTTACAGTTCTTTTGGGATCTGATATAAAAGATAATCTGCAGTCTGGACATGGGTTATAAATTGCAGCTCATCCAAATGCACTTATTATCCATGTGTACCTTATCTGCTTTTCATTTCTTTATTATTTGAAAGTCCTTCTGTAATGAGAGAAAAATTATATATATTGGCACCTTCACTGTCATTAGGGTAGACAGACTAATGAAATCCTGGCCCCTGACACCATGTCCCCTTAACTGATGTTGGCAGTGTAGACAGGCTGCCACACACATCATATATGTAAGATTGGGTTCACTCAAAGCTCACTACTATTTGTGAAATGGTGGTGGCATGACTCGTATCTGAATTCAAAAGTTATTTGCACAATTGTCTGTTGCTGTCAGTTGATCTGGATGTCAAGTGTCCCTGTCAGTCTGATGGAGGAAGGGTATCACTTATGAACCTGTTCTTGCTATCAGTGATTGAGTGTGTTGCCATATGGGTGCATTGTTCCTCACCTTTCTTACTACCTTAATGAAGTTTGGCTTATGAAGTATTTATTGTCAGACTTCATTACTGTGCAAATCACATATGTTTACAATTTTTCTGAACAGACAGGAGACGAAATTTGATATTCTTCCCTCTTTCTCCCATATGACAACCAATTGTTTGTGGTTGGCTGTCATGATGGATCAAGAAGCATCAGCACAATTGCAATTTATAAGAAAAGATGATACATAAAATACAAACCAAATTAATTAATGAAAGTAACTGAGTTTTTCTACCACAAAAAGCCACAGTGTTTCTTAGAATACTCTATGCCTTGTATTCATTTGACTTACCTGACTGCAATGTATTTTCTCTGTAAATAGGATCTTTCCTTGAAAGACAACAAAGCAGTAAGCAAAAATATATTTACTAGATGTGAGAGAGGTTTTTTTAAACTGTTTAGAATCTATAAAAGTTTTATAATTCAATAACTCTGTCAAACATAGAAAAAATAATATTTTTGTTTTCGGCTTCTTATCTACTTCCTCATACTGATAACCAATACATTGTCTGACATATATAAATAGTTGCTGAAATCTCCCCAAATTTAATTCTAAATAACAAAATACCTGGGGAAAAAAACAAACCAACAACTTATTAGATTTTTTTTTTTTTTAGGATTGAAGACAAGACCCCATATTCATCTATGGAATTTTCATAAATATACTTTTTAAATTATATTCTACATTTTATTATTTATGTAGTATATAGTCAATCACTTTCTTCAGTTAGCAAGAAAGACACATGAAGAATGGTTAAAAACCATGGAATAAAAATAATGGGTACCATACTGTGATTGACAAATGCAGTAAAAGACTTAATATTAAGAATTCTCATCCAAAGTCAAAAGTTTGGTCCAAAAAGCCAGTTCCATCACAAAGTATGCATCTTAGTTATGCAAAAAGGATAACAAGTATAAACATTGGAGAGAAGAAGCCCTGCATATGTTTCTATAATACTGAGAAATATATAGAACCTGATAAGAGAGTGAAAAAAAAAGTAGAATTTTATTTTTAAATGTTGAAAGGTATCTACTAAGCCTTCAGATGAACAACCAGTGATCTCAGAGAGGGACTTGGCCTGCCAGAACAAAATCCCCCCTAACAGACTAAAGTGGAATCACTTCCAGTGTGTAAGCTCTGGAAACTGAGTTTCTACTTGTGCCCAAGTGTGTCATACAGTTAAAAGAAAAGCAGGTCTTGATGCACTTGCCTGCAATAATGGTCTCTAGTGTTATCTGAGTTATGCCTAGGGCCATTTAATGGCTTCCAGTTCCTGGTCCAGAAGGGCAACAAGTCTCTTGAAGGTCAGGTCTTGTTTTGTGACTGTCAGGTCCAGATGATGATTACAGTCACGAGAGAGAGCTTGGTTTGATTTCAGTTGCCCATACACAGACATGTAACATGATTCCATATGCTTCATCTTTTTGATGTTCAGATGGCACTGGCAAATACAACACAGTGCAAGGGGAGATATGAAATCTTAACTTACAGCTTTTGAAGCAGAATACCTTGATATATGCCGGATGTTTATCTTTAGAGAACTGAATTCTGCCCCAGGGCTTCTCAGATTTCATTAACGTCGTGCATTAACACAGCTGAATCAAAAAAAATGGAGTCTAAAGGGATAAATCAGCTTACTAAAGGAAGAGTTGCTTTTTTCTGTTACTGTCCAATCCAGAAACTTCAGGAAACACTGTTTCTCATTCTCCATATGGTGCTTAATATAATGTGATTCACAAGCATTGCAAGAATACCTAAAAATAATATTAGATATCTGAACAAAAATGAAGATTTTTATCTCAAATTCAGGAAGCAATTTAAAAAAAGGGGGAGGGGAATATTGCAAAAGTTTGATGATATAATGAATAATTTTGGAGTTTCAAAGTACAAGATTTAAGAAGTGAGATAACCAATATGTCTTTCATAGTTCACAAGACCAGCTGAGAGAGGAATGTAGGAGAAATACAGCTGGAGTGTAGAAAACCTGAACTAGGAAAACCAGTGTTAGCAGCAGGTTTGGATTAGATGATCTCTGGAGGTCTCTTCCAGCCCCTACCACTCTGTGATTCTATAATTCTGTAAAACAAACAAAAAAGAAGTGGTTTATGAACACTGGATAAAATAATTTGAAACTTCAAGAAATCCATGAGTAAAGTATATATAAATAAATATTACTGTGCACTCACACATGTTCATTTAAATACATGTGCACAATTCACTTATGTACCATGGAATGCATAGAGAACAAAAGCAGGAATGTCCAACTGACATGTATACCCCATCTGAGCCATCAGACATGTCTGTATATCTTATAGTGTACTATTCTGACATGTGTAACATTGTCCTGACTTCTAAAGATGCTTTTGCACACAAGAAACTTCAGTGGATAAAAAAAAGCTAAGAAACTGAGTCCCACAATATACTACAAGAAATTTAAAAACCCTGAATTTGTTAGGTGGTTATCTGAGTTTTTCTATCAAAAGCCATTATTTCCATTACCGCTTGGTCTAATACTATAATAGATATTTCACTTTTTATGACACCATAATATACTAATGGCAAACACAAGGAAAAGTTATTTTCAGTGGCGTTAAAGTCATATTATGTCAAAATAAGTTATATGTGGTTCACTGCATTTTGAAACATGGGTAATAAGTTGTATTCCTATTTCTCTGGGATTTGGGGTTTTGTTTTATTTTGGTTTGGTTTGGTTTGATCTGTTTTGTTTTGGTTTGTTTTGGTTTGGTTTGGTTCGGTTCGGTTCGTTTGTTTTTTATGAGCTGGTATTTCAATTTGGCTTTACTAAAAGGAATGAAAAATCCAAGTGTTAGACAATACTATCAAGTCTTCTAACGTTTAGAATATTTCCTGGTACAAAAAACATGTTTGCTTCAGCGTGTTAGTGTCATGCTTATTTCCTACCCATCGAAGAGTATATTTGTTTTATTTTAGTCTGTCTACTAAAAGCCCAAACACATAAAGAAAACTCCAGCAAAGCAATCAAAACACTTTGCCAGTCAGTTGCATCCAAGAGCTAGTAGAACACGAGGGATGAGTATTTTTTCTTCTTGCCACTTCAGTAGTTTGGTTTTTTTCATACTGAAATGAAGTGACAGCTATACTTATACTTTCATGAACAAGTAACCATGTAAATTCTAGTCCTTCATTCCACTGTGGTGGAGAAGAGGAATGTGATGCAAAATAATTACCAGTTGGATATTTCTTTGAAGGAATAGTGGTGGTGGTCTTTGTTCAGTTTGGTGTTTGTTTTTTGTTTCTTTTTTCCACCCACCTCTAAGCATTTCATGCTTTCTCTCTGCATTTTGTAAAAGGCTGATGTATGGTTTGGGGAATTTTTAACGGACTGTTGATTATGCCCTTCTAGAGACCACAGTATCACAAATTCAATCAGTTTGGAAACCCAAGCAAGTGCACAAATGTTTGTGCTCCTAGGTTAGTGGTGTAATTTTCTCTCTCATGGATATTCTAAACAAGGCTGCAACAATAGGCTTTGAGGAAGTTTTACCAGATCCCTCCCACAGATTTTAGTGATTTTGCTATGCTGCAATCATTATATTGATTAAAGAATCTATAAATTATGATGCTTAGTCTAACATTTCCAGACCATTATTAAAGTTGAAATGCTTTGCTAAGTTCTTGCTTGAAAATCACCGTGGTGGTTTATAGCATATGTTATAACAACGTTTGCAAAACAATGTTTAGGTGTTAACAAAATAAAAATATTTGATACTGCAGGAAAAAAAAAAAAATTCTGCCATTTGAAAAGTCTTATTTGTTTTGTTACTGCAATGTTCTAAGACAATGAATTGAGTTAAAATGCTTACATATTAAATATCTGAAAACAGCAGAAGAAACTTTAGACTAAATTCGAAAGATTACAAAGAGATTTATTCTATCACTACAAGAAAAACTGAAGAATTCTTTCCTCTTCTTACTTTGGTGATTATCATTGCTATCTAAACTCATGATTAAATATTAAAAGAACCATAACATCACTTATTTTTAAATAAGCAGAAAAACATTATTTTAAAAAGTAATTATAAATATTAATCACAGAATGTTAGGGGTTGGAAAGGACCCTGAAAGATTATCTAGTCCAACCCCTTTGCCAGAGCTGGATCACCTATGCCAGATCACACAGGAATGCATCCAGGCAGGTTTTGAATATCTCCAGACAGTGAGACTCCACAATCCCCCTGGGCAGCCTGTTCCAGTGTTCTGCCACCCTCACAGTGAAACTAATTTTCCTCATGTTTCCACCTCAACTTCCACCCATTGCCCTTTGTCCTGTCATTGGGCATCCCTGAGAAGAGCCTGACTCCATCCTCTTGGCACTCACCCTTCATGTATTTATAGACATTAATGAGGTCACCCCGTAGTCTCCTCCTCTCCAAACTAAAGAGATCCAGCTACCTCAGTCTCTCCTCATAATGATGTTCCACTTCCTTAACCATTTTTGTGGCTCTTTGCTGGACTCTTTCAAGCAGTTCCCTGTCCTTCTTGAACTGAGATACTCAAAACTGGACTTAATATTTCAGATGTGGTCTCACCAGGACAAATAGTAGAGGGGGAGGAGAACCTCTCTCAGCCTACTAGCCACACCCCTGCTAGTACACCCCAGAATGACATTGGCTGTCTTGGCCACCAGAGCACATTGCTGGCTCATTGTCAACCTTCCATTCACTAGGACCCCCAGGTCCTTTTCCCCTTCACTGCTCCCCAACAGGTCAGTCCACAACATATACTGATACATGAGATTGTTCTTTCCTAGGTGCAAGACTCTACACTGCCTTTGTTGAATTTCATTAAATTTCTCCCTGCCCAACTCTCCAACCTGTCTATGTCTCACTGAATGGCAGCACAGCCCTCTGGTGTGTCAGCTACTCCATCCAGTTTTGTGTCACAAGCAAACTTGCTGACAGTGCACTCTGTTCCCTCATCCAGGTTGTTGATGAATATATTGAATAGTACTGGTCCCAGTACTGACCCCTGAGTGACTCCACTAGATACAGGCCTCCAACTAGACTCCATCCCATTGACCACAACTCTCTGACTTCTTTTCCTCAACCGGTTCACAATCCACCTCACTACCTGATCATCATAAACTTCCTCAGTTTAGCTTCAAGGATGCTGTTGGAGACAGTGTAAAATGCTTCACTGAAATCAAGATAAACCACATCCACTGCTCTACCATCATCTATCCAACTGCTTGTGTCCTCATAAAATGCTGTCGGGTTGGTCAAATTTGACTTCCCCTTCGTAAAACCGTGTTGACTGCTCCTAATGACCCTCTTGTCCTTGATATGCCTAAGGACAACAATGAGAATAACCTAATTATTCTTTCTGACAAAATCTTAAAACTATATCAAATTAAGTATTTACTTCTTTATTTTTACAGTTTTGAGCAGTGAGTAATGAAAAAGAGGTGATTCTGCCACTCTGCTTTGCTTTGTTGGTTCCTCACCCGGAGTACTGTGACCAGCTATGCAGCACCCAAAACAAGAGAGACATAGACCTGCTGGAGCAGGTCTAGAAGAGGGCTACAAACATGATCAGAGGGCTGGAGTATCTCACCTGTGAATGCAGGCTGAAAGAATTGGGGCTGTTCAGCCTGGAGAAGAGCAGGGTCCAGGGAGACCTTATAGCAGCTTTTCACCATCTGAAGGGGACCTACAGGAAGGTTGGGGAGGGACTGTTTAGAAGAGCTTGTAGTGATAGGACAAGTGACAATGGTTTTAAACTGGAGCAGAGTAGGTTAGCTCAGACATAATAAAGAAGTTGTTTACAATGAGAGTGGGAACAGTCTGCCCAGGAATGTGGTTGATGCCCTCTCCCTGGAGACATTCAAGGTCAGATTCAATGTGGCCCTGGGCAGCTTAATCTAGTTGGAGATGTCCCTGCTGACTGCATGAGGGGTGGACAAGATTACCTTTGAGAGTGCCTTCCAAGCCAATGCAATCTATGAACCTATTGTAGAAAAACAAACAAACACAGACTTTCTAATGTTTTTTATACATATATGTATATATATACACATTTTTCTTTTTAAAGTACTGCTATTTTGTGACAGAACTACAAACTCAGTTGTTCTAACTCTTATGAAAAGGGACTGATGGAACCCAGCACAGTCATGGACAAGTACTTTCTAAAATAGCTATGCTAAAATGATATATAAGAATTTCTACTGCTCAGGTCTTAAATAATGTGATAAATAATGAGTTAATAAATATGAGTTAAAATTCTACTCAGAATCTTAATGTTTCAAGTTCTTCTATTGAAATATATGGTTCACCGCTAACTATAGTACTGTTGTACTCCAATATTGTTACTGTAATTCACTGGCATTTGTGTAGGTTTTTTGTCTTTTTTAACTAAAGGAGTTTTATTTCTTTCAGAATTTGTCTATTCATCTGAAGTTACAAAAGTATGAGCTCATCTGTATTGAGTTCTGTGTTAGTATTGAGGCAGGCTGTGTTAATATTGGGTGTTGGACGAAATGACCTCTGGACATCCCTTCCATCCCAGATCATTCTATGATTCTAAGATAAGAAATAACCAAACCTTTATCTGTCTTCCTTTAGTGTGACTAGGTTAGTATGAATATAGATTCCTTTTACCATTTTCAAATCAAATAATGAATAAGAAAGAATTAATATGTGAGTCAACCATAATCCTCAAAATCTTTCAGCTATTAAAAATGGAAATCTATATTTTCCTCCAATTTAGCTTGAGCAATCGAATAATGAATACATATGACACATATTCAATATTCTTTCTAATATTCCAAGAAAAGTGAACAGTTATGTCGAGTTAAAAACAAAACAAAACGGTTTTTAGCATGGATACTTAGCACCTTTCAATAAAAGCTGGATGAAATGGAGTAGAGATCAATCAAGTAACTTCATAACATATGTCATAGAATCACAGAGTCATAGAATGATTTGGGTTGGAAGGAACCTTAAGGATCCATCTCGTTCCAGTTCTCCTACCACGAGCAGGGTCACCTTCTGCTAGATAGGTTGCTCAAAGCCCCATCCAGTCTGCTTTGAGAAAAGGTTTCCACAATTTCCCTGGGCATCCTGTTGCAGTGTCTTACCACCTTCACACTAAAGCATTTATTTCTTATATGTTTCTTTCTAAACTTTAAAACTATTTAAAGTTTAGAAACTTTTAAAACTATTTAAAACTTTTTACCTCTTTCAAAACTATTTAAAGCTATTTAAATAGTTTACAGCTATTACCTCTTGCCCCAGAGATATGCTAATAAAAAGTCCTGGAGCCTTCTTATTTTGTAGGCTTAACAACCCCAGGTTTCTCAGCCTGTATACGTGTGTGTGAGTCTCTCTCTCTCTCTCTGTATATATATATATATTTATATACATATATACACACACACACACACAAATACATACACACCCCAAATATTTCTGAATATTTTAAGTCATACATAGAATTGAAGGTGATTGTAAACACAATTACAGGATAATAATAATTTCTCATTCTGTCAGCCAAACTTTTCTTATAGTTGTGAAACTTCAGTTTTCAAATGCAAAGGAAAATATTTGCCTAAAGTACTTTTCCTTTCTGTTTCATGAAAAAAACAAACCAACAAAACCCAACACAAAACAAACAAAACCCCTCACAAAAGAACACAAAAACCTCACAAAAAACCAAAACCAACCAACCAAGCCCCAAATAAACAAAGAAACAAACCCCACTTCCAACTAAAAGCATTGAATGTAGAGAACAATAATGAAAATAATTCATCTCTACAAGTAGAGATAAACTTTAAAAAATATAAGGAATAATATTTTACATTAGAAATGTCTTATAGTATTTAAAGCAACTATACTTCTGTTTGAATTGTTTTTCTTTGTTCTGTTTCTTGAAGCACCCATTTTGTGCCTCATATTGATATATCATTGCCTCTTTAACAAGCAATGTAGTACAAGTTTAATAGTGTAAACTTCCTTGAAATATTTCAATACACTTTTAGTGACTTAGTTATTAAGTTTTATCCATATTGTTTATTGTAAGACTGTTGTTTTAAACAAAAGTGCCTATAAGGTTCCTCCAAAGCACAAGGTACTCATCCGCTCATTTTTTGTGATGCTTGCATTCAGGACAGACATGGGAGCAAGAAGATTCCATTAATACATTTAATAACCTTGTGAGAACACACAAAGTCTGCTCAGAAGTAGACATGCATTTAAAAAAAAATAAAAATTAAAATCTACATCTCCAAAGAGAAGACCTACCTGTACTCTTTGGCAAAATGCCCAGCCTCCTTCTCTGTAATTCACTGAGGAATACTTCTGTCTCACTCTATAAATAAGCAGGTAAGATTATGTTTCACTGCTCAAAAGAGACAAAGAAAGCGTCTTAATATAAACACATCTCTCTGACTGTCATTTGATAAGCATGCAGCAAACTGGATCAAAACCCAGCTACTTTTCATTTGGACTAACAATGAGATGTGAAATCCCACGCAGATGGATACGGTACGAAGCCTCTTACATTCTTATGAGTTCTATTGTCTTCCAACTTACCCTCAGAGCCAAAATTTTAGAGGATAGGTTTTTCTCCCAAGACATTTTGAAATACATTAAGTGAAGCACTCAGCTTCTCACAGACTATGTCTCTTTAGTCTGTAGAAATAAAAGAATTCCAGGTCTATCTTTCTATTGCTCTCTGAGCAAGTAATCAAAAGTGATCTGCTGGGATGTCAGCCATTCGTTTACCAGCCTGAGAATACATATCATTTTCAGATAAGTAAATGATACTCTTCAGAATGTCTTTTTACTTCTTTTAAGGAATGTTTTCAAGCCTGACCAAACATTTCTCTTTATCAAATGTCCAAGGATTGCTTTGGTTTTCTTACTATTTGTAAGACAGAAAAAAAAATGTGAGGGATGTTGTTCAATTGAACTGTGACTTTACCAATTTAGGAACTATTTAGGAATGCAGACCTTCACTCATTCCTTATATCTACCTTTTTGATGAAAAATTACCTTCAGATTGTGTTTAGGACGCATTAATTTTCTCCTCATACAAGAAAATGACTTGATGTTTCCGTGGAAGACTTTTCTGATTGTTGTTAGGAAATTGCTCCATTTTGGAATTAGCACCTGCCACTCACTAAATTGATTTGATTTAGTATATACTAAGAATTTTCCATAAGAAGACAGAGAACCTTCTTATACCACTCAAAAATCATTCTGAAACTCAGGACAAAATTCCTCTCTAGTCTTGAGAGAAATAATTCTGCACATGAATAATAAATAAACCAGAAATAAGCAAAATAAAACTCTATATTCTGACCTCAACCAGCAGAAATAAAAACAAGTTATCGGTTCAGAACTGAGTGACAGGCAAACATTATCCATTATACAGGAAGTTAACTCAGTCACTCGGTCTCCATCACTGCTGATTTTTTTTTTTTTTTTCTGCTTTAGGGAGGAGCTCCTTCAGGAGTGATGACCATTTCTTTGTGATAAGACAACTTTATTATTATTTCTTGTTCATTTGCTTCCTTATCATGTGAAGTTTCAGAAATCCCATCTAGATAGGAAAAATAGTACAGAAACTTTTAATGGATATGCAACCACTTCTTTTTAGCTGATAGTGAATACAGAACACTCCACACTAACAAATTCACTTCATACAAAGAATAGATAATAAAGATGCTAAATATAGATTTTCACAGTCATCATCCGCCCCCTCAAAAAAACATAAATAGCAAGAGCAATTGACAAATAAATGAAAGCAGCTAGACTGCAGTAATTCTGAGGCTTAATATATTGTGCAGCATGGTATTAATGTTGAAGCTTTTCAGGAAAAAAAATATCAAACCTCTAGTGTATTATAAATATGTAACTAATCCTGTTTTACACAAAGCAAAGCTATTTTTTGTAAGCACTTTGACTTGAATAAAAGCACATGACGAGATCTCCTGAAACTAGTTTTCCTTTGTGAAACGCTAATTTCTAGAACCTGAGGGTTTGTAGATAGTTTTATGATAGATCTGGAGATTCCTGACTGTTAGTTTTACTCTTCATATGTTTTACTGGCATCACATTTTTGGTTATGTAGGAATGAGTTTGTTTTTTTTCAAGCAGTTAGCAATGGGGCTGCCACAGAAGAATGTTTCTGAGTCACGAACATTGTTGGGGAAAACTTATAAGAATATTATATCCAAAATACTAAAAGGTTTTAACTACTTCCTTCCATTCCTTAGAAGAAAAAAAAAATAAATCAGTGAATTCATATTCTCATTTTTTATGACTCCATTATTCAGTGCCTATTGTTATCAATTTCTCTGAGTATTCATTCGAGTTCAACAATTTAAATAAAATTGTGAACTATATTTGCTTACTCTTTCACTTTGCAAAAAATATAGCATTATATGCTAATTTTGTGTAACATGCAATGACTAGAGAGTTCTGAGGTAAAGGAATAAAAAAAGTAAATGGTATGCACAGTACATAGAGAATGGTGCAGAACTGTAACCTATACATATTCCTCAGTAATCTGTTGATTTTGGTAAATAGAACTGAAATGGTAGATATCTTTTTATTATTTTTGATGTTATTATTTCTCCTTCATTTTTCCATTAAAAATATGATCAACATTCCACTGAAAAATCAAAGCATAAATACTTAGATTTCAAGCAATTTTGTGGTTTTGGGGTTTTTTGGGTTTTGCTTGTTTATTTGTTTGTTTTTCTCAGCATCTGTCTTGAATTTATTTGGTAAAAATATACTTAATAAGATTTTAACTTGCAGACCAGAATTTCTGGATCATGCATAATATAATTTTAATTAGTTTGTGTATATATATACATATTCAGGTATTAAGTCACTTGTGTTAAGTAGAGAGTGATTCACAGCTGAAGCTCCTTTCCACATATAAAGAAAAAGAGAGATATATTTTACAGTGCGATTAAACTACAAAAAAGTTCTGTGTTATGCTGCAGGGGAAAGCTTAGTCTGTGGATAAAAAAAAAAAGAAATAGGAGACATTAGTCTCCCAATGCTAGAATAGGATCTCGACCTTTTTACAAAAACTGTTTATTATGCACTCATAACAATAAAGTAAAACAACTTTTGTGTGTTTCTGTAAATGGATTTCAACATAGAATACTCTAACTCTAAACACTACCTTTTTCTTAGAGACTCACCCTCAACTTGATTTATCTATTCAATTAGAAAGTCAAAATAATAAGTTATGAATAAAAAAAAATGTTTTAATTCTATAGAGTTTGGTTACACTGTATATTTCTGTGTATATAGTGTATATAAACAATATCAAGTTTAGATTAAATGTGTATACATAGTCTATATAAATAAGAGTGTATTAATATAATCTAAACAAATTAAAAAATACAAAAATATTCATCTTTCCCACATGTCAGTTCTTTATATTGAAGCATGTTTATTTTAAAGATTTCTTTTAAGTAAATTAACTGCAGAAGGGAACTCTAGCATCAAACATGTTATCTGCTACAATAGTCTCAATTAAGGATCAAATTTGTCAACTCAGGAACAAATACTGTATCCTTTTCGGCAAACAGATAAAACTCTTTAATTTGATCTTACATTATATTAAATGGAAAAGTGTATTTATTTGCCCTTAGTATTTCATAGGACATGCATTTAGAATTTTAAGTGAATGCATTTTTAAAATGGATACCAATAATATTGTTATAGTTCATAGATCATCAGCATTTCTTACTCTTGTTTCCTATCTGACTGGCAAACAGTTATGAAGCTGCTCATTTTCTGCATGCGTTTTTTTAACTGCTCCAGTTGAAAGTAGCAAAAAAAGCAATCTTACTGGTGGTCGTAAGTCGTAAGTGAATTTGAAATTAAAAATCGAGAAAATTGAGATCTAGAAGGAGTTCCTTTAAGGAGTTTTTCAGCAGTGTAAGTTTGAGTTTGCCTTCAGCTACAATGGTGAGTTTAAAATCCCTGGAGAACCTGAGTACAAGATTTGCTGGATTATTTTCATTCAGAGAAGAAGGAGCCATTTTAAGATACTACAATACTGTGAAGGTCCCAGTAGGGTAAGAGGATCCCAGAAGGATAAGAGGGTAAAAGAGTGGAAATTTGAGAAAAAATAAGGAAAGATCTTGGTAGAGAATCACTTACAAAGTCATAAAGGTGAATAAAATATGTATTAAGCAGAGTGTAAATTGGAACAAGGTATTACAGAAAGGAAATTCAATCTAATTATTCAGTTTGTTGGCTTAGTAGGGACACTCAGTCTTTAACAAAAATGCCTAAAACAAAGTTCTCTAACATCTCCCCAGTTTATCTTGGTTCTTGTTTATCTTCATATCAGTGTAGGATATTGTGGTATTATCAGTGTAAGATATTGTGGTATTATTACGGTGATGTTGTAAGTAGGTTTAACCACACTACTGTTGGATTTTGATTCCTATACCCCACCCACCCTTGATTTACTGTGCGCATGACAAATATTGGACAAGACTGCATTTGCACAAAATATGGAAATCCTAAATGAAATAAAAGATGAAAGTCTAAGGAAAAAAAGTCTGAAATACTTCACATTTAGATTTTTTTTCTTCATGTTTCTATGAATTTTTAAGTTAACATTTTCTTTTTTTTATATGTATTAGTAGCAATGTAAATAGATAAAAAAAAAAAAGAAAAAGATGCTATTCTTGCACTCAATAATTCTATTTCATTTATGCCTTTGCCTCTTTGCTTTATATATTCGTGTTTCTGGAGTATTGCTTACTCCCAAAATGAAGAAAATACTGAGGAGAGACTTTACTGCTCTGCACAACTACCTTAAAGGAGGATGTAGTGAGGTGGAGTCCAGTCTCATCTCCCTAGTATCACAAGATAGAATAAGAGGAAATGCCCTAAAATTGTGCCAGGGGAAGTTTAGATTGGATAATAGGAAAAATTTCTTCCTTGAAAGGGTGGTCAGAGTACCCAAGGAGGTGATGGTGTCACCATTCCTGGAGGTGTTAAAAAAAATGTGTAGACATGGAAGTTCAGGACATGGTGGTGTTGGATTCAATGATCTTAGAGGTCTTTTCCAACCAAAACAATTCTATGATTCTATGATAAATTCACTCAGGAGCTAGGTCAGTTGCATCATTTGTCTCATGGCAGAAGACAGCACTCAAAAAGACAAATGAAAATGTTTAAAAAGAGAGCTGTCAGTGGTATTAATCTAACTATAAGACTGTATAGCTTAGTAACCAACAGAATCATGATCCTTAACTCATGCCTCATTCAGGTGGTTTGAAGAGGGGTATTTATTTCCAGTTCGGACTTCGTTATAGACTTCCTGAGTTTTCTAATTCAAGCACCCTGTAATTTCTCCCACAACTGCTCCATACTGCTTTGAATTAAATACAGAAAAATCTTTTAAGGCTCTGTTGGTTTGTTATCTTGCTTGGGGTTTTTATTTTATTTTTTTTTCCCTTCTATAATTTTCATGATAAAACTTCTTTGGAACTATTTTTTGCATAATATTAGTTCAAAGTAAGTTGCCTAATAGGAATAATAAGTATTATCCTATAAAAACTACCACAAAAATGGAGTTTTCCCTTGTTGCCTCATGTGAGTTTACTATTTTGGATTTCTACTACATGTGGAACCTCAGAACCATACTCATTTTCAAGGGTTAAAAAGATCATAAGTTGTTTGTTTAGAAAATAAACCAGACATCACTATCTTTCTTGTATGAAATCAACCAAGAATGTCAGAAAATTCCCTAGGGGAATTCTCTAGCCACACAAATCCTATAAGCAAAAAGACAGTTGTTTTCTTGCATAAAAGTACAGATGGTTCTACAGTGGGGTCTGCTGAAGTTGTAACAATCTGCAGGAAACAATTTAACCTCCCTTGTAGAAGAAAGAGTAAATGAAATACCTGATGCTGTAGATAATGTATCTTGGGTGCTTCCTCAGATGTGGCTTCCGTGTTCCACTCCATGGAAATTTAATGCAAGATACCTTCACAACCCTCAAGGCAGAGATCAGAGTTCAGATCCAGATCAGTTACCATGAGCATTGCTTTCTGGAACACACAAATGCATTGCTTTTTCCTGTACCTGATTTGTTTTACACTAGTATGAAATTTTATTTGAAGGAATAGAAGGGACATTCAGTAGGAGAGGAATTCAGTGTTCTTGCCTCAACTATAAACAATATATACAACCTTGGGCTCTATCAAGTTCATAAAATAATTGAAATTAGGATTCTCCCTTTTCATGTTTATTGTATAACATCTTACAGAATTCATAATAGTATGGTATAATAGATACAAGAAGAAATCACTCTTATAATAATTGCTATGTCTTTTTCCCACATTCAGTTTAACAAAGTAAAACAAACTGAGGAAAAACTTGCAATAGAATACATGAACAGTCAAATATACCTAAGTGTATTTCTGACAAACCAAACAATTATTTCTGTATTTTAAAACCAGAGTTTTCTTAGGTAAATCTATTTAATAAATTGCCATGGTATTGACTCAAAAAAGTAAACTTGACACTGATCTCAAATATTAGAAATGTTATTTTCTTCAGAGTATTTAGAACTGTTAGATGATATTGAATATCTGTATGCTCATTTAAGTCAAGCGTAGCATAGGTGAGAGTGTAGAAGAACAACAAGGGAATATTTCAAGTGAGTTTGGAAACTTCTGATACAAATGAAAACAGACTGCTCAAAATGACTCATTAAAAGTTCACTGTAGAGGCATCCCATGAGGCATGAGTTAAGGATCATGATTCTGATGGTTACTAAGCTATACAGTTTTATAGTTGGCTTAAGACATACTACTGACAGCTCTCTTTTTAAACATCTTCATTTGTCTTTTCTAATACTTTTGATAAGTGAACAATTTATTAAATAATATTTTAGAAGTGCTTCTTCATTTCTTCGACAAACCCTGAAGCTATACACATAAATGATCAAAGATGCAACCGTAGTTAAATCACATTTTGTTCTTTCTATATGCCTTTTATGAGGAAAAAAGATCCACCAATCAAAACAATACATTCCCTTTCACTTCTTTAAATCCAGCAATGTTTATTCATTAGCTTTTATCAATCAAAGTGATACAACACATGTAGTTAATTATTATGTTTAACTTTATAAGAAAAAAAAGTATTTGGTTATGTACAATATTTTTTTGGTTAAGTCTCCATTGTAGTTAATATAAAAATTAAAGCTTTTTAAATAAAGTATAATCATGACAATGCAACATGTTGAGTGAATAAAAAATGTGCTATGCAAAACAAAGAGGAATGTATATGTTATATGTCTGAAAGATTGTTTTCTCTCTTTTTCAGTGTTGGCTTTAATTCAGTATATTCTGAATATTGGAAGACAAGCTGTACTGCGACACTACCTTCAAATTGTAGTGAGTCTCATGAATATATGGTCCTGACTCAAATTAGTCTGATACACACATAGGTTGTCTATGAGTGTTAGGTGGTGAAAGGCTATGTTCTTTGCTATAGGATAAAACTCACCCTGCAACAACAATATGTACACAATCGTTGATCCTATCAGGCTTGGCATTTGGTAGAGTTAATACAGTGTGACTAGTGGGAATAGATCTCCACAAGCACATGTTGAATGCAAGTTTCAAGATTCTGCACTTTAAAATTAAACAGCTGTATAAGATGAAAATGGTGATTTACAGTAATTGAAATGACAACCCATTTTCCCTGCAAAAGTTTAATAAAACCCAAACACCATCAAACAAACAAGGAGTAGAATTCATAAAAGGTGTTCAGTTTAGTGCATTACAAATCCAGGTATACAGTCCAACCTTCCAGAGTCCTGTCACAGATTTTATCTTGCAGATGTAAAATTAGGCTCTGATATTCACTTTAACATTGAGTAACATGTTATTCAGGCTTATTTTACTGATTTTAAATATCTGAGTAATTACTTTCCAAATTAGAGTCAATCTGCACAATAATGCTAATAAACTAATATTTGCTTTACAGTCTATGTAAGACATTTGTAAGGGTCAATTTTATAGCAAGAGGAAATGAACCATGTCTAAAATGTGCCTGCCTTTGTCCTTTGAGGCTATACTGAAATGGATGATTTTCCTTAATTGCATACAAAGAATCCTGACAAACAGATATTGTTTCTACATAAGACAATTTCCTGATTGCAATGCAGTTTTAAAAAGTAAGCTAAGGAAATGTTTTTTAGATAAGTCCATAAAAGAATAAAGGGACAATTAAAGAAGCAATTAAAGAGACTAAAATGTTCACTATCAAAAAGTAGCTATCACTAGAGTATTGCCAGCATAGACAAATTACACCTTTTCATCAGAAATTAGAGTCATTATAACCCATTCCGAGAGATCAGATTTGAATCGCTCAATCCATGCTGAAGCAAAAATTAATTTTAAGTTTTTACATGTTGGCATGGTGAAAGCAAAAAATATTAAAAAATAAATTATAAGATAGAGCACATTAAAAGAAATAAATTATATTGATTACAACATACTAAATTTCTATGGTTTATAATGTTAAGCCTTTGTGAGGGCTTTCATTTTTGGTTGGTTTGTTGTTTTTGTTTTGGTTTGGTTTTTTTTAAGCTTAAAAATTTTAAAGGAGATAACACTGTTAACAAAAATAATGCATCTAGATGTTTGGACACTATCAGATGACTAAAATCTTCCCAGCCTGCTAGATGTGGGAAGTTAATGCAGTATCAATTGAACAAACTTTACAGAAATATTTTAGCATTATCCATGGAGAGATGGATATCTCTCTTCATTAATTTTGTAGGGAGCTTGAGTGAAATACTGTTTTGTATTTGCTGCCAGGGAGCAGAATCATAATATTTAACAGAATTACAATGATAGCTTAAATAGAGCTAATTTAATAATTTATAACATTTATTCCTAAATTAGTGCTGTTTAAATCCCACATGCTTGGGAAAAAGAGGAAAAGCATGTTAGATGAATATTGCTCTACTTAAAACAATCATTTAAATCAATTGTTTTGAACAACAGTATGTTCCACACTTGTTCACTGATTAATGTTGTCTTGGTATGACCACTGTGACTGTTGTTTTTTTACAATCTAGAGCTGTGAAAGAGAAGAGGGCACCTTCCCTGGTAGGCTCCCTCACCAGCTGGGTCAGGAAGTTATCTTCCACATACTTCCAGGAATCTCCAAGACTGTTCTCTCCCTGCTGTATTGTATTTCCAGCAGACATCCAGGAAGTTCTCCCATGAAAACAAAGGGTAGCAATTGCAAAATCTCTCTCAGCTGCTTATAAAAAAAAATTCATTTCCTTCTTCATCCTGGTTGGGTGGTCTATAACAGATTCCCACCTCAATATCACTCTTGCTGGCCTTACTCCTGATTCTTACCCATAAGGACTCAACCCTATCACCACCTTCATTAATTTGCATGCTTTCATATGTCTCCCTAACACAGAGGGCCTCTCCACCACCTTTTTCGTTGCCTATGCCTTCTGAAAAGTTGGTACCCATCAATTGCAGCACTGCAGTCGTGGGAGTCATCCCACCAGGTTTCCAAAACAGCTGCTATATAGTTTCCCCCTAGCACAATGGCCTCCAGCTCCTCCTGTTTATTGCCCATGCTGCATGCATTGTATAAACATTTCAGAGATGCAGTTGAGTATACAGTTTTCAGCCTTGAGGGAGGGTAGACCTCTGGTCATTTAAGATGCGAACACACCACTCCACAAGCTTTGGGCTATCACACCCAGGATTCTCAGTGGCAAAGCCAGCTACATCCCCTTCCCTCCTTCAGGGATGGCAGAGTCCAGCTCTGCAAATCTATCTCCTCTTCACATTCCCTTATAATCCTTTGCCTCACAACTTCTTCCAGCCACTGCAAGCATCAGGCTGCAGCACTCTCCACAACCAGTGACCTGGACACCTAGATGTCTGCGCAGAGCCTCTGTCTGGGTACCCACATTTCTACTTACAATGGACCTCAACCTGGTTGTATCCATTGCTGGATCTCTACAACTGACTGACTAACTTCACAGGCTTCTTATTAATTGACCTTACTCAATGCAATCTACAATCCCTCTCCTCCTGAGGTTATTAATTGACTTACTTATTAATTGACTTTACTCAATGCAATCTACAATCCCTCTCCTCCTGCGGTTTTTAAATTGCCCACAGTGGTTGCATCTCCACCCACACCTCTCCCCACCTCCCTCCTGAAAGAAAACAGAACCAGCTGGGGGCCATGCTCCCTTGAGCTTCTCATCTATGAAAAACTTCACCTGTACATTGAAAAAACTGCCAATCCCCCTGTCTGGCTCTGGACAAGGCTGGTATGATGATTTCTCAGCTGTTCTTGAGTGATAATAATAGAAATAATAATAAAATAAAAGAAATAATAGTTTATTTCTTTAATGCCAAAAGATAATATGTACTCAGAAGTAAAGGATATTATAAGAAATTTTTGTTGCTAAGTTTCTTTCATTTACCTCTATGGTTTTGAAGAAAAGGAAGTGAGAACTGCAAAGGTCTCCCATAGTGCAAACATCAGCAAAAACCTAAGCATAATAGTTGCTCTAAATTACAAATTGGAGATGTTTCAGTTGATAATATATTGTTATATTCCCTTAATAAGAAAACCAAGGAGATTCTCTAAAAAGCAATTATAAATTAATTCTAAATATCAGTCATAACCTTCAAATGCCACTTAGTGGCTTCCTGAGTAGATATTAATGCAATAGCTTAATTATGCACAGATGTTAGCAACTTAACTAGACAGAGAAGTAATTTTTACATACATTAAAATAGTTTTGTGAAAGAATTATTTTAAGTGTACAAACAGTTAGCAATAGCGAACCATATGGTTTCCTTGCTGAATAAGAGTTTTACTGATGTAGATCCTTAGTCAGTCAGAATGATCTACATTAACATACATCATGAAGATATTTTAAAACAACAAAATCCCTGTATAATACAACCTGGAAAAAATTCAGAAGTGCAGCAACATTTACACATGATTTATTTTTCAATGCCATACAGAGAATGTCTCCTTGGAAATTTTACTTTAAATAGCTAGAATATCTTGTAAACTGCAATTAGGCATAAACCTGATGCTTATAGGTATCATTGTATCAAAAATGTTATAGGATAAAACTTACAGACTTTTTCTAGTACCTAAATTCTATCTCAACTACACAGCCTCCTGTCTTTTCTTCTTCTTTATTTCCCCTTCCCTTACAAGTAATAATAAAAATAATATAATTACTAAGTATTTTAACAACCACAGCTATAATAATAATAATGATAATAATAATCATGTTTTAATACATTTTATTTCACAACTGTATAAATTGTTCATATAAATGTAAGGATATTCCGTGTGTCCATACTGGCACTATTAATTAGTTTAGTGCTATGTAAGCTAAACCACAAACTTCTAAGAATAGATTTCCAAAGCTTTAGGCACTCTTGCTTTGTTCTCTACTGATAAACTCTGGCAGTAACGATCAACCTGTTATATGCCCCTGGTTTTCTCTGCATGCTATTGCATACAATAATAGAGTACCTTCATGTTTAAAATTACTTAGTGATTCACAAGGTGATATGGTTTCTACAGTGAGCAGGAAGTTATGGCGAGACCTTTCAAAACCTTGATGATGATCTGTCATAGATGGTTATGGATTCACTTTGTTTCTTTTAAATGAGCTGAAAACAAGAACACTATTCACGCAATTTTTCATGAAGTAAAAACTGTATTCTATTTTACACACACATTAAGGTCTAAGCCTAAAGCCCAGACACAATATCTTTCTAAGATTTCAATTTCAAGTTCAGGTGCCTAGATTTCATTATCTGGTGAACCTGAAGACTAAGTGGGAAAACATAAGGCAAAGCAAAGTGTATTAGATGAAAAATTATAAATAAACATGAAAAGCCCAGTATTGTCTGAAAAAGGTGTTCAACTCATCAAATGGGTGATGAGCAGCTCTTTTGATTCCACTGTCTGTACTGCTAAGACCAAATAGAATGTCTATGAAAATATCTAACAGACAGATGATGCACAAAATCTGAATGTCTTAAACCGAGACTGAGTTTCTCCCTGGATATTACTGACTACTTACACTGGAGTACCCAAATACAAAGCATAACATAGTATTATCCATGATTGTTTGCACAGACCAACTGTTCACAGTAACAAACTTTAAGAGCACAAAACTAAAAAATGCTCATAAAATAAAACCGTTGTTAAAGCTTTGCCTATGGTTAAAGGGATACATTTTACTAATTAAAATATCTGTGTATTACCAGATGAGCTATAAATTAACCCCTCTTTTAATTGAGAAAACAATTAAATGTGTTTTTGAAGGGACATAATTTTTACAACATTTAAAAATTCCTCAAAGCATGAAAACATAAAAATGTACAAACAGTAAATTTGTATTTGAATTGGCTCTTATTTGCTCATTATTTTCAAGTCATGAAAGAAACTGCATGAGTGAAATTTGCAAATGTTTAAAAAGAGCATAACAATACAGCTTATTTGAACTTCCACAAGGTACCATCATTTGCATATGATCACGTGAACATAAGTTTAGAAGATACGAAGATGAAGTGTATGAGTGAATGCAGTGATATGAGTTTTCAGGTAAATTTCCCTTTCTCATGCTACCTATCATCAGTAAAATCTTTTTCAGACAACTGTCTGTGGAAACTGTGTAAAAAACAATCCAGGTTATATACTTTTTTTTTTTTTTGTGCCCACAAACGTGTGAATTGACTGAAGCAGGTTTTTACAAGATAGCAATTTCTGTATCCTTGAAAGTATTAGCAGTTCTTTCTCAATATTAGGTAGGTTTCTTTTCTGTGATTCCTCTTTATCTTAAGAAAAACAGACAAAAGTTAGAGACTTTTGTTCTTTGTCTAATTCTTCTGCTTTTTCCGCTGTAGCTTAAATAGTTTATATTGTGTCTTAAAACTAGAAAACCCTTATATTCATCATGTAAGAGATAAGAAACAGTAATTAAAATGCAGGGATTTTTTTTTTTTTCATCAAAATTTGACTACAGACAGACTGGGAAAATGTACAAAATTGATTTTTTTTTCCTGTAAGACTAAGGAATTTAATTACCTGCTAGTTATGTAATGTGCTTATAGTGGCAATAAAAGCCCTTTTTGTTCTCATTTCATTTTGTGAGCATCAGTGGTTTCATCTGCTGTTGTTTGGCTTGGTTTGGTTTGGTTTGGTTTGGTTTCCCTGTGTGTAATCTGATATCTGTGCAATAGAGTAGCAAACTTGCCTTATCTCAACTGACATTTCAGGTTTGCTTTTTTTCTCCACCTTTTTTCCTCCTTGTACACCCAGGGGTGGGAACTAGGGGGGAGGAAGAAAACCTGTCTGTTGTAATTGGACTTCTGGAGCTCAGCTGCTTGCTGAGTTAACGCCATGATGCTAGGTTTTCCTTCCAAAAACCTTTTGAAACACAATGTGGAAAGCTTAATTAAAAGAAATCAAATCAGTGTTCTATGTGTAAATACAGAAAATGTTTCACTGGTGTTCTTCCACCGGTTTCCTGTTTTTTTAGCAGATATGGCAACATTGGCACGATTTCAGATATTGAGCTACCAGATACTGAGCTACATTGCTATGTTTCTTTTCTTTCTTCCTGGGATGTAATAAATGCAGTTCAGATTACAGATAAAACATAGAGGTATTGCTTTAACTCAGCTGGTGAAAACTATGCTATCAGTTTTAGCCTTTTCTCTTAGCCAGTCTTCTCTGTCTACTTTTGTATAATTTAAAACTATCACTGTAAAATACTTCCTCAGTGAAAAAATAAGTTTCCTCTGAGTTGACAGCCTTCCAAATTTGCAAACTAAGTTTGTATTCTGAGACTTTTGACCTACAATGCTGTTGATTTCTAATAGCTTGGAAAAAAATTTCCACTGTGAGTCCACCTTTTTTCTCTCCTATGTAGGGTCATCTTTGTTTTTTTTTTTTTTCTTTTCTGCCTTCATACTAACTTGATTTTTAATGGGACTAACAATCTAAGTAATAAAAAGTTATCAGTGCAAAGACCTGCATATTTTTCTTCTGAGTTTTTCCACCTCCTCCATGAAATTTTTACCCATTTTTAAAAGAAAATTCTCAAACTCCTTTAAACTATATAACATTTTTGCAGACTTATGGAAATCCACTTTAAACACAGGTAACACTTTTTTTCACTAAATCTTTGATTTTGCAGTCACTATTCTGGAACTTGATGGTGAGAAATAGTTTTCAAATTTTATACTAATATTTATTAATAAGCAAGTTATATTTGATTACACAACTCTACAGTTTAAAATAAAGGGTTTTTTTTCAGTTTAAAATATTTTTGTATTGGCTCCTGAGGAACATTACTTTTCATGGACCTCCAACTAGGCCCTGTACCACTGACCACTACCCTCTGAGTTCTATACTTCCGTCAGTTTTCTCTCCACCTCACTGTCCATTCATCTAACCCACATTTTCTAAGCTTGCCTATGAGGATGTTGTGGGAGATGGTGTTGAAAGCCTTGCTGGAGACAAGGTAGCACTCATTGCCTTACCTGCCTTACCCCTTCTATCCATCCAGTCATGCTCTAGGTAAAAGCTATTAGATTAGACAGACATGAACAGGAACAATATAAGTCTTCATGAAGTGCACTGCACAAACATAATCAGTTCTCGATCAGTTTTTAAACTCACTAGAGATATTTCAGGTAGGATCTATGTGACATATCTTACTGAAATTCCTTTAGACTTACATTGTTGTAGACAATGCAGGTTATTTAGGATCCCTTGCAGTTTGTAGTATTATTTTCCAGAATGGGATGCTGTAGCTATAACCAGGGAGATCTAGGCATTAAGATTTTGTAACTTGTTCTGTGGTCTATAGAATATAATCACTTGCAGAGTCATATACCTGAAATGTAAATGTTGTTGCTTTGTGGGTTCTTTTAAGAAATAATTATTAATCACACTTTTTAAGAACTAAGTAACAAAAACAGATTTAAAAATCATTGAATATTGTGTATGGAGGACAACTGATTGGGAAGGATAGAATCAGGAACAAAATGAGATAGCTGGTGTGCCTCTCAAGACACTGAAGCAAAATATTGTGCAGTGAAAGTTCCAACAGTGGGAAGGGCTCAGAGAAACAAATAATTTGTCTGGATTTTTACTTGCACAAACTGATTTCAGCATGTCTTTATTCTTAATTCCCTGATGATAGAACATAAGAAGAGAAGTTGAATGAGATTTTGCAGTAGGAGACAGTAGATGCTCAGCTACTAAAAGGATACATAAAGCCCCTGTATACCAGTTGTATACAACTAAAATGGGAAGGAAATTGTCTCTACTTTGAAGCATTTGAAGTCACAGAAAGTTTAATGGGAAAGGGAAAAACAAAGAGGTATCATATTGTGTTTAAACGGAACGTAACAAATGATTCTCAAAAGAACTGTAGTGCTTGCTTAATGACAGTTCCATTGCTCTGAATTTAATTACAGTGTACTACTCAATTTTAAAGGACAGCATGGGAATGCAGATTTTATAATAATAATTCAATTTACCAAATGATGCCAAGTCCTTAAGTGGGCTACATAAAGGTGAGGTATTCCGCTTGTTGATTCTATTTGTAGCGTGAAGAAATAAAAGAAGAGTTAATGCTTGGATATCTCTGAGCTGTGTAATAAAATTACAACCAAAACAACATGTATATGTAAATACTATGTACCTGAACTTCATAAAGGTTTTTATACTTACTGTGATCCCCTTTTCCATGCTCTAACAATGAATTGTCCTCTTTAATGATGACATCGAAGTCTAATTATGATTAATTAAACATTAAAAAAATTCATCAGAGCAGAAAAAATAATGTTTTAAAATTAGAATCATGTTGTTTATATGTTAACAACATATTTGACAGTTTCTCTTGGCTATAAGAAAATAATTGCTTCCCCTGAAGAAAAATGTTAGCAGTTGCTGCATTTTCAGCAAATAAGACACATTTTTGTCACAGAATTTAGAATTGGTTATTGATGCATCTCAATTTTTTTCAATAGATTATTTAGAAAATATTGGAAATTGGAACATAATGATGTTTGGAAAGGTGACTATCTCTAAGTGGGAAACTGCCTTGTTGAAATCTTTATTCTTATGCAGTCATCCTCAGGCCAGGACATAAGATAGGGACTGTAAAAAATACTGTCATTTCCAGTAGTATTATCTAGTCAAAAGCCTGCCAGAAGCTGTTATACTGGATGCTGCATGAGCACAGCACTAAAATACAGATTTTTGTAAAGAATTCTTATTTTTTAAAAAAAAATATATAGAGAGAGAAAAAGAAAACAGGCAATTTCCCCAGAATTTCACTTGGAAACAGTAATATTACTCCTAATATATTATCCGATTATTTCAGTAATGGCCCAAGTTGCCCAAATCAAAGGCTGTTTTTATATACTAATAGCTGAACCATTCACTTCCTTGGAAATAATAGTAATGGCAAACTAAACATATAACAGCTCTAAAATAGCATCTTTCTGTTGTATTTGAGACAGTACGAAAAATTCAATTAGAGTCTCAGATATAGGAAGCAAAATAATTCTCTTCAGAAAGAACTGCAGCAAAAGGGCTGAGTTTAGACCTTTCTTTGAATGCAAGCCCAATTTCTATAGGCCAGGTCTAGTCCTTGTGCATGATTGATTCGCTGTTACATTCCTGGTCAGAAAAAAAATATTCTGAGTAGTACTGCAGAAATAATGAATTATGATGCAGAAGTGGCACTCTGTCCAGAGGAAAAAAAAAAACACAAAACTTTCTGTAGAGGAGGAGTTACTATATTTAGACTTAATGCCCTGAGTATATTTGAGAGGACTAACAATCATAACAGTTTAAAATGTAAGCAAACAAAGAAAGATCAGTACTGCAGTGGTATTAACTACAAGTGATTTTTTAAAGACTTTCAGATTTTTCCACAAAGGCTTTAATTTTCTCATTGTTTCCAGGAATTTATTCCAGTGAAATGTCAAGAATTCAAGATAAAAATTACATTGAAATATGATAAAAATTCCAAAATTTCCACCTACCTCACATGAACTATGTTCTGCCTTGTTGCTTTGGACTCACAATGACGGAATATTTAATATCATTTAAATGCTGGGGTCAGGTAGGAACAGTCAGATGTCATTTATACACTACCATGTATGACATGTAATTATTTGTTCCCATACTGTTCCTTGTTGCCTTTTGTTTAGTTCAAAGGTAGAAAAATAATTCAAGAGAAATCTCAAGTAAGATATCTCAACAGGTTTCATTTAATGTCACACTAAAAAAGTGGTAATTTTTTGCCAGCGTCAAAAAATAAAATTGAGATTTCTGACAGCAGTCTGATAGCCATGGTCTTAGGAACAGTTTCTAAGTGAGAATCTGAGTTTAGCCAAAATACTGCCACCTACAAGAGGATGGAGAGGACTGTGCTACAAATAGTGCCTTGTGAGGAAAAAGGACTACACATAATTCTCTTTCAGAATAAACAGGGTAAATCAGATTGTCTACCAACACCAGAAAAAGGAAAACCAAAAATGAACTATTTGTTGTATGCTAGACACCCTTAAACTATTGTTAAATTTGCCTTAACCATGCATTACAAAATTTTAAGTTTAAAAATGTGTTTCTGTTATAGAAACATTTCTATTCACAGAGCTGCCAATTTGTTCATACATGAGTCCCTCTTCAATAATGGCAGGCAAATGAAATGTTAATAATTCCCTGGACACAGGCAAATCCTAAAGGACAGGACAACAGTTCTCTTGAATAACAGCACATATTTCTACAATAGACTAATGGTTGATTTGTTACACCAAGCTTTCAATGTTACACCAAGCTTTCAATGGAGCATGCATCAAAACAGATATGTGAGTTCTTTACCTTTTTCTTTCCTTCTGGTAACTTATTTACAATATGTGGAGAAACAGATTCTTCTAACACACGTCTTGTTCGTTCATAGACATTCTTCATACAGTCATGCTCGTTCTGAGATCCCAAAATGAAACTATTCTAAATTGTGTCCCTCCTCAAACAGCTGTATAATCTTGCCATATTGCTCTTGTTCTTTTCAATATTCTATTTTTGAAGCTGCTGGAAATTACAGTGAGGCTTTAGCTGTGGCTTTAGTAGCTGCTGCTTACACTCCTCATCAGTGCAACAAGAGGTACAAATCTGCAGATGTCTGGTGTGAGTGTATTCTACACATCTGTACAAGCCACTGCATGTTCCAGACATCTAGCTCCTAAATGAAGAATGTTTTATATACAACTTCAAAATATCAATGCTTAAATAGTCTTAGCTATCCATCACACAGTCTCTCGTGGAAGAACCATAGACAATAAAAAGAGGAGGAAAACAAACAAACAAAACCCCAGACAACACACAAAAAAACCCAAAACACTAAAAACCCGCAAATCAACCAACAACAAAAAAAGGCAGCAAAACCACAAAAAAAAACCAAAAACAAAACCAAAAATAAACCCAAAATAAAACCTCCCAACCAATCAAACAAAACTTCTAAAAGTATATTATCAGCTAAAAGAGAATTAAAAAACATCAGTCCATTACTAGAGGTTGATAACCTCACAAAGAGGGATGTAGATAAAACAGAAATATTTAATGCCTTCTTCACCTCTGTCTTGAAAGCTCATGGTCCCTTGGAGCCCTGAGTTGGAAAAGTGTGACTGGGAGAGCTGTCTTGGAACTTGTGCAGGATTTGCTGCTGGAAGTGAATGCACATAAATCTATGGAGCCCAATGGGATTCTTTTAGGGGAACTGAGAAAGTTGGCTAATGTTATTAAGAGACAGATCTCAGTTATTTATCAATGGCTTTGGGAATCTGGAGAGGTCCTAGCTGACTGGAAGAGAGCAAATATTATTCCATTTTTTTAAGAAAGGCAGGAAGCCAGGCCCTAGTAATTATATGCCTGTCCGTCTCACTTCAATGCCTATTAAAACTATAAAGAAGATTATTCTGGGAGTTATTGAAAAACGCTTGAAAGGCAATGCAGTCATCTGCAAAAGCTAACATGGGTTCATGAAGGGAAAGTTACGCCTTACTGACTTAATATCCTTTTATGACAGGGTTACTAATCCAATAGATAAGGAAAGGCAGTTGAAGGGGAAGGGGTTGAGATATTTTAGCAAAGCTTTTCATACTGTCTCTTAGATTGTCCTTCTGGAAGATATGTGTAGCACACAGCCAAACATGTACACAATACGGTGGCTGAAGAACTGGGCTCAAAGAGTTGTTACAAATGGGGTAATACCCTGAAGTGGAGTACCGTGAAGTGAAAGTTCTTTGAAGGTTGGAACCTAATTATCAATTTTCAGTGGTTTATTGAGAAATAAGTACCAGACTTCTAAGTAACATCAACAATACATAAGATTTATAATACCAATTTTTAATATTTTTTTAAAAGCTAGTTAAGTCTTGCAGATAAAAGAATCCTTTAAATTTGACTGCCAGAATTCTGATATTTTTCCCCTGAAATCTAAAATTAATATCTCATTTTGCATACCTTTTCAATTGCTTAGCTAAGAACAGACATTTTAAAATTCTTGTTTATATTCTATCAGATTTATTTTTAGTCAGATTCCAAAATCAGGCCACTTCTGTTCTGAGATAAATGAGTGAAGAAATGAAAAAAAAAGCCAACAAATAACTTCCTAGAAAAAACAAACAAACAGACAAAAAACCCAACCAATTAAAAAAAAAGCATCTAGTAAAAACCTTGTCAAGAAAAAATACTGATTTATTTCCTGTACAGCTGTCATTTTTATGATTCTGTTCACTGAATCTGTCCACATAGTGAAATATTTTTAATTCAAATGTTTGTATTCGTGACATGAAAATTGAAAATCCTTGGAAAGAGGCTACATTCTTCAAGATTTTTGCTTCTCTTAAGGACCCAACTGCTCCCTCTCTACTTACTGTTTACACCTGTTATTTCAGCTCTGAAATTATTACTACCATGATGTTGAAATGAGAACAGCTTCCATCATTTTTGGAAGTAACAGATGCAGACCCCTCATGAAATGGCAGTTATTGTTTCTGCTCTAAGCAGATTGTATGTCACTGCTCAGTTACACTTTAAATTCTTTTTCAATGTATGTACAAAAAAAACAGACCTCAGCTGTTAAATTCTGTTTTATGCCTGTAAGAATACTCTCTTGAGTAGTATTAAAGATTCTACAAATATTTGTATCAAGTAATTTAAGACTTTTTTAGCATTTTATGGTTTAATAAGTCATAGCCAGTAAATAAGTGACAGATGTAAACACATAGAAGCATTTTCTGTGAATCAGTTGCTAAAACTCTCATCCTTCTTAACTTACCGGGATGGGGAATTCCAATCTGAAGTTCAAATCAAAACCAGTATTCTGTCAATTTCCCTTTGCATCTACCATGATCTAAACTATTACTTAGGCTGCAGGTGTGTAGAGATTGCAAATGTGTGTTCTTAAGATTCTGTAATCCACAAGAAAGTGGAGACATCTATCCTCTAAACGTACCTACTTTCTCTCAAATTACTACAAATAACACAAAAAACATCCTAGCATGTGGACTGTCGTTAAAAACGACAACTAGCAGCTATATCTGTGATTAAGAAGTGTAACATATTTCAAATTATTGAAAATTACTATAAGCCATCAGTAATATAGTATCAATCAACAGAACAACACAGTTAATAATAGCAGCAACCAACCATATAGTGACTTACATTTCAGAAGAGGTCAAACCATCCCAGAGTGAAGGACAAACTAATCCCGGAAGGAAACCCAGCCATTCCAGAGGTGGAAGACTAAATTGAACTGACCCTAGAAATGGGCCCAGAGGGGAACCAGTAAAATAACACACTTCTGTCTCACTTCAAAGATGATTTGCACTATGGAATTTGGAGTCAGCTAGGTGTCATGGGTGAGAGCACAAGATCGTATTAAATGCTCATGTGGAATTTGGTCTCTTTAGAAAAGAAAAAACATGTGCACCCTAGGAAGTTCTCCAAGAGAGGAGCTTCATTTTGAATTAGGCTGGACCTCAAGAACAAAAGGAGAGTCTCTGGCCTTTGGAAGAGGGGACAGGTCTCTCATGAGGACTACAAAAATATAGTGAAGCTATGCAGGGAGAAAATTAGGAGAGCCAAAGCACAGCTAGAGCTCAACCTAGCTACAGCCATTAAGGATAATAAAAAATGTTTCTATAAATTCATTAACAACAAAAGGAGCTCTAGGGAAAATCTCCATCCTTTATTGGATGCAGAGGGAAACATAGTGAATGAGGATGAGGAGAAGGCTGAGGTGCTCAATGCCTACTCTGCTTCAGTCTTTAGCAGTGGATCCAGCAGTTCCCTGGACACCCAGCCTCATGAACTAGGAGTCAGGGAGGTGAATCAGAATGAGGTCATCACAATAAATGAGGAAGTGGTCAATGATCTGCTATGCTGCTTAGAAGCACACAAGTCTATGGGGCCAGATGGGCTAACCTAAGGGTGCTGAAGGAGTTGGCAGATGTGCTCTCCAAGCCACTTTCCATTACTTACCTGAAGTCCTGGCTAACTGGGGAGGCCCCAATGGACTGGAGGGTAGCAAATGTAACACCCATCTATAAGGGTGTACAAAGGAAGAAAGGAGGATCTGGGAAACTATGGACTGGTCAGTCTGACCTCGGTACCAGGGAAGGTCCTAGAGTAGTTCATCTCAAGTGCCATTGAACACCATATAGAGAACAATCAGAGGATCAGGCCCAGTCAATGTGGGTTCATGAAGGGCAAGTCCTTCCTGACCAGAGTGATCTCTTTCTGTGACTGGATGACCCAACTGTTGGATGAGAGAAAGGCTGTGGATATTGTCTACCTAGATTTTGAAAAGCCTTTGACACTGTTTCCTGCAGAATTCTTGTGGACAAACTGGCTGCTCATGGCTTGGATGAGCACACATTCTGCTGGATAAAACACTGGCTGGGTGAATGGATCCAAAGAGTGGTGGTCAATGGACTTTAATCCAGCTGGTGAACAGTCACAAGTGGTGTTCCTCAGGGCTCAATGTTGGGACCACTTCTGTTTAACATCTTTATTGATGACCTTGACGAAGGCACAGTGTCACCAGTAAGTTTGCAGATGACACCAAGTTAGGTGGGAGTGTTGATTTGCATGAGGGTAGGGAGGCTCTACAGAGGGACTTGGATAGATTGGGTAGATGGGTCAAAGTTAATAGGATGAACTTCAACAAGGTCAAATGCCAGGTCCTGCATATGGGTCACAACAACCCCAAGCGTGGGGAAATGTGGCTGGAAAGCTGTCTGGCAGAAAGGAAACTGGGAGTTCTAATTGACAGGCAACTGAATATGACCAAGCAGTGTGCCCAGGTGGCCAAGAAAGCCAATGGCATCTGTGGCAGTTTCAGGCTGTGCCTGGAAATTTTTCCACAGATCTTGAACAGAAAGTAGTAGAATGTAAATAAATTACTGTTGTATGTAAAAAGGCAAATAATAAGTTCTAAACAATCTCATTGGATAGAGTACTAACAAAGTTGGTTTAGACTAATTTTCTTTCTCTCTTTTTGCTTCTTCTTCTCTGGCTGGTGCTTCTTATAGCTTTCTTGACCTCGGGTGCATTGCTTTGTTGTGGCTAGGTACTAACAAACAACTCTCTGTTCTTTTCTCTCCTCTAACATGTACAGGAAGGAGGGAGCAGGAAAGGGGAAGCTATTAGCTCCCCTGGTTTGTCCAGGGTGGGTTCTTGTGCTGTTTATAAATTGTAAATATAGGTAAATATTGTATATTTTGTACATATTCATTGCATTTTATTTTAGATTGTAGTTTTGTTTGTAAATACAGCTTCATTTGTTTCCAGCTGAGCTGGTCTGTCAATTTAATGTTGAAGGGGGATTTTCAATCCACCACAGAATCCTGGCTTGTATTAGAAATGCTGTGTCCAGCCAGAGTAGGGAGGTGATTGTCCCCTTGTACCCCACTCTGGTGAGGTACACACCTCGAGTATTGTGTTCAGTTTTGGGCATCTCAATACAAGAGAGATGTGGAGGTGCTGGAGCGAGTGCAGAGGAGGGCAATGAAGCTGGTGAAGGGCCTGGAGAATTAATCTTATGAAGAGATACTGAAGGAGCTGGGGTTGTTTAGTTTGAAAAAGAGGAGGCTGAGGGGAGACCTCATTGCTCTCTACAACTACTTGAAATGACATTGCAGAGAGGCTGGTGCTGGTCTCTTCTCCCAGGTAATTAGTGATAGAACAAGAGGGAACATCTTCAAGCTGCAACTGGGTAGGTTTAGACTGGACATTAGGAAAAAAAAATATTGGAAAGAGTGATCAGGTTTTGGAATGAGCTGCCCAGGGAGGTGGTTGAGTCACCAACACTGGATGTGTTTAAAGGTCATTTGGATGTGGTGCCTGGGGATATGGTTTAGGAGTGAACCTTGCAGAGTAGGATTATTGGTTGGACTTGGTGATCCTGAGGGTCTCTTCCAACCTGAATGTTTCTGTGATTCTGTGATTTCTGTGAAGTCTTTTTTTTATGTCTCAGAGATAGAGGATGGCATACAACATCACCTTTTAGAGTTAACTTCATTATGTTTTTACCTGTAACTGTCAAAAGATTATATTTTATAACATAGTATACTATTAGTATTTAATAGTACAATAATTAATCTTTCAGGCCAGTTTTATTTTCCCAGACTGATTGTACTTTTTCAGCTTGTAAATTGCCTTCACATATTTTTGGCTTTTTGCTTATTGATGGTATCTCAAGGTGTCTCCCATTTCTAGGTAGCTAGTTGAACTTCAAAGATGCCAGCTGTAATTTTCAAGGATATTTCTGGTTCCCAGGCCTAATTTCAAGGCTCCCAGATCTGTGGCTGGCAGGCAATTTCTCTGTTGATATTTCTCAGCAGACTTTTTCTTCTATTCAGTAATTTTCCCCTTATGAACTTTATGGCTGCTCACATGAGCATCTCCAGTGATCAACAAATACCCCATAACCTTTCAAGTAGTTTTGTGTGAAAACTGACCTTTTCTGCACTGCATAAAGAGTAAGTGAAAGAGCAAATTAAGTAGCATATCATTAATAATGCTTTCTACTCTAATGAGGACTACGTCTCTGTAAAGCTCTGATTGTTGCTGTAGTGTTCCAACTTGATATACATTTTAAACGGTGCACCAAAGGCCCATAAGAGAACCTTAATTGTGGTTGTTTCATTTCATTAATAAATCATACTCCAGTTTAGTCAACATATCTTTAAATAAAATTGTTATAGGCACTTCCTTATTTCAAAGGTCAGAAGTAAAGGATTTCTAAACATTCAACACAAAAATGAACAGTCTAGATAAATGAACATCAGTTTCAATTCATGTTCAATGTTTTTTGAAGGATAACTGAATCTATTCTACATTTTAAAATTAAAAGGATTGCAGATTGTCTTAATAGCTATCTACAATATAAAGATGTGCACATAAAAAAATCGTAAGTAGGATATTACAACAAGCATATGTTGTGTTCCTATGTTGAAATATATTCAGATTATTCAATAAATATAAGTTAAAATCTGAATTTGAATATGGAATTTATTGGAAAATAAACCAGATAATTTACTTTAAAATTCTAATAATGATGTTCACTTGATCAAAGATTTAAGTGGTTTATGAAAATTCAAAACATGGAAGTTTCTTTATTATAGTCTCAATTTCTAAAATCAGCATCCAGTGGTCTCTCCTTATTCACGGATTACATCATCCATCTCATGAAAAATTGTCAGGTTCGTGAGGCAGTGTATACTCTTAGTAAGTTTATGCTGACTGTTCACACACAGCTTCTTTCCTTCATATGCCTAGGTACACTTTCAGGAAAAGTGATTCACAGTCTTCCTAGGACTGAGATTACTGAGACTGGCCTACAGTATCCTGAATCCTGCTTGTTTCCTTATTTGAAGATAAGGGTTGTATTTGCCTGACTATACCCCTGGCTTGACTTTTTTCCCAGAGAACTTACTCTACTTGCTGAATGTGTTTAGACAATTATGGAAAAAAACATAAAGTGCATGTAGCTGAAAATCAGTACTGAGATGATTAAGTCCTTATTTACACAGAGAATTGAACCTATTTTGATCTGTTCTATAACTATATGTTTACAGACACCTTTGTCTTTCTTTTCTGATATTAAGTTAAAAATAATTGTTTTCTCTTCTCAATTCTGATATCTTTGGGAAGGTTATTGGAAATAGATGCACATATACCAGACAATCATCTGTCATACATACTGAAGTCTGTAATAAGATTTCATGTAACAATGGAATTAAATAAGAGAGAATCCCTTAAAATCAGACATGCTCTGTCCACCTGTTCAACTGCAGTATGCAAGTATTAGAGCTAAGCATTTGTCAAAATATTATTGAATATACTTGAAACAGTTGTTATCAGCACTTATAAAATGCCCAAAAATATTGGTCACAATTTCCAAACTATTGCCAAAGGTGACACACATAGAACAGGTAATGAACTACTCCTGCTGAATTAATAGAGAGAATAAACTTTCCATATTTTTGACACCAGTTCAATTTGTTAACTAACACATTTTTTGTTAAATGTCAGGTTTTCGTGAGATGTCAGACTGGATTTTTGAGCCTCACTACCTCTGAAACAGATTATAGCAGATGAGCAATGCCTTTGAGTGTAAGCATTAAATTCAACATTATCAATAAATGAACCAACTACCCATGTTACAGTCCTAGGCTTCAATCTACAATAACGTCTCCACCTTTCTGAGTCTCACGTCCTGCAAGGTCACTGAGTAGATATTGTAGGTGGGATGGATTTTTTTTTTTTCCTCTTCCTCTGGGGAAATAGACAATAATGGTTCACTGAAAGAAATTCACTGTATCTGCCTGGTCCACTTCCCTGTCTGCTCTTGTTCCAGAAACTAAGTCACTTGAATGGAGCTGAGGAAGTACAGACACTCAGAAAGCAAGAGAGATTCTGAAAGACAAATCTCTCTTTTCACCTGCTGCCTGATTTTCCTAAACTCATTAGCCATAACTGTTGGCTTGGGAACAAAATACTGAACAAATTATTCAAAGTGGCATTGTATTTTGCTTTTTCTGTCAATCTGGATTATATTTCTGGACATTGGAGTTCATATTTATAATTGAATTGATTAAAAACAATGCTCATTCCGTTTGGGGAAAAAATATTTGTACAGGCTACAGACTGGGGAGGAATTTTCTACAAAATTCCCCCTTCTGTATATAATTCTGTTTTTGAAGAGCATATTTGTAAACTGCTTTGACGTCTGAAAATTTTGCTGAAATTCACTTCAGCTTTTTTTTCCCTTTCCAACCCTATCTCCATAGTACTTCTTTTGTTATGAATTGGAAGGAAATTAATCCAAGAAATACATATATAATTATTTATAAATTATCTCTGCCTCCCTCGCAACCTAATACATGGTTTATAAAGGTTTGTATGTTCAGCTGTGGGTTATCATCACCATAATAATGAGCACAAATAGCTTGAGAAGAGTATTTGAAAAAGATAAATAAATAAAAAATAAATAAAGCTGCAGCTGCTAAATCCACATGTGGGGAAGAAAAACCTGAGACAAAAAGTTAATTCCTCTCTGCGACTGTCCCATTTTACGAAAGTCAAGTCTGATTTTGTCACATGTCACAAAAGAAAGCCTTTCCAAGCCCAGACAAACAATAAAAGTGGGTGTCAGGAACAGATAGCCATCTTTCCTTGCCTACTTGCTCCCAGCATGGTGTCTGTCTCTTACCATGCCTGAGCAGAGCAAATGGCTTAGGGGAAGGGGCTATGTGAGTCCATTTCCTCACAGTTCCAGGTAGGGGAAGGTGTCTCATCCCCCGGCTCCCTCCATTCCAGCTTCTCCACTTCCCCCCAGCCCAGCTTTGTGAGGTGGGGAGGGGCTTTGAATGTACTGCCACAATGTTGTCTCTGTATTTGCATCTCTAACACAGAAATGGAAATACCACAATATCCTTTTTATAGAAAAGGTGGTTTGCAATTGTTCTTATAGTAATTATTCTTTTTTCCTAGTGACACAGCCCAAGCGATATCCATGTTTTGGTCCTAAAGGGCTTCCTTAAAATGTATTTATAGGTCACATGATGCAAGAAACACATAAACACTAAAGGCAGTATTTCCAGCCTCAAGCATATAAGAAAACCTAGCAGTTTCACCAAAATCATAACTTTATATAGTTGGAAATGCACCTGTAATATCAAGAAAGATATAAAGTTTACTGACATATAAAAAAAAAAAGACATCTTTTTGCCCACCCTTAGCCTACTATTTAGGGGTGGAAGACGGAGAAACAGAGGTGTTGGTTATGTGGAAAATGTGCATCCTACTGACTGCTGTGAAGAAAACTAAGCGCACGCTACCTAGATCCAGCACATTCATTTAAAGAAAACCCAATATTAAATTTAAAAAAAAAAAAAGTTCATTTATTTGCTTTCAGTGTGGTGGATATATGAATAGTATTTTAAAATCTTCAAAGGATTTTAACAGCACTTGAAGATGAGCCTAAATGGAACTATCTTAAACCTGATAATTTAACTCCAGATGAAGCCCCCCCTCCCTGCCCTGCCATAGATGGGAGAGAAAGCAATACAAATGAATCATAGAATCATAGAATCAAGAAGGTTGGAAGAGACCTCAAAGATCATCGAGTCCAACCTGTCACCCTAAACCTCATGCCTATCTAAACCATGGCACCAAGTGCCACGTCCAATCCCCTCTTGAACACCTCCAGGGACGGTGACTCCACCACCTCCCTGGGCAGCCCATTCCAATGGCCAACCACTCTCTCTGTGAAGAACTTTCTCCTCACCTCCAGCCTAAACCTCCCCTGGTGCAGCTTGAGACTGTGTCCTCTTGTTCTGGTGCTGGTTGCCTGGGAGAAGAGACCAAACCCCTCCTGGCTACAACCTCCCTTCAGGTAGCTGTAGACAGCAATGAGGTCTCCCCTGAGCTTTCTCTTCTCCAGGCTAAAACCCTGGGTGGAGGATAAGGAGTCTAATGAGATGATAAAATGGAAAATTATCATAGCCTATTTTCACAAAAAAACAGAAGCAGAAGAAGAAGCCAGCCACAAAAAGGTTCCTCTCCCAAACCAAGCATGCAGCAGCCAGCCCAGTGGAAGAGGCCAACACGCCAAAACTAGAAACCAGAAACCAGAAACAGCAACAGGAAACACAAAGCCTCTCATTTTACAATATGAACTTCAAGCCCCAGGATATTTTGCTACAGCACTTTCATTTTAAAGCTGGCATGAGGTATTGAATATTTATCAGCAGATTCAACTCAACCTATGACAGCGTGTAGTGCTACTAGTTACCAGAATGACCCAGGAATTGTTCACAAATAGCATAGTGTGGAGGAACTCCAGGAATTCTCTATGTATGTAAAGAGCAATGGCTTATAAGATAAAACCTTATCACCAGGGAGACACATTTAAAGCTTAAAGTCACCATTATACCACCACTTCTCAGTTGTAGCAAGCAGGACTTTTTTGTACCTTTCTCAGCAGTACTTTTCTGTACCTTCCTCCTCAAGAAATTCAATCCATGCTGTATGGGATACCAACTCAATGCACATGTATACTATGTTACTGATACATGTCAAATGAAATTTTTTCTGGAACAAGATGTTTCCTTCTTACTGTAAAAGCTTTTCTATAACAAATACAAGATTTTAGTCTTGCTATGTAGAGTCATTAAAAACCCTTTAGTTTCTAGGAGCAGTTTTCAGTTGAAAAAAAAAAAAGAGACAGTTAAGCAAGTATATTTAAATTTGGTTTTGTACCTGGGTAGACATACACATTAACTTGCATTAAATTCTAGAGAAAAAACAAAATACATATAACTCCTAAAGCCAAGAAATACATCCTATTTGGCTCTAATGCCTGTTTAATACATTGCAGAGGCCTCATAATTAAGTACAGAAACAATTTCAAGTTCACAAAGAAAAAATATAGAATGAAAGTTGTTTTGAGCTGAAATCTTGCATTCTAAATTTTACTCAGAAAGGAATGCTGTGGAATTCTTAAGAAGTTGCACTTTCCACACTTGGAAGCCAGAAATAAGAAGTATATCCACAAGAATAGGTTGAAGCAACTCCTTTTTTTTCTTTTTAATAATGGAAATACCATCAAACATTCAATTAACAAAAGCAAGCATTATCCTGAGTAGTAAACAGAAAATAAAAAGTTCAAATCAAGATATTTTAATTTGAAACGTGTTGGTTGTTGTTATACAATCTCTTTTTATCCTTTTGCTTCCATATTTTTTTTAAAGTCCTACATGACCACCTCAAAACACACAGCACTTAAAACACTTTAATCACTCAATGTATCTTAACAACCAAAATTTCTCCTTAGAGGGGTCAGGTCTCATATTAATTGTTAAGGTCCATCTTTTTTTCAATCTCATCTGTTGTCTCATGCCAGACTCCTACCTCATTCATGCAGGTGACTGATCAGTAAGTTCTTAGACCACCCAAGGTATTAATGACTTAAACATCCATCAATAAACATAAAATCATAGTCCTGATACCCAAATACACTACAACTGTAGATGAAGAACAAACTTGATTTTCAGATTTATGACTCACTAATAACTTAAGTCTTGCCACATCTGCAACCACATCTCTAAATGCAGTTACAAAGCACTCCCTGTGTCTTTTCATCCTATCTTGTACTGTATCACAGGACAAGTCAACACTACAATGGCCTTTTAGATGTTGGGCAATAAAGTTCTGTTCCCCTAAGGATTTATTTCCTGAGTGCTTAATATAGCTTTAAGTCTGTGAGCTATACCAATGACATCAAAGTGATTTTATAGGAAGCTGAAATTAAGCACATGTGTAAACTGGTTTTAAGGATATTGCACAATGATTGCCATTCATAGCATGATTAATGCTTTTTTCCATGAGCATAGATAGATTATACCACATTCTCTCTAAGAAAAGCACAAGATTACAGGAAGTACTTTACTATTTTAGTACTTTACTATTTTGTAGATTAAAAACTTTGTGGAATGGTAGAGAAAAAGAATAATTTCTAATAGTCAGTACTCTTCCTTCACCCTTTCACAGCCTCATTTCCTCTGTGTGAAGACCAGAAGAGAACTATGATATGGTTCTCTTAAGAAAAACAGTGAACACTAAGCTAAGCTAAGCTAAGAATCTTGATTTGATGTCCTAAGGTGCATGCTGATATCAGAGCAATTCATTTGGGCTTTAGCTACTCCTCTTTTCAGAAGCATTACTACAAGGCAAGTCTTATATTGGATATATGCACAATGGAAATGTACTTGAACATGATAGACAAAGGTAATTTTAAGATCCCTTTTTCTTAGAAGGCAGGAGATAATTTTAGTGTTATAATTTTAATATTTATTGTTTGTTTTCTTTTCTTTAATCAAAGTGGCAAAAAAGTGGTATAAGGAAGCAAGACTGTCAGTGTCAGAGAATGTTTTACCTGAAGACTGTCAAAGATTAACCACAGAACTGCCATCAATACAGAATAAGATATTCACATTTGGATGTCTTGAAAGCATTTTTTACTATTATAGCATTTGTGTTAGCAACAGCTACACATCTAATATTCCTTTTGTTAAAAGTTTTAAAGAATGGTCTGTTACCCTCTGAAACAAATATCTTTTCTGCTGCAGCTAAAATTAATAAAGTGTTAAAGAGGCTGTAGGATCTCTCAAAGCAGTGATCCACACACACTGCATCAACCATGCAGATGTTTTTCTGAGATACAGAGCTAGAACTGAGCTAGAGATAGTTGCTTTTACTAAATCTAGAGACAACATAGCCTCTCTATTTTCCAGAAAGAAACATTAGATGTTGGAATGTGCTGCCCAGGGAGGTGGTTGAGTCACCAGCCCTGGAGGTATTCAACAGGGGATTGGACATGGCACTTGGTGCCATGGTTTAGTAGTCATGAGGTCTTGGGTGACAGGTTGGACTTGATGATCCTTGAGGTATTTTCCAAACTTATTGATTCTGTGATTAAATATTCCTTTTTGTTTGTTTGTTTACTGAGTTCTCATGATTGCCTTGCTAAGAAATCTAATGTTAAATAATGTTTTAAGAACATTTTTTTCATCTTTCTGCGTAATATCAGCACTTTTGCAAAGCATAGACATTGTTTCTCTGTTGTGCTTTACTTGTTATTGTTACTTACACGAGTTTAAGATGAAACACAGTATCTCCTTTGGTGATAAACAGTGAATAAAAATTTTCCATTACGGGCAGATAGTTGTTAGACTGCAAGAGGTTGAATTTTCATTATAACTATTTGGCGCTGTGGAACGTTACCTTAAATGCAAAGTGGGAATAGAAGCCCCTCAGGACATAAACAGATTTGTCTTGTTTTGTACTTGCCTGGATGTAAATAACTATCCAAAGTGCAAGAATGTGGAGAAACAAGGTCAAATATTGTGCTTTATACAGCTTTGCCTGTAGTAGAAAACCACAATTTATATAAGGAAATAGATTCTAAGAAAACTGAAGATGAGGAGTACATAAATTACAGAACACCACTCATCAGATAATGTAAATGTTGGAACTCATTGCTATGAACTGATAATTTCCCAGTGAAAGTATACTTATTTATTTATTTGTTTATTTAAAACAAGAATTATAATGAGAATAAGATAGGATGGTGTTGGCAATATAAATTTTTTTTCTTTGCATTTAATTTCAATTAAAAAAGATATGCCAGAGCAAATAGAAAATAGTAGATAACATAAAGAAAACAATAATCTGGAGGTTATTAGTGTGTTTTCAACACTCCATAAAATCATTCTTTTTCTCATCTACGATTCAAGACAGGTATCAGTTATATATATAACAGAAGAGTCACTTTAGTCCTCAGCTGTCTTCAAACAAAACCTCAGCTTCTGATTCTCTTTAGTTTATTGCTCTATGACCTCAACATTCCTCTACTTTTTGTCTTCCCCTTCTTGTATATAGTTCTGTATATAGTTCACAGCAAAGCTGTGAAAATAGAACTTCTAAAGGTCTATGGGTTATCTGATGATACAACTTACAAGTATAACATTTTTTTTGCCATTGCCCAAAAATTCCTGCATCTCCATAGTACATTTTCACAACCAGTAATTAATTATCATCATTTTTCCTAGTGTAAAGGTAAATATATGGGAAACACAGTGTACTTCAGATGTACAGCATATGCAGTCTGGCATATACTGGTGTTAAATAGCAAGGTTTCAAATATACATTGCACGTGAAGTGTATTCAACCCATTTTAAATATTTTTTGCATTTATTGCACCCCCTAAATTAACCCTAAGTAAGATAATTTTTATTTGAGCATAAGATTTACTTTTACATCAATATCAAAATCGATAATAAAATCAATATGTTGGTTCATTGACTTCCAATCTGAAACAGTAAATTAAAAAAAAAAAGAATATTTGCTCTTGAAAGCACAGGTGCTATTCATGTCATGTCATAAAAGAAAGTGCACCAAATGACTATTGTTTTCTTATTTAAAGAAATCTCTACTACATCTAAATGCATGACTTGAAAGTAGGTTAGAGAATTTTTTGCAAAAAATCTTTTTGCCCAGTTCAGTAGATGTGATAACACAAAATATGCAGAAAAATCCATCTTTTTGTCTGTCCTTTGATCTTAGATTATATTTTATATTAAAAAAAAAAGTAGTAACATAACATCTTTCAAGATAGGAGGGTAATACATATGGCATAAAACTAGGGTTGCCTACACTAGTTTTAATCTAGCATGAAGAAAATAATTTTAAATATGTATGTCAGAAGAGACTACAGCAAAGCCTCAAACTTTGGATATGGTATTGGTTCATGAAAGAACAAGCTGCAGGAAAAATATAATTAGTATTGAGTTATTTAAACCTTCTTTATTACATGTTTATGTTTTGCGATAAGCTCATATTAATTAATACTTATCATGGGTAAATATTTAGGATTTATTTTATGGTCCATCTGAAAATCTACATGCTGTAATATTTGAAGCAAATATGAACCCAAAGGATTTTTATAACATTAAATAAGTGCTGTAAGAGCTACTACAAAGATTTCTATTAGCACAAGAAGCATGGGAAATAAGCAGGATGAACTAGAAATTTGGGTGCAGTCACAGGGCTACGAACTTGTGGCAATTACAGAGACACAGTGCGACAGCTCCCATGACTGGAATGTGGTTGAAAGGGACCTCAAGAGATTATTGAGTCTAACCCCCTTGCCAGAGCAGGATCACTTAGGGTAGTCCACATAGGAATTCATCCAGGTGGGTTTTGAAAGTCTCCAGAGAAGGAGACTCCATAACCCCTCTGGGGAGCCTGTTCCAGTGCCCTGTCACCCTCACTGTAAAGAAGTTTCTCCTCATGTTGGGGTGAAATCTTCTATGTTCAAGCTTGTACCTCTTCTCTTATTAGTGTGCACCACTGAAAAGAGCCTGACCCCCTCCACTTAACACCCTCCCCTCAGATATTTATATATATTGATCAGATCCCCTCTCAGTCTTCTCTTCTTAAGACTAAACAGCCCCAGGGATCTCAGTCTCTCTTCATAGGGGTGATGCTCAAGTACCCTAATCATCCTTGTGGCTCTCTGTTGGATTCTCTCCAGCAGGTCACTGTCTCTGTTGAATTGTTGAGCCCAAAACTGGACACAGTATTCCAGGTGTGGTCTCACCAGGGCAGAGTAGATGATGAAGAGAACCTCCCTAGACCTGCTGGACACAATTTTCTTGATGCATCCCAGTATACCATTGGCTCTCTTGGCCACAAGGGCACATTGTTGTCCCATAGAGAGCTTGCTGTCCACTAAAGCTCCAAGGTCTTTCTCCATGGAGCTGCTTTCCAGCAAGGCAGCCCCTAACCTGTACTGGTGCATGTTGTTATTCTTCCCCAGATGCAGGAACCTGCACTTGTCCTTACTTCATGAGGTTGGCCTGCACCCAGCTCTGCAGCCTGTCCAGATGTTGTTGGATGGTTGCACAGCCTTATGGGGTGTCAGCCACCCCCTCCTTCCCCCCAGTTTTGTATCATCAGCAAACTTGCTGAGGGTACTCTCAATCCCTTCATGCAGGTCATCGATAAAGATATTGAACAAAACTGAACCCAGTAACATTCCCTGGGGAACACCACTGGCCACAAGCCTCCAAGCTGACTCTGTGCCACTGATGGCAACCCTCTGAACATAGGTGTGCACAAAGGTATGCACACAGGTGTGGCAAACGCAAGCAGGAGAAAAACTTTGGCACTGTAACGGTTTAAATCAAAACAACAGGTTAACCTGTCTGCTCTCCCAACACAGAAGTGAGGAAAAAGCAACAGAAAAATCCCCTCCACTCCAAGCTAAGGAGANAGCCTGTCCAGATGTTGTTGGATGGTTGCACAGCCTTATGGGGTGTCAGCCACCCCCTCCTTCCCCCCAGTTTTGTATCATCAGCAAACTTGCTGAGGGTACTCTCAATCCCTTCATGCAGGTCATCGATAAAGATATTGAACAAAACTGAACCCAGTAACATTCCCTGGGGAACACCACTGGCCACAAGCCTCCAAGCTGACTCTGTGCCACTGATGGCAACCCTCTGAACATAGGTGTGCACAAAGGTATGCACACAGGTGTGGCAAACGCAAGCAGGAGAAAAACTTTGGCACTGTAACGGTTTAAATCAAAACAACAGGTTAACCTGTCTGCTCTCCCAACACAGAAGTGAGGAAAAAGCAACAGAAAAATCCCCTCCACTCCAAGCTAAGGAGAGTGAAATAAGAGTTTACTGAATGAATGTGAATATAATGCACATTAGCCTGTTTGCAGAAAAAAGCATGGCAGAAATCAGCAGCAAGCAAAAGCAAGCAAGATAAAAGCCCAAGCCAGGGAGCTACTTCCTTATCTCTTGCTCTCCCCCTGCCATATCAGCAGAAGAGAGTCAACACCCAAAAACTTGGAACCCAAAAGCAGCACCCAGAACAGGAAGCGTCCCATATTACCACCTGAACTTCAAGCCCCATAACACTTTGCTTCAGCCAGCACTTTCATTTTGAAGCTGGTATGAGGAAGGATGGTGTGAATAGCAGCAGACTAAAACTCAGGCTATGACACTTATGCCATTTAATCAAATGCTCATACTTTCCTTGCCTTACCAGTTTTTAAACTTTCACTGTTAATCTCAGACCTTATCTTATTTTCTGAATGTGCAGCTCCTTCCGCTTTAGGGCAGACTGTCAGAAACAAACTCTGTCAAGGAAGCTGTCATATGCACCAGGCTTTGGGATGTGGGGATTCTGCTTTCCCATGCCCCTGAACCTGAAACTTGTGCACTGTCAGACTGGGGAGGTTTCTCCCATCTGCTGCTGTTCCTGTAGGCAGGTCTGGGCAATAGCAAGACTAAAAATGTATTCCAGAGATGCAGCTGGAGAAGTGTGTTCAAGTATGCACACACATTCCCCCTAGCATGCCTGGACACAAAACCCAAATACAAACACAAAGTGGTGTCGTCATGGCACCCACATAAACATCTACAGCTGTCACATACACAAACACTGGCAGCCAGTGATGTAGTTTACATTGCCATTCATGTCTATAGTTTGCTGGTGAAAACACCTATGCTTACAGAGAATTTAAATTCCATGGTGGAAAATACATTCCAGCCCCTAGAGCTGCAAACATCTGTGACCTATTGACTCTGTGATCTGTGTCCCCTTTTCCAGGTACTAGCATCTAGGTACAGTCACAGAGAGAACAGATTGTGAAATTGCATGGAAAATAGCGAAGAACATGATTCAGTAAGAAGATAAGACAGACTGCAGTGATCAGGCGCAGGGCTAAGTCAGACAAGTGTGCTGCTCAAGGCTTGTTTACATACAGATAGCACTTTCTATCTGGCATCCTACCCCTCCCCCCCACCCCATCTCTCCATTTCTCATGCTTTTACTTCTGTGACCCACTTTGATCTCTCACTTTGTGCAGCTTTTCCTCCTCTCAAGAAACCCAACCTTAATTACCTTTTTTTTCCAATTTGTCCCATTTTAGCTAAATCTATATCCAAATTTGATTTTTCTGATAGCCCTTTTGTGCTTAAGGTTTGCAGGAAGCCTTCATTATCCAGTAGCAGGCAGGATTCCAGCCAGTTTCAGTCCTGCATGTTGTAACTAAAAGGGAAAATGAAAGTACTTGTTAGACTTTGAACATATTCTTGTCAGCTTCACCACTACAGCTTTGAACCTCTGAAATTCATCCATCTTTCATCCAGTTTTCTTTTGACCTTTCTAGAAAGACCGTATTTCCTTCTACTTTGTTAAACTTCACTTTAGTAATTCAGAAGTTGTAGCTATTAGAAGTAAAATGTACATTATTGCAAAAGGGTGCTTGTTGAGTTTCTGCCAGATTGTCCAGAAATCCCATTTTTGCGGACAGGGTTTATATTTATCTGGCAGTCACCTAGCCACAAATTCCATTTTGTTTCTAAGGTCAAAATAGTACTCCTATTCTGCCTTTTAGAACTAATTTTAAAAGTGTTTCAGGACACCAGAGATGTCCATAAATGTTATGGTAATTATAATATATATGCTGTCAGAGACAGTTGTTCTTATTAACATACCTGACATTTCAATTTTGAAGGGAAAAAGCAAACCTAGGGGAAATCCACTCACCTGTAGAAAAATCTTTGCACTGCAAAAATGTTAGCAGTAGGTAATGAGCTCAAAACATAATTTGAAGTTAACATCAATGTCAGAGTCTAGAGTGTACCAAATAGATCTTAATAGTCCTGGCCAGCTTCAGCTCTCCACACAGTCATGGGCCCAGTATATCCTTTTTAAGCCAGGGCCGGGGGAGGCTATTGTAGGTGTGCCTATATCCAGCTGTGTCTCCTGGACAGACCCTTCAGATCTGTATTAATGTTAATTTGTCTCCAAACACTGACAGCTGGATGAAGCCCTTGGACAGGCTTCTCAGGCTGACATTTTGCAGACTCGTGCTACAGTTTGGAATTGATCCCAGCCTTTAATCAGGCCCTACAAAACAATGTCCATCAGGAAAGTTCAGTCATTCCTGTGATCTCCATTGTGCTTGACTCAGCCTTGAGGACATCATCAGGTCTCTGAGCCAAACACCATGGGGACTGGCCTAGAGCAGATCTGCGGTTTGCCCCATGTCTTCCCCAGAGTTAACAGCCTGGCCCTAAACTCTGATCTCTCCCCACAGAGACAAATGTCTAACCAGCCCCAGGCAACTGAGCAAATCCTCTCTCCCCAGTCCTTCCTGGATTCAGGGCTCCTTAGGACAGCTTCAACACTGGCTCCTCTGCTCTCACAGTATGACAGGAACAGTCTGAATGCCCTACCCAACTCCAAATGTCATATTATCCCTGCCATGATCCTGAACCATGGTCCAAGTCCGCACAGTCCCAGCTTTAAGATTCTACACCGTTTCTGTATCAACTCCAGGCTCCCCATCCCACTGTCAAGCAGCCATTGTCATAGCCCTTCTCTGACATCATGGCCTTGGTGTAATCCTAACCTGAGCTTCAAACTGAACTCCAGTTTGAGCCATGTCCCTTTTCCAGTTCCCTTATCCCATCTCTACATATCCTGAAATAGACCACTGATGCCCCACAGCAGTAAGATCATTATACATCCCTTCTAAGCCCAGATCTCTGTGAGATGGGAGCCTCTTTGCTCAAGGGACGGGGAAGAATGGTATCTGTCAGGGTCCTGAGGGCACAAAGCAATCTCTGTCCCTGCTTAGACTCCACTGAGGCCTCCTACCAATTCTGCCTATAGCTCAGGACCTCATTTTATATCAGATATGATCACTGAGTTTTGATAGAAGCAATGTTGTAGGTGTGCCTTTCTCCAGCCCTGTCACATGGATGTATGATTTGGACCCCCACTGTAGCCTCATCTCTGGCCCTGTCTTGGGTTTAGAATCCCAGATGCTAAATCTGTCTGCATTGTAGACAGTTTATATAATTCTCCTGGACAGAGATTATAGTTTGTCTCCAGACCTGCAACCTGAACAGACACTGAATCACAGAATCACAGAATCTAAGGGGTTGGTAGGGACCTCAAAAGATCATCTAGTCCAACCCCCCTGCCGGAGCAGAATCACCTATACTAGATCACACAGGAACACATCCAGGCAGGTTTTGAATGTCTCCAGAGAAGGAGACTCCACAACCCCCCAGGGCACCCTGTTTCATTGTTCCATCACTCTCCGAGTGAAAAAATTCTTCCTTATGTTCCATGGAACTTCCTATGCCTCAACTTCCACTCATTGCCCCTTATCCGGTCATTGGGCATCACCAAGAAGAGCCTTACTACATCCTCTTGGCACTCACCCTTTACAAATTTATAAACATTAATGACGTCAACCTTCAGTCTCCTCCAAACTAATGAGCCTCAGCTCCCTCAGTGTCTCCTCATAAAGAAGATGTTCACTCTCTTAATAATTTTTGTGGCTCCGCTCTGGACTCCTTCAAGCAGTTCCCTGCCCTTCTGGAACTGAGGGGCCCAGAACTGGGCACAATACTTAAGATGTGGCCTCACCAGGAGAAAGTAGAGGGGGAGGAGAACCTTTTTCGACCTACTAACCACACCCTGTCTAATCCACCCCAGGATACCATTGACCTTCTTGGCCACAAGAGCACAGTGCTGGCTCATGGTCAAGCTTCCATCCACTAGGACCCCCATGTCCTTTTCCCTTTCACTGCCCTCCCGCAGGTCAGTCCCCAGCCTATACTGATACATGGAGTTGTTCTATCTTACTTAACTGTTCCCTAACCCAGTCCTCATCAACCTAGTCCTCATCAACCAAGGAAAACTCCTCCTTTGTCATGTCTTCTTCTGGCACCACAGGGGTCTGGGGCTTCTGAGGACACTCTCCAGCAATATAGATGGAGACGAAGAAGGCATGTAGAAACTCCACCTTCTCTGTATCCTATGTCACCAAGGCACCCACCTCATTCAGCAGTGGGCCTACACTGCCTCTAGTTTTTTCCTGCAATTTGAAGAACCCCTTTCTGTTGTCATTGACCTCCCTTGCAAGGTTGAGTTCCAAGGAGGTCTTAGCCTTCCTCGTTGCCTCCCTGCATCCTCTGACAACAGTTTTATACTCCTCCCAAATGGCCAGCACTGGACTTTGCTCAGCAGTTCCCTACTTAACCATGTAGATCTCCTGGCTCCTTTTCTCGATTTCTTACTTGTTAGAATGCTCTGATCTTGAGCTTGGAAGAGGTGGTCCTTGAATATTAACCAGCTATCATGGGCCCCTTTGCCTTCTAGTATCCTGTCCCATGAGATTTCCCCTAGCAATTGCTTGAAAAGGGCAAAGTTGGCCTTGCTGAAGTCCAAGGTTGCGATCCTGCTTGGTATTCTGTTCCTACTACACAAGATGCTGAACTACACCATCTCATGTCTTCTACAGCCAAGGCTGCCCTTGACCTTCACTGCTTCAACCAAGACCCTCCTTGTTAGTATCGTGTCCAGTAGCGCTCCTCTCCTAGCTGGCTCATCCACAGTTTACATCAAGAAGTTATCAGCAATGCACTGGAGGAACCTCCTGGACTGTGGATGGCTGGGAAACATCTAGGTAGTTAAAATCCCCCATGAGAACCAGGGCCTGTGATTGCAAGGCTGCTATAAGTTGCCTGTAGAAAGCCTCATCAACTTCCTCATCCTGATCAGGTGATCTGTAACAAACACCCACAACCATATCAGTCATGCTAGCCTGCCCCTTAATTCATACCCACAAACTCTCGACTCACCCCTCATCCACCCCTCATCCACGGAACTCAATACATTCTAGTTGCTCGCTCATGTAAAGAGCATCTCCACCACCTCGCTTAGCTGATCTGTCTTTCCTAAAAAGGACATAGCCATCCATGACCACATTCCAACAGGTGAGCTGCCCCACTATATCACTGTAATTGCCACCAGATCATAACCCCTTGACTGCACATAGGTTTCTAACTCCTTTTTATTCTCCATGCTGTGTGCATTGATGTATAGGCATTTTTGGGGGGAGCAAGCTGAGCATGCTGATTCTACCCTGGTGGGGTAGGAGGCCTTCTGATCTTCATTAATACTAGAACACTGCCCCACTGGTGCAGACCCAGCAACAACCCCATCCCCCTTCAATTCTAGTTTAAAGCTCTATGAATGAGCCCTGCTAGTTCTTGTCCTAGAATCCTTTCCCTGTGTAAGATAAGCCTTTCCCACATACTATGTAAAATCTAGTCTCCAGATCTTTCTCTCTAGTGCCATCTTGTGCAGCTCTTGTCTGGATACTTGACATGAAACTCAATCTGATCCTCCAGTGGCACGCTCTCTGGGGTTGTTTAGCTTTTGGATTAGAACAAGTTCTCTTACATTAACAAACAGGGCTGAGGCTAGGTAAGACATAGGAAATTGTCTGGTATGCAGGCTTTCATGGTATCAGAGTCAAGATCTCTATCTTGCTGTTATTTCTCTTCCACAAGCTACATTAAGTAGAAGGTACAAAAGATAGAAAGTTTTTTATGGGTCATAAAATGTTGATACAATAATTTTTTCCTTTGCTATACATTGGTCATTTCTTTCAATAGTCTTTTTGAAGTATTTTATATCAGCTCGTGTGAAAAAAACTCTAAACCTTACAATTATACTCAAAGGTAGTGAGACCCATCCTTCCTATTTTGCCATCATCTTCTTTGAAAGAAATAAAGTACACAGAGGGCAGATGCTACTCATTGCATGGAACAACAAAGTCAAGATATTTCAGAAGCATTTTTGTGAGAACCATGTAATGCATCATGAACTACATGTATCCCTTGTTATTGGGGCAATTTACCAAGAATCAGGTTGAAATGAAGGATACTTGTAACACAGGAATATTGGTTTCTACCAGTAATATTGACTTGGGCTTTTTGCACTTTATGTATGTGTTTTCTAAATGTCATATTATATCGTCTTGTGTTATACTATATTGTCTTGTTTAATACACATGACAGTACATATTCTTTCATGATTTAATATACAATTAATTTATTTATGGATATGCTCATATGTGGGTTGCTTAGAACTTCAAGGTATATGCTACAGGAAGAACTATACTGTAATTGCAGTATAAAAACATACAAGGTATTCCTGTTCTTTGTTGCAAAGTGTTCATACTCTAATTAGACACTCACTCATCCTACATATATGAACTTTTTTGTTACTCTGATTCTTTATCATAAGAAATATAATTGGTTATTCAGAATTCCTAAAAGTAGGTGAGACACCACCGACTTCAATCAGGTTGTCCTACAGACTCAGATACAGATGGGCCTATAGGAAATGAAAGACACACGAGCATTGTTATCTGTATTGTAACCTTCTTGTTCAGTTTTCAGTCTGACTGCAGGTTACACTATAGTCAATGGAAAGACTAGTTCTAAAGCACAGCATCACTTATTGAAGGTTATGATCATATTCTTTATAAGAACCATCTGAAAAAAAGAAAAAAAAATATTGTTTCTGAGTTGAATTTGAAATTCTTTGACTCTATTTAGGGATACCTACCAAATAAATGAGCTCCTATCACAGTTAAAGTTATTGTAATATAAATGGGACATGCATTGTTACTACACACAAGAGATTTGATTAAAACCATTGTGACCTCTGCAATTTCTACCCTAAACTACTGAAAGCCACTGAAAGCAATGCAAGTGCATTTGATTTTTATATCTCATGGTGCAGCTGCTCATTCAAGAAACTCCAAGAGCTTAAAACAAGAAGGATAGCATATGTCATTGAACATGAAGACAACTAATAATGAGGACAGTGCAAGAGATCATTACAAAATTTTTAAATTAATTTTGGCTCTGGAGAAGGCAGCTGACTTGCACTTTATTTGGTGCTGAGAACTAAATAATTCAATTGTATTTTCTGACGAAAACACATAGATTAAAGTCCAGCTAGTTGAAGATCAATCCCGATAGAAATAATGTTGTTATGATAGCAAACTAATAAAAGAATTAATCATTCAGATGGTCTATCCGCAAAGAAGTGGTAGCCTTTGGATATCTGATGATTATTTTGATGACCAATTGATGAGTGGGTGCTTATTTCAATGACAAAATGAAGACACAACGTACATGTTCTGAGCACACAATGGGAAAAAAAGATCCACATATATGTGATGGGAGATAAGATGAGATCATAGAGCCACAAGGATAACTAAGGGATTTGAGCATCTCCCCTGTGAAGAAAGACTGAGATCCCTGGGGCTATTTAGTCTGAAGAAGAGAAGATTGAGAGGGGATCTGATCAATGTCTATAAATATCTGAGGGGTGGGCGTCAAGTGGAGGGGGCCAGGCTCTTTTTGGTGGTGTACACTAATAAGACAAGAAACAACAGGAACGAGCTTGAACATAGAAGATTTCACCTCAACATGAAGAGAAACTTCTTTACAGTGAGGGTGACAGAGCACTGGAACAGGTTGCCCAGGGGGGTTGTGGAGTCTCCTTCTCTGGAGACTTTCAAAACCCACCTGGATGCATTCCTGTGTGGACTACCCTAAGTGATCCTGCTTTGGCAGGGGGTTTGGACATGATGATCTCTTGAGGTCCCTTCATACCTCTGATATACTGTGATGCTGTGATAGAATCATAGAAGTATAGAATCATCCAGGCTACAAAGGACCTCCAAGATCATCAAATCCAGCCATTTTGCACACTCCACCAAGACTGTCACTACACCATATCCCCAAGCTCCAGACTGTATGGCTTTTAAACACGTCCAGGCATGATGATACAGCCACCTCTCTGGGCATTCTATTCCAGTGCCTGACAACCCAGCCTAAACCTCCCCTAGTCCAGCTTGAAGCCATTCCCTATCATTCTATCATTACTTGTGAGAAGAGACCAGTGCCTACCTCTCTACAACTTCCTTTGAGGTAGTTGTAGAGAGCAATAAGGTGTTCCCTCAGCCTCCTTTTTTGTAGACTAAACAGGCCCAGTTCGCTCAGCCACTCCTCACAGGACTTGTTCACCAGGCTCTTCACCAATTTAGTAGCCCTTCTCTGTATTTGCTCCAGTACCTCAATGTCTTTCCTTTACTGCAGTGCCCAAAACTGAACACAGTACTCAAGCAGCAGCCTCACCAACACTGAGTACAAAGGGACAATTGCCTCCTGTGTCCTGCTGCCCACGTTATTTCTAATACAAGCCAGGATGCCATTAGCCTTCTTGGCCACCTGGGCACAGTGCTGGCTCATATTCGTCTGCTTGTCCATCAGTACCCCTACATCCTTTTCCACAACACAGCTCTCTAGCTATGCTTCCCCAAGCTTTGCAGCATTGCATGGGGTTGTTCTGGGCCAGGTGCAGGACCCAGTACTTGGCTTTGTTGAAGCTCATATAGTTGACCTCAGCCTCCCTACCTTCAAGCAGATCAATACCCCCACCTGATTTTGTGTTGTCCGCAAACTTACTGAGAGTGCATTTGATGCCCTCATCCAAGTCATTGATACAGAAACTGAACAGGACCAGTCCCAATACTGACCCTTGGGGAACACCACTTGTGACTGGCAGCCAGGTGGATTTACCTCCACTGACCATTGGTCTCTGGGCCTGGCCACCCAGTCAGTGCTTTAACCAGCAGAGTGTGTGCCCATCAAAGCCATGAACAGCCAGTTGTTTTATCAGAATGCCATGAGAAACCGTGTCAAAGGTGTCATGGAAGTCCAGGTAAACAACATCTGCAGCCTTTCCTTCATCCACTAGGTGGGGCATCTTGTCATAGAAGGAGATCAGGTTCATCAGGTGGGACCTTACCTTCATAAATCCATGCTGACTGGGCCTGATCACCTGGTTGGCCTGTGTACAGGTCTGGAGCCCTCAATATAGGAAAGACATGGACCTGATGGAGCAGGTCCAGAGAAGGGCCACAAAAAAGGGAGTTGGAACACCTCTGCTACGACGACAGGCTGAGGGACCTGGGGGTGTTCAGCCTGGAGAAGAGGAGGCTTCAGGGAGACCTAATGACAACCTTCCAGTACCTGAAGGGGGCCTACAAGAATCATAGAGTCATAGAATCATAGAATCAGTCAGGGTCGGAAGGGACCACAGGAATCATCTTGTTCAAACCCCCCTGCCATGGGCAGGGACATCTCACACTAGATCAGGCTGGCCAGAGTCAGAAGGAGGATGGAGAGAGACTGTTTACAAAGGCCTGCAGTGAGAAGGCAAGGGGGCAATGGCTTCAAACGAGAGAAGGGCAGATTTAGATTGGATATTTGGAACAAATTCATTACTATGAGGGTGGTGGAACACTGGAACAGGTTACCCAGGGAGGTGGTTGTGACCTTCCCTGGAGATGGTCAAGGTAAGGCTCAGCGAAGCCCTGGTCAGCCTGATCTTGTTGACAATGTCCCTGCTGACTGCAGGGAGGTCGGACTAATTGACCTTTGGAGGTCCTTTCCAACCCAAACCATTCTATGATTCTATGATTCCATATGGTGCATAATGTCACTCAAAATGATCTTCTCCATTACCTTCCCTAGCACTGAGGTCAGACTGAGAGGCTTGTAAATCCCTGGTTCCCTCTTTGGCCTCTTATGGATGGGTGTCACATTTGCTGCAAGAAAGGCCAAAGGGAGGAAGAGATGAGATGAGATGAAAAAAGTAAACAAAATCAATCAGTAGTACAATAATGTTGCCCAAGTTATATCAATATATGGACCTAAAGTTTGTTTTTAAAATAGAAGGAAACTAGAGAGTTAATTGTATATGCAGGAATACTATATTATGTGCAGTGTCTTAAGGTCACGTCATGTCCTTCAACTATTTTCCATCATCTTTCTTGACTACTTATACATTTTTTCCCCTCAGAAACAGTTGAAACTAAGAGCAGACAAAATTTTTATATCTCTAGTTGATTTGGATCCAGAAATTTCTTCAGTTTAGAAAACTTTAAAGTATTTAGATTTTTTCATGTGAATTGATAGAAATCATCAAAAATAGAGTTTAGGATGGTTCCTGAGCACTGTTAATTCAAACTGCTGTTTGAAGACAAGATGAAGTACTCAGTTTTAAAGTGCTATGTCCATCATAAAAAGTAATAAAACCATAAAAGCTGCAACAAATTTTGTTTTCTCAAATATTTCTCATTGTTTCTTTCTATACAAAGCTGATCTTGAATCAGATTAGTCATAATAACTGTACTCTGATTAATACACAGCTCACAGTAGACACTCAGATGATGATCTAATGAAGCTAGTGGGGAAAAAAAAAAAAAGCTAACTGCTAACTGTATATCAACACCAGGAACTACTAGTCACTGTTCTGAAAATCATTGTAAAGGAAATTACAGGATTCAGGATTAGTAACCTTTCTATTGAAGGAAAAAAAGAGCTGACAGGAAGTTTTCCATTATTTGTCCTTCATAGTTAGAATATACAGTCTAGTGGTTCACCTCTGCAGCCAGAAATGTAATTACAACTTACTTTCTCTGTTAACAAATCACTTTGCATGACAGTCTTCTCAATGTTAGCAAATGGACAGGTATCTGCCTTCCAGAGCACTGAGTTACACAAAAATTATCACTTTAACTAAACACACCAAAAATAGTCTTTAAGACACAGATGACCTGGGAGATGATGGCAGATAAAGAAAAAAAATATTTGATAAATGAGAGAAGCATGTTGGGAAGAGTTTGAATGCCATCAAATATTATCCTGAGTCAAATATAAACATCTCCTTTTGATATTTGAAGGTATAAGGATTATCACTTTCTTCGTTACATAGTAAAGAAGTAAAAGGATTAGGACAATAAAAGTTTGTGATATTTTTTATATTAGCAAAATGAGACAAAGGATTCTTTGTCAGTAATCTCTTCCAAATGAATCAGCAACTTCTTCAGATACCCTATTGAAATATTCATATAACCTAACATCATGCATTTATGTGCAGTAAGAGAGTCTTTGGAGACTGAAGTGTAATTCAGCCTTTCATGATTCACACAGAAATAGTTAAAATTAAGATTCCTTGTCATGTGGTTATTCATGCTATGATCAGGCAGTTGAATAGATGAGTCCAGATGCCTCTTTAAACATAAATTATTTTGATTTTTTCTTTTGAAATCTAGGGTTATAGCATAGGCACAATGAAACAGCATGGGATTTATACAGTATTTCTGTAACACCATAGGTGAATTCTTGTAATCACTTATAGCTATGAAAGCAAGGGGAAGGTTTTTCTCCCCCCCCCCCCGATTTTTATAGACGATGAATGTTTTTTAATATATAACAAAAACTTTTAAGAAGTTAAACTCTTACATCTTACTATCAAAAATACATTTAATAAGAATGAAGATGTGATAAAAGTTTATACTGAAAAAAGGTGTTTTAATCCTACATTGAGAAAACTACATATAGCTACCATTTACTGTCTCTTCTAAACAATATATACCTTTATTTATAGAATAATTTTCACAAAAGAGCTATATTTATTGTTCATTTGTAAATAAAAAATATGTATTAAATTTTCCCAGTCTCATGTTTATGGTGAGCTTACACAAGAACTGTGTTTTCCTCCAATCACATAATTAGGTAAATTTATTTTTGGTTTTATCCACAGATTTCCACATGCAAAATGAGTTTATTAAGCAGAATTTTAAATGGAATCTTTCTCATTTTACTGAGATGAAGACTGAATGACAAAGCACAGAGAAACTAGAGAAAATCCAACAGAGAGCCACAAGGATGATTAGGGGACTTGAGCATCACCCCTATGAAGAGAGACTGAGATCCTCGCGGATGTTCAGTGTTGAGAAGACTGAGAGGGGATCTCATCAATCTGCATAAATATCTGAGAGTGGGTGTCAAGTGGAGGGGGCCAAGCTCTTTTCAGTGGTGCACACTAATAAGGCAAGAAACAATGGGTACAAACTTGAACATAGAAGATTTCACCTCAACATGAGAAGAAATTTCTTTACGGTGAGAGTGACAGAGCACTGGAACAGGCTGCCCAGGGAGGTTGTGGAGTCTCCTTCTCTGGAGACTTTCAAACCTGGATGCATTCCTTTGTGGACTACCCTAAGTAATCCTGCTTTGGCAGGGGGGTTGGACTTGATAATCTCTTGAGGTCCCTTCCAACCTCTAATGTACTGTGATACTGTGATACTGTTACACTGTTTGCAAAGGTGAAGAGTCTTGTTGGAGATCTGTGGCTAGTGGCCTTCGCCAGGGGTCAGTACTGGGCCCAGTCTTGTTCAACACCTCCATCAGGCCACGAAAATGATCCAGGGGTTGGATCACCTCTGCTATGAAGACGGGATGAAGAAGTTGACGTTGTTCAGCCTGGAGAAGAGAAAGCTCAGGGGATAACCTGAAGGGGGCTTACAAGAAGGATGGAGAGAGACAGTTTACAAAGGCCTGTAGTGATAGGACAAGGGGCAATGGCTTAAAACTAGAGAAGAGTAGAACTAGATTGGATGTTAGGAACAAGTTCTTTGCCGTGAAGGTAGTGGATCATTGGAACAGGTTGCCCAGGAAGGTGGTTGAAACCCCATCCCTGGAGATATTCAAACTCCACATGGCTCTGGCAACTTGATCTAGTTGAGGATGCCCCTGCTTACTGCAGAAGGGGTTGGACTAGGTGACCTTTGGAGGTCCCTTCCCATCAGTATCTGTTTATGTAAAAGTAGAATATATTAATTCACTACATGCCAACTTGTTGCATAAGTATTTGATTTTGTATTATGAATATGATTTATATGTATATGGTTTACTTTTTCTACAAACAAGCTAGTTTCTGGTTAAAACTTTGTAAGTATAAGTTCATGTCTACCACTAGTCTCCACTGAAAGTAGATGGCTGTTGTTAATTTCATAGATATATCTGTATCCTCAAGATCAGTTGAACAAAACCTCCAAATTCCAAAATTATTATTATTTATTTTCAGTGATTTTGGTTTTTACTCTCAGTCTGTGAGAAGCATTCCATGTCCTCAGGAACAGTTGTTTCACCTTTCATGTGACTCAGCCACTACTCCTTTCTTCTGCACTATTAAATACACCTGGTGCTCCTTAGAACTACTTGTGAAAATTCAGCTCCAGTATTAGTTTCCTACTCCAATCAGAAGTAGTTCTCTATTGAAGAGAAAAAAAATCCCATAACTGAGGGTATTAATGCAATGTGCAAATATTAAGCCATTAGCATTTTTTCCCAGATATTTACTGGATAGTTTCATAGCAATAAAGTGTGTTATATACATGCATAATAACAAGATATGGTGTGTATTATATTAAGATGTTATCTATGTTTTACTTTTGAATAGATTATACTACTGTATAGACTGCAATAGAATGTGTAATCAGAATTAATTTTAATTCATATAGTTAATAAAATAACATTAAAAATTATCTTCAATCTTTGTTTTCACATGCAAGGTACAAATACATAAACACTGCAGGGTTTTTAAAATATGTTTTGCCTAAGTTTCCTTCATACAGATACATTTATTTCAGATTATTTTATTTTTTGATGATTAGCTAGAGGTTAGTGTATTAAATTAGCTAACATCTCCTTAACAGATTATATCATTTTTGTCTATTTTGTTTAGAATGCCCAGTGTCATTGGTGAGATACTTATGTCCTTGAAGAGATAAATAGAATAGTTAAGATTGGAATGGACCTTGAAGAACATCTAGTTACAACACCTCTGCCATGGGCCTGGAGCACCTACTAGACCACATTGCACAAATTACAATTGAACCTGGCTTTATGAGATAAATTTTGAGGAAATACACTTCGCTGGAACGTAAGAGGCTGGTTTGTATTGATACATTTGTCATAAAATTAAACAAATAATTTAAAAAGTTTTGGGTTTATTATTATTATTATTATTATTATTGAAAGTTCAAGTAACTTCTAAGCAGGCATGCTACATCAACCAGAAAATAAATTGAGGTCAACATTTATTTATTTATTTAATTATTTTTAATGTAATAGCAGGATGTTAAGAAACACTGGTGCAGTATTTCCATTTCATTTTTAGGGTTTTTTTAAGGTGCACTTCTAAGCATCCTCTGCATTTTCATGTCATTGTCATCACAATATTACTATGTTTAGCAACTTCTGAAGTTTTAGTATAGTGTAAGTAATTTTGATCTTATAGGAAATAAGTTCATAGCATCTTGATCCCTTCCAGACTTTTAGGTTTTGTTTTTTTAAGGAAATCACCTACATGAGCTACATTCTTGATATTAACATGACAGCTGTTAGGGAGGATTGCTTAGCTCTGTGCACAAGTCCCCCAGTCTCATATGAGAAACAGTGATCTAGCACTGATCAGGGGATTCCGTTCCCAAAGATGTATGCCACATCAAGGAAGAAGATCTCTAAATAATCACAGAATAAAAATGCAGCATTATGTGCTGTCCAAATAACCCAAATCAGAAGCAATGTGGATTAACACAGATGAGAGAACAATATAAAACAAATGGATTACTTTAATCTGTATGTTTCGAGCAATCTTTATCACAACCATCTATTGTGCCCTAGAGATTTGCCTCAAGGTGATCAGTACTACTTTTTGCTTACTTTTCAGTCAGAAAGCTGGAAACACATCTTATCAATAATGCAGAACAAACAAACTGACAAAATCCCAGAAGCATCATCCGTCATCTATTCTAATTTTAGTATCAATTTTATGTTATTTTCTTACACTTAAACTCAGTACTGAGTAATGTACCCACAAAGTGCAGTGGCTTTAGCATGGCCTGTTTGCAATCCATAGTAGGGGAATAGGTTCTTATATTCCAAATAAGCATCAGATTGCTTTATTTTGACTATGCCATCATTTCCTTGTGTTTGCATTGGCTTGTTACTCCACCTAGATACACACGTTAAGTATTATGATGATGAAAAATTATGAAATTAATATATCTTACACAAACTAAGTAGTCTATTTGACTTTTTTTTTTTTTTAATGATGTAAACTGAAGGAATAAGAAAAGCCACTACTGAGCAAAGTATTTTACAGGACATTAATAAATAAACTCTTTTGATATGAAAAATACAGCTTGAAGAGGAAATTATTCCCATGGGTCATTGCTCGTAGGTACACAGAATGCAAAAAAGACTTCCTGTGTTACTGATGTGTCCTGAATTTGCATTTCAGGTCTATTGTAGTTAGGTTAGAATATTAATTTCTTCCTTTTTTTACTTTTGATTAAAGTGTATCTGTGTTTTACTTAAAGATGAAATAATTTTATCCCATTTTCCTGGAATTGATTTAATTTGGTTTCAGTCTAATTCAGTAAATTATTTTCTATTCATGCTTTATGTTTTGTGTAAATGAATAAAATAATGCCTCTCATAGGAGAGAGATATATGATAAGATCTAGTTCAAGATTAACACATATAAGTTGAGGCATGTATGTAAAAGTATCATCCAGATTTCCCAATTCCCATTTTACTCAATGGAAATTGAATCAGTGCCGCCAATGGAAGCCAGAGTGAATTGTAGCTGAGAAGATGTTAAAATAGGATTGTTACATAGTAATTTTGTGGTATTTAAAATAATCTAAGGTAAATTATCCATACAGGGTTGATGAATACAAATTAGCATTTGCAGAAAATGCTCACAAAAGAATGACATCTACAGATGACCCTAGAGAAGTAACAGGATTTTGCCCTCAGTCACTGCTTTAGAAAATTCTGAATCAGTGTAGGAGTTTTCACACTGGTGAAACCAAACTAGTATGAACCATTTGAGCACAGTCTTACAATCCAAACTTTCTATTCTTTCTTCCATAACAGGTTTTGAGCAGTCCCTGATGTTATCACTACAAATAGTCAGAATGTTTCACCGAAAAAGATTAATTATAAATTTGAGGGGGGAAAATCCCACCACAAAAACAATGAAAACAAACAACAGAAATTTGGTCCTATTAATAGAATCTTTATAACAGATATAGCTGTAGCTGTGACCTCTTTTCTTTCAGCAGTTTTGTAACAAAAAAAAAAAAAGTGAGGTGTATTTGGAGTATCAAATGTTATTTCTTTCATGTGAAGTATTTGCGTGAATCTTTCAGACAAACTCATACGTGCAACAATATACTGAAATGTAATTTTGTGTAGGCTGTTCTTGTTCAGGGTAGTGGCACCTCAAATTATTATCACTAATGCAACAAGCAGACACAAAATGGTTTCTGATTATATAGTAAATCATGTAATCATGTTAATCGAGTTTGCCTTCAAAATTTGCTCAACATTTTCATAATCATCAAAAAAATGTGAATTCCCTCAGGGCTAGTGTTTCAGATGTGGCAGCATTCATATCTTTGAGATATATTAGCTGTTTGTAAAATAAAAGGTCTTCTCTTCATCATTTACCTTCGTTTTGAACAAAGACACTTTTATTTAGTACTTTTTTTTCTGATTCTGCATAATTATTATCAGACATTATACATTATAACTAGCTAAGATTTTGTTTATATATTTTGTGGATTAGGAGAAAGTGAATGTTTTCACAGCCTGTAGAGTGGTATGAAACAATGTATGTCCACTCCAAACAAATGTAAAGCAAAGTGCAGAAAGCATGTTTAACTGCTAGAAATATTTTTAGTACAGTTTCACCAGAAGTCATCATCTGTAAGTCTTCAAGTCTGGGACTAATAAATCACCTAGACAGATTGATGGGAAGTATTTGAGAGGAAGTTACTGGTGATCAAGTTTAGGTGTTAAGAAATATTCAGAATAAGTAGCATGGAAAATCCAAAGAGACTTTCATTTATGTAGTTGGCAAATGAAGTCTAATGCTGACAAATGTGCAGCAATGCATGATGACAGGAACAACGCTGACCTCAAAAAGAAAAATAATGTATGGAGGAAGAATTTTTAAAATGAGTTATCTTAAAGACATTTTGTTAAGGTTGACTAAAAATTACTTCTTGTTTGTGTGGAAAGTAGCTGTTATTATTTATTGAATAGCAAATAAATATATGTATTTCACAAAAGAAACTATATCAAAAAAGCCTGTGTTAAAAAAGTGTATAAATAAAACAAGAAAAATACATTAATTTTTTGAGCTAACTTGCATATTATTTAGCTGTATTTCTAGGAGTCCAGTATTACTATTCATTTATTGCATTCAGATTTAACAGCTATTTTATTTTTTTTTATTTCATTAAAAATGAAGTAGTCATAATCACTGTGAGAAATGGAAATATTTGATTCATATTATTACAGTTAATTATATATAGTATTTATTTTTTAAAAAGTCTATATTTTCATTTGTTTTTCAATCTGAGTTTTAAACAATGCAAGTTCTATTCCAGATGATATTGAGAGACTTTTTCTGGTATCCAAGGTGTTACTTCTTCAGTTGTATGAATTTAGATAGAACATAGATTTTCTTAGGTCATATAATCTGACTGTGCTCCAAATTTTGCCTTACTCTTTAAATGTTATCATCATTCCACTGCTTGTGTGAGGAATATCGGTAAGTCTATGAATACAAGAAGTTCTTACTGAATATTTTCTAAGGACCAGAATGGCCAATATACTTAAGAATGTTGAGGCTTTGTTTCTTTTGCTCTTTAAGAGATGGTAAAAGGCCTATAATTCTTTGGAAGCATTTAAAAATGTTTGATGTCGTATGGTTTTCATCAAGAAGAAATAATAATCTGTAATAAAATTTGCGACAGAATTATAGGCTACATTGCTGTGTGACAGAGTTTCTTTTCACTGGACTACTATAAAAACTCCAGTGTTTTGAATTTCTGATACTACATTATATAGTCACTATTTCTGTGCAAAGATGGGTTTTTCCACGTTTGGTAGATAGGTTCATTTTGAGTTAATGTGAGAGCAAATTAAGCTTTCACAAATATTAAGATATCCAAAGCCTCCTGGGAAACCTGCTCTAGTTGATTGCTTGCAGGATTTGAGTAGGTGACCTCTAGATTTCCCTTCAAAATAAATGTTTCTATGATTCTTTGAAATGGGTAGAAACTGTACAGCAGCAATGGACAGTGACTTAAGTCATCATATATTCCCCACAGAAAAGACTCCTGAAAGTCAGACTGATTTGACTCCAATGAAAGGAAAATATACTCCAATGAAAGGAAAATATACTCCAACGAAAGGAAAATAATCAACAACACTAACAATATAGAAAGAAAGTTAAAAATAAAAGAAATTTAAATGAAATACTAATTTCCTGCAGTTGTCTATACCAGTGCTATTAATATCTTTCAGTCATTAATTGTCTTCCTTTATCATCAAATTATATGAAAGGCCCTTTGAATGTAAAATATGCACGTATATATATCGTGGCAATCCATTTTTTTAAGAAAGAAGTGTAATATTTTTAAAGGGATGAATGAGCTCGAATCTTGAAATACACACTGCACATTCATGAATGGAATAATAAGCATGTGGATTAATGTTTATTTAGGATGAATTAGGGCTTAAAATTTAGCACCTGGGTAAGCTCTTTTGTTTCAATGGTGTGTACGTTTGCATAGAAAATAAAAAAAAAAAAAGAGAGAAAATGACAGAATTTACTATTTGTTCTTCCATATTCTCATCACTGATTGTCTTTCAAAATGCAGCTGTTCTGTCTTTATAGTTCAGTCATTTCAGAGTTAGTGTCCTCTCAGTTTCCCTCCTATTTTTTCCTGTAACTGGTGATTTATCCTATACTGCATGTTCAATATGCATTTTTTTTGGTGTCAGCCAAATCCAATGGGCATTTGTTTCCCAGTCCTCAGACTAGTAGCTCCTTTCCAAACAAAATTTTAAGTAATAATTTCCCTGATCAGGACTGAAGTTGGGTTATCCCAGGGTAACCTTTCTTTGATTGCTTCATCTAATATAAACTAGACCTAATCCTTAGCGTCTTTAAGTTTGACTGGAAACAAACAAAGTGTCAGGTATAATTTGCAATGCTGGAGTGATATGAACCATGAGCATACACATTATTCTGCAAAGAAACCAGATACCCAGAGTAAACCTGAGTCACAGTCATGGGGAAATCTATAATACTTCCAGTGCACAAGAAAACTTATCAAATGTCCATTCAAGCGGACAAATGCTTGAACCACAGAGCTTATGTTCCTTAGCTATTGATTTAAAGATTTTCTGTATTTCTTAAAGTGGTTAAAAATAATTCTAAGCATCTTTCAATTTGAAAATTTCAAGGAAATTAATTAAGAGCTTAACGGAGTCCAAGTAATGTCAATTCAGATGACAGAAGGAAACATGCATCAATACAGGATTTCTGGCCAGTTTGTGATTTAAATGCTTTCTGACAAGTTGCTGAATCTGGACTATTCGATAAATTTGGATTTTGGCACATGCACTCTGTTTCAGTGCTAGCAGTATTTGCAGTGTGAGGCAATATAAAAAGAAAACTGGTCCAAATTTGTAACCTGTGGAGGACTCTGTAGCAATGATTCTGAAAGCCTTGATAGATATCTAGGTTATCTCTGAGAAAACAAATTCTTGTCAGGGACTCTAGGCTTGTCTTCCAAGTTCTTGAAATTCAGATTATAACATGAGAGGTTTCTTGATCCAGTTTATGCTTTCGGTTTCTGGATTTGGGATGTTGGTCTCTTCTGCTGGGGGCTGGCATGAGATGGGAGGGGTGAGGGGTTGGCTCGCTGGCTTCTGCTTGCTGCTGCGTTCTGCTGTATGCTGCACTTTTTCTGCAAATAGGCTAAGGCAATTGTGCATTATCTCCTAATTTTTTTTTTATTAAAACTCTTTATCTCAACCTGGAGGGTTTTTTGTTTTGTTTTTTTTGTGTCACTTTTCCTCACTTCTGTGTTGGAAAGAAACAGGTGGTTAACCCATTACAACTACTATCTGCTTTTTCCTGTTTAAAGTCTCTGAAATAATGTAAAGCTCATCCTGTAGCCCAGTAGGCTAATGTTTTATTAGCTTGTAAGTACTGATACATTACATGCAGTCAGGTTTGCTGAGGTTGTGGTAAATTTCTGTTAGATATTTTTAAAGTCTTTGGTGAGTAGAGACACTGAAAACTGTGTAGTATCAGAGATAAGTCATGTCACCTTTATTGTAAAAAATTGTTTTGTGTTTGAAGCACAAGAGCACGTTTATGCACTGTATATGAGACAGAAACAAGGGCAAAAAAGTGAACTAGGAAAAAGGCATTTTTCAATATAGATTAAACCTGTTAATTCTCAGACTTCTAATTATGATCTAGTAAGCATCCTTGTTTTGGAAATGTTTAGATTCCAGTGTCTATGAGATGATTTAGGAGAGCTAAATGAAAATGAGATTTACAAGTCCTGGAAATTTTAAGCTCCAGGCTACAAGGCAGGGAGCTTAAAAAACACATTGCTACATGACATATGGACAAGTACCACTCCAGATCAACATTCTACTATCTTCACTCCAATGATTACAGGACAAAACTAGGGCAGATTTCTCCGCAAATTTGTTGCATACAGTCAAAATAGCGGTAACACATTCAAGTATTTGAAAGTACTTCTTGTCTTGTTACAAATTCTGTTTAAATGTCTGTCATGTTGTGTGTTGGGGACATTTTCCGAAGCAGTTATGAAACCTGCATTTAGAGTTTGGACATCAAATACCTCTGCTGTTACTAAGTTACTGTTCAAAGGTGCATCGTTAAGGGTATTGAGACAAGAAATAAAAGGATTAATAATGTTACTTGCAAAACAAGATGTGAGTTGCTTTTTTTTTTTTTTTGGTTTGTTTGCTTGCTTGTCACATCTGTGGACAGAAAGGGTATGAAGAGTATGTTATAAATCATTCTTAGGCTTTTGAACCATGTTGTGCTGAATAATTACTCTGCAGAGAATACATAACAGATACTGAATTTGCTGGTTTGGCAATATAATTCAAATTTTTATATCTTTAAATAAATTATTCATACCTTTTCTGTTTTTTGTTTTTTTTTTTGGTTTAAAGATAGGCTTACTAATAATAAAGTATGAAAATAGGAAATAGAAAGATTCCACTGGCTAATCTTCCAATTACTTATTTTAGTATTAATTGAAAAAGATTTATATATGTGTAAATATTTATTTCTAACTAGTTGATATTCTACTGTTCATTTATTACAATATCATATAGTAAGGGCTTTTATCCATTATAGGAAAAATTATCTATAGTATCCTGTTTGATAATTTGTTTTTTAGCTCCAAAATTTTTGGACAAGTTATCATGCATTCTAAAAGGCATTAAGTACATTAGTGCTTATTATGTATCTGTGGTCAGAAACTGATGCTGTGCAATGTTGTGGTAAAGAAAAGTTATTTTAACAGAAAACTGCTGGTTTGTTATAGGTCCTGTGATGTAGAATGAGGGAATAATATCTGATTTCAGAATCCGTTTGCTTTTTTTCCTTATGACAGATGTGAAAATGCTGTTAGCTAAAATTGTAAAGGAAACATTAGACCAATGTCAAAGAAGGAGCAGGCACTTCTCAATGTCACCCCTTTTTGGTTTCATGAAATTCAATAAATCAGTTGAGACAAAGTGCTTGACCATTCCCAAAGGGTACTATATTTTTATTAGACATATAAACTAAAAAACATTACAGGCAAAATTATGTACTAATATATAAAATTAACTTTCCATTAAGCTTCCAAAGCACACCTTTTACATCCCCCCAAGCTGTTTGTGAATAGCAAACTTAGCAAGTAATACATGGAAAATTTATACATAATGAAATCATTCATCCTTCATGACACTTGGTATTTATCTTTTAGCCACTTATGAAAATTATCTTTAAAAAATCTAGTGTTTTGGAAAAACTTCTCAAAAATGTTCAGAGGTTGATAGAAGACATCTTCAGTTATATTTTAATTCGAAACTCAGCGTAATATTGTACTATACTGAGACATTCAATAATAAATAGTGACAGGATCATATAAATGTTAAATGCTGTAAATATTTTAGATCAACTAGAACTTGACAAAAACAATTTGGAAATATTTTCCCCTTTACATTCTTTTCACTTACTTTAGTTATTCAAATTATCAAATACCTTTCACCAATATGTTTAATGATTAAGATAACATAACCAGAGTAGTAATTGCAAGAGTAACAAAGCTTCCTTATCTTTATAGATATGTGACTCTGATGATAATTTTTCTAGAATGCTCTCTAAACTTCCTTTTGTTAGTTTCTAATGCAGTTTCACAATTTTGAATACATTCTTTTAATCAGAATAATATCAATGTGGTCATTAAAATTCAGCTCATATTAGGCTTACCATCTTTTGAACTTTCTGTAACTGACCCTAGGAAGCAGTAGGCGATTCTATGATTCTATGACCTGTCTGTCTCCTAATTTGCCTTCTACAACCATTTAAGTTTGACTTGTTTGAGACAAGAAAAAACAAGACGAGACAAGACCCTTGTCAGTCTTAGACACAAGTACAGTTCTATCACAGCTGAGGTTCTGGTTTTCCTAGTCCTCAGACTACTACATGTTGTGACTTCAAGAACCTTTTCTTTTACTGAGGTCCAAGATAATCTAAACACACATGCACACACAAAAATTATATCCTACCCTCACCAATTCTGATTTAATGTTTTTAGGTTTGGATTTGGTTTTTCTTTGCTTCTCCAAGCCTTTTGACTCCTTGAATTCTTATTCCTCTCTTCCTCTCACTATTCCAAACTTCTAAATAATTGCTTCTACCCCTGATGTTTTATGAGCCATACTGGAGGCATAAGAGCCTTTTGTCTCATCAAAAAGCCTTTTCATAAATCCCTGTAGCTCACGAAGCAGCAGCTTTCAATAGACAAAAAGAACAGCTTAAATGAAAAATCCATTCTGGGCTGTCACAGCTATAGAAGAGAATTTACATGACTACCCATCAGCATGATGCACTCACAGTCCACGTTGTCTGTAGAAGATCTGAGAGGTTAGAAAGAGCTGCCTAATTAATAAGGCAAGAATATACCAACCTCATCAGGGTACTTTTCACAGGCACTGTAAATGACAACTTCTCACTAAGAAGTAACATTGAAAAATTTCAAGTCATGGTTGCAAGATACATAAGTCAAGAACTTTCAGATAGTATGTAACTGTCTTCAACAATTTAATTTATACATATGTATCAGGAAAATAATTACTCTGGACCATTCTGTTTGAAAACAGGCAAAGAACTGATTTCTCAGATGAGTAGATTGGCATCTATGGTGGATTTGGCCTAGCTTGGCTGCCAGATCTCTACCAAGTTCTTCTCCCAAACACCCTCCTTAGGAGGACAGGGACAGAAAAATAAGACAGAGAAGCATGCAGATCGAGATAAGGGCAGGAAGGTTGCTTACTGATCATGTCATGGGAAAAAGCCTGAACTTGGGAAAAAACAATATAACAGAATCGCAGAATCGCAGAATCACAGAATCGCAGAATGGTAGGGGTTGGAAGAGACCTCTGGAGGCAATCTGGTCCAACCCCTCTGCTAAAGCAGGTTCACCTAGATGATATTGGATAGGATAGGAATACATCCAGGTGGAAAATCTCCAGAGGACACTCAAAAGCCTCTCTGGACAGCCTGTTCCAGTGATCTGGCACTCTCAAAGTTTTTCCTTATATTTAGGTGGGACTTCCACCTTCTAATTTGTGCCTGTTGCACGTTGTCCTATCACTGAGCACCACTAAAATGAATCATAGAATCACAGAGTTGGTTTGGTTGGAAAAAGCCTCTAAGCTCAGGTCCAACTGTCAACCTAAAACTACCATGGCCATTAAACCATGTTAGAATCATAGAATCATAGAATCAACCAGGTCGAAAGAGACCTCCAAGATCATCCAGTCCAACCAATCACCCTAAGCAATCAACTAGACCATGGCACTAAGCGCCTCATCCAGTATCCTCTTGAATGTCTCCAGTGATGGCGACTCCACCACCTCCCTGGGCAGCCCATTCCAATGGGCAATCAACCTCTCTGTGAAGAACTTCATATTCCACATGGCCATGTCTGCAGATTTTTTTTAACTCCTCCACCATCCTGAGCAACCTATTTTAATGCCTGATGACCCTTGCAATAAAGAAATTTTTTCCTAATATACAATCTAAACCTCCCATGACAAAATTGGAGGCCATTTCCTCTCAGTCGTTCACTTGATACTAAAGAGAAGAGACTGACCACCACCTCACTGCAACCTCTTTCCAGGTAGATGTAGAGAACAATGCGGTCTTCCCCCACTCTATGCTTGCCCTTGTCAGACTTCATGAGGTTCAACTCTGCCCCTCTCTCCAGCTCCTCTAGGTCTTGCTAAATGACATCACAACACTCTGATGTGTCAGGCATAACTCCCAGTTTTGTATCTTCAGCAGGCTTGCTGAGAGTATACTCTGTCTCTTCCTTCATCCAGGTCATTGATGAAGATGTTGAACAAGACTGGACCCAGAATTGATCTCTGGGAACACCATTAGTTACAGGTCTTCAATTAGAAGAAAGACTCTAACATCTGTCATTCAGTCAGTTCTGAAACCACTTCAATGTTCACTAATCTAATGCACATTTCCTATGCTTACTTCTCTGAAGATGTTATGGAAGACAGTGTCAAAAGACTTACTGAAGCTGAGGCAGAGAGCATCAGCTGCTCTCACCTCATCTACCCAGCTAGTCACACAATCATAAAAGGCTATCAGATTAATTAAACATGTTTTTCCCTTCATGAATCCATTGACGACCTCCAGAATAAGCTATTCCATCACCTTGGAAGTGAGACTGACTGGTCTGTAATTTCCTGGGTCTGGTTGCCGTGGGTTCATAATTTCTGCAAGCAAATCTGCTCCAATGTGAGCTTCTCTGCATGGTCATGGTCGTTACCAGAAGGCTGATCTGGCACGGTGTAAGAATCATCTCCTGAATGCAAATCACCTTGTGATGGTGGTGATTACATCAGAGAATCACAGAATCACAGAATGTTAGGGGCTGGAAGGGACCTCAAGAGATCATCTAGTCCAACTGCCCTGCCAAAGCAGGATCACCTATACCAGGTCACACAGGAACACATCCAGGAAGGTCTTGAATATCTCCAGAGAGGGAGACTCCACAACCCCCCTGGGCAACCTGTTCCAGTGTTCTGTCACACTCACAGTGAAATAATTCTTCCTCCTTTTTCCATGGAACTCTCTGTGCCTCAACTTCCAGCCATTGACCCTTGTCCTGTCGTTGGGCATTGCTGAGAAGAGCCTGGCTCCATCCTCTTGGCACTCACCCTTTATGTATTTATAAACTTTAATGAGCTCACCCCTCAATCTCCTCTAAGCTGAAGAGCCCCAGCTCCCTCAGTCTGTCCTCATAAGGAAGATTTTCCACTCCCTTAATCGTTTTGTGGTTCTGTACTG
>VXBD01011425.1:161738-219976 GCA_013399975.1 Indicator maculatus
GCCTGGGGGGGGGGGTTGGGGGGGGTGGGGTGTGGAAAGATCTCCTGGAATGTGCAACAGAGCACATCCTGATAAGTCCAGGAATGTGTGGTGAACAGGTGAGAGGCAAAGAGAGACGGGGAGGGTGGAGGCCCATTCTGGTACCTGACTCTTGCAAGCACACAGGAAAGACCCCCAGGAGGTAACACCTGAAAGATAATGTGACTAAGATGAGGGACCAGGGGGAGCAGTGATAAATAAACTGTACAGAAGTCCCAAGTTTTGCCTGCTGTGAGAGAGAAGAACTCCACTGTAAACACTACACATTGGAGCTTGCTCAAAGGAGGATAAACCATCACAGAATTCTTCCTCTCCTCTCCTCTGGCCGAAGACAGCACAAGCCGAAAAGGACACACATCCAGGGAAGTTTCTCTCCATCCCCTCTTCCAGCCAAAGACAGAAAAGTGCCTTGAGGTGGTAATATAATTTCTCTCCTACTCTCTCTCCTTCTCTCTCTCTCTCACACACTCTTTTCTCCCTTCCTCTGATATTTAGCCTCTTTTGTGCCTTAATTTCGCACATGGGAATGTTTTAAAAAGAAGAAAGTCTCTTTCCTAACTTCCAGACCGAGGCACATGGGATATCCATAGGTTGGAAATTACTTCAGGACATTTCCATTTGTTCCATCAGAGAGTCCTCCAAAGGCTGCAGTGTGGGTATCTACTCCAATATGATTCTTTACATGGGTTGCATGGGTATAGCCTGCTTCTCTGAAGTATTCTTCATGGCCTGCAAAGGACACTCTTCATTAGTGCCTGAAGCATCTCCTACATGCTTATTCTACAGCTGAGGAGTCTGTAGAACTCTTCCAAATTTATCATTCTTCTCCATCACAGCTGTCGTGTAATATTATTTCCCTTTATTTGTCTTTCAAGAGGCACCCACCATCTTGTCTGAAGGGCTCAACCCATGGCAGGTCTGACAGAGACATCTGAAACCAACCATGTCTAGCATGACAGGCCATGCCTGAGGAAAGGCTTACTACTGTAGCCCTGTGTACTGGTTTGAATTAGAACAAAACTGGTCAAACACAACCATTGGGTTAACCTGGATATTTTCCTAATACAGAAGTGAGGGAAAAATAACTCACAGAAACTTGGGATGGAGACTAAAAAAAAAGGATAGAAGAATAGAGTTTACTGATCAAAAATCAGAAAAACATGATACAAAATGCATAATTACCTTAACCTATTTGCAGAAAAAGGAAAGCACAAAGCAGCAGCAAGCAGAAACAAGCAAGCCAAAAGCTCGAGCCAGAAAACTACTTCCCCATCCTTCCTTGTCCTGCCATCATCCCAGTGGAAAAGACCCAAAGAACCCAGAACCAAGAAGCAGCAACCAGAACTGGAAGCCTCCCATGTTGCAATCTGAACTTCAAGCCCCATAATACTTTGCTCCAGTTAGCACTTTCACTTTTTGAAGCTGGCATGATTGTGGCATGGTATGAATAACAACAGCAGGTTCAAGTCAATCCATTACACCCTGTCACAGACAAAACCTTGTTTAGTAAATTGAATAGTTACCTACCTGCTAAGATAAGAAAATATGGTGAAGTTTCCTGGCAGAAAAAAATAACTATAATTTCTTGTTTAAGATTTATTGATGTGAAATGTCTGTCTTTTTTTTTTTGGTTTTTTTTATTTTTTTCTTTTTTTTTGTCTTGCTAGAAATAATATGATAAAGATTCACTGTTTCCCCTGGTGAGATGTGAACTCTTCCAAGATGGTTTTAATCTTCCTTGCTGATTTGAACATTCTAATTATGGCATCTTTGAATGTGACAGTATATTTTTCATAAAGCTGACATCAGTGGAAACAAAGTAGTGACAATTAAGAAGTTCAGATGAGATGATACAAAAACAGCTATTTTTTTTGAGAATTCTATGTATGAAAATCATGAATTAAAAAAAAAGTTATATTTAACAGGTGGAGGTAACACACTTTGAGATATGAAAGGAAAGGGAAAGCAAAGCTGGCAATGGTGATGGAGAGAGTCTAAGAGTGTTGCTGTTAAATATTTTATTCACTTCCAAAGCTGAAAGACAGGACAAAATAAAACAAAATAAAAAAAAAATATCTGGGTCCATGTCTTACACACTAGGATATATGATAGTAGAACCAGGATCTATGATAGTAGGGTTGAGGCCCTGTTCACTGCAATGCATCAATTGATTATATGAATATGAGTTAAGTAATGTGAAAAAGCAAATTAAAAAAAACCCCAAAACATTAGCACCAAGTCCAATGAAACTTTCATTTCTGAATTTAGAATAAAAGGAAAGAAAAAAAACAGGTGCAAAGAAGATTCAACTAGGCTGTTTTCAGAGGTGTACAGTGACAGGACCAGAGGCAATAGGCACAAACTGAAACATAGAAGGTTTCCTCTGAATATCAGAAAATGCTTTTTTTTTTTTTTTTTAAACTATCAGGAAGACTGAGCACTGGGACAGTTGGAGATTCTGGAGATCTTTAAAAGCTCTTTTCACATGGTGCAGATCAACCTGCTACAGGTGAAACTGCTTGAGCAGCAGGTTGAAAAAGATGACCTCTAAATTCCCCTCCAGTCTCAAGCAGTCTTGTTTTCTGTGGTTGCTGTCTTGCTAGACTTCCCTAGGATTCTCTCCATCCTGCCCATGATCCAGGACCCCATTTCAGTTTCGTAGGTTCATCATTCCCTATTCCGGCAATGTTACTGTAGGGATGGTCTCCAGCTCTCCATAGCTTTGTCCTGCCTTGTCATGGACCTTCTGAGCTGAGACCACCTGTGAGTGCACACCTCAGCCTGACTATGCACCATTCCAGTGCCTAACACCTAGGGCTGAGGCTACCCCAACACCCTTTGACTACCTTGATGGAACAGATGCATGCAGCCCTGACTTCCAGGTCTGGCCCTGCCCAGTCTCCTTGGAAATCTCTGTTGCTCCCGGGCCCCAGGGAGGCACCAGTCCATGTGATACCTGAGAGTCCATGTGGTGCCTGAGAGTCCCTGTGGTGCCTGAGAGTCCATGTCACTGCATTTTCTTTACAAAGGACAGTGATATTTCAGCTCTGCTCCTAATGTTTGTTTATTTATGAAATTTTGTGACCTGGAATTTATCAGGACAAACATAGGTATCATCCCAATTTTAATAACTCTTCTTTTTCTGACTGGGATTTCTCAGTGATTTTGTTACAATTTTCATATGAGATTATAAGTTACTACAAAATTAAAAAGTATTGCTTGTGCATCATACATAGCAATCCATGCAGCGTTTGATCAAATATTTTTGATGTTTCACTGTGTAATCTAATGAATTCCCTCAAAACTCTGGTCTCAAAAAGAAAAAAATGCAATTATTCCCTTGTATACAATAGAAGGCAAATGAGTATGCCAGCAGGGCAAATCTAAGAGATAACTTTTCATCACTAACAGCAAACCAATGGTTTCCTTCATTTCAAGTCAGATATAATCTGTGTTCCCACAGTGAGAATAAGGGTAATCAAGAAATATTTTCTAAGTTCATTTCATGCGAAAAACAGTTGTGTGTTAAACATTTAATAAGACAGAACACAGAACTCTTTGAATTTCATGAAGCTGCCTGTAATTTTTATTGTAAGATTCTAAAATGTATGACCCAGACACAACCCACCCTCCCTCCTCCCCCCATCTCCCAGATCTGCCCAGGATCTCTGTGGGAATACCAAACTGTGTACAGGAGTGTTAAACAAAAAGTGCTATTGTAGGACCATCAAGCTTCTACAGAACATTTATTGTGTTCATAGTAGTCAAAGTGTGGTGTTTCTCAAAGATGTTGAATTTAGTCCAAAGCATCATTTATCCTATAATGAGCTATGGAAAATTATCTCAGATCTTTTGTGATAGATCTCGAGCCAAAAAAAAAAAAAAACAATTTGTGGTATTCTAACTATTCAATGGGTAATTGCATAGTGACAAATCCTGTTCCTATTCTTACTGTCCAAGAAGACAAGCATCAACACAGTCTAAACTGATTTACACTTAGTTATGTAATACAAACTAAACAAATTCAGAGTGCTGAGATTCCTCCTACAGAGTTTGCAGACCTAGCCTGATAAATTTTCAAGACTGTAGAAGAAAAAGTGGGTTTTGACTCATTGATTTCTCCTCTTATTTAATTATCTCATCTGATTACCTCATAACTCTATCAAATCTTGCTTGAAAATCTCTGAGATGTTAATGATTTTTAAATCACAGAAACTTTTATGTCTGTCATGTTTTCAGTGGGTTTTTTTTGTTTCCTCTCTTCTCTGCCATATTCTCTCAGAAACCTAAATTGGTATTTCCCACAAATAGCAACATTTTTCACATAGAAATTATTGATCTTAGCCTTGCAAACCTCATTTAATCAATACGATTGCTCTGGAGATCCTGTTAGCGCCAACAGATTGAGTTTTGGTGGAGAAAAACAAACAAACAAACAAACATAAATGCAACTAATACAGTTCATTTTCTGCTTGAAGAATTCTCTGTAATTACAAGACAAGTGCCAAACTTTTATAAGCTTCGTAAGTCTGGTGTTTGAGCATTATTCATGTGGCCACTTGGTCTCCTCAGAATTTCTTTTTTTAATTTTAGGCTTTGCAGTATCACAGTCTCACAGTATATCACAGGTTGGAAGGAACCTCAAGAGATCATCAGGTCCAACCCCGTGCCAAAGCAGGATCACTTAGGGTAGTCCACACAGGAATGCATCCAGGTGGGTTTTGAAAGTCTCCAGAGAAGGAGATTCCACAGCCCTGGGGAGCCTGTTCCAGTGCTCTGTCACCCTTACTGTAAAGAAGTTTCTCCTCACATTGAGCTGAAATCTTCTACATTCTAGTTTGAACCTGTTGTTCGTTGTCTTATCACTGTGAACCACCGAAAAGAGCCTGGCCCCCTCCACTTAACACCCATCCCTCAGATATTTATAGACATTGATCAGATCCCCTCTCAGTCTTCTCTTCTCAAGCCCCAGGTCTCTCAGTCTTTCTTCATAGGGGAGATGCTCAAGTCCCCTAATCATCCTTGTGGCTCTCCGTTGGATTCTCTCCAGCAGGTCTCTGTCTCTCTTGAACTGGGGAGACCAAAACTGGACACAGTATTTCAGGTGTGGTCTCCCCAGTGCGGAGTGGAGAGGTAGAAGATCTTCCCTAGACCTGCTGGACACACCTTTCTTGATACATCCTAGGATCCCATTGGCTCTCTTGGCCACAAGAGCACATTATTGTTCCATGGAGAATTTGCTATCCACCAGCACTCCACGGTCTTTCTCTGTGGAGCTGCTTTCCAGCAGGGCATCCCCTAACCTGTACTGGTGCATGTTGTTATTTCTCCCCAAAATATATTGTTCTCTTAATTCATAGAACACTGACCAATAAAGTGAAAATGATCATTTTATCTATTTCTTACTTGTAATAGAGTTGTTTTTTAACTGTGTACTTTCAGCTCTGAAATTTTAACTAGCCTTAGATTATAAACTCCTTGTCCTCAGTGGCCACACTGTCACCTTCCTTGCATCACCTCAGGATCATTTACTCTTATTTGACTGTACACTGTGGATCCATGAAAGCAGACCAGATGGGATAGCTAGAGAATCGAGCATTATTTCCGAGATCAGATAGCATCATGTAAACCCCCTTCTACTAGGGGCTTCAATGCCAAATGTAAGTTTCATATCCTGCAACCCAGTGGCATAACCCCTGGCAGAGGTCTAGCTAGCTACCACCCTTCTGGATTCACACCTGCAGCAGCCATTCATGCAAAGCTGAAATCTCTAATTTTGGGGAAGCAGAGGATGACAAATCACTACCCTGAAAGAAATGGTCTTGAGGTTTTCCACAGGTTGACCAGTGCCTTGTCTTTTGGTGGGTCATTTTTGGCACAGGATGAAGAATCTTGTGGATTGAGTTGAAATCAGAGAAATCACCAAACACAAGCAAAATAGACTTAAGTTGGAGAAAATTAATTCAAGATATTGCTAATTTATTTAGCTAGTGAGAAAGAAAGACAAAACAAGTGTAGTCAGTATCTCAGACTTGTGTCCCCTTCCATGATTCTCACTGACCACAACCAAGTGAAGCAGAATCAGCCTAAGAGTCACTCTTTTTCTGCTCCCAAGACAGTATCAAGGGAAAAAAGATGCTGCTTTAGAGAGGCCCTGATTCACTCCCAAGGGAACTTTGCCAAGGAGACCAGATTTTTTCTCTTCAGAAAGAAGTACAGTCCTGATAGCTAATTGCTGCCTTCTCCTAAGTGAAGGAGAAATATTAGACTGTAATTAGAGGAAGACCCTAACAGGTACCTAATGCTAAATTTGAGTTAATGCACCAAGATAAACCAGGATTAATAATCTCTGAACATTTACCACAGAAATTAAAATCTACCTTCTTTGAAATGTTTCCTTGCATGATGCATTTAGAAAGTAGTATATTTCCATATTTGTAAATATTGACTGAGATTTAGTTGAAAATGGAAAGTATTTTATATTTTTAAGGTATTTCTGACAGTAATAATTCATGTTTGAGTGTCAAGGGAATCTTCTCTGACCTTCTTTCCCTCTGATTTTCTATATATACTCTGTTAACTCTAGCTGAAAAACTTAAAAATAATAACTATATCTTAATTATGAAATTATGATATGAAGTACACATAATGCAGAGGAATTATTTTACTCATTGGAAGCTGAAAATCTTGAAATGGTTTGTAAGCAGTGGCTTTACTATAAGAACTGCTGGTCATAAAGTGTGTTTCTGCTTCATGAGAATTTTATTTATTTTACTTTTTATTTTTAATAAGAAACTGAACTTTTCCATTTCTGAGGTTTATTACAAAGCTTCCTCAGGTTTTGAACAAATCATGCTTTTGTTTTTTTTTTAATTTGAAAGAGAAAATTTGCATGCTTTGATGGTAAAATGCACACCTTATGGATGAAAATGCAAATGTCTGAAGGATCCATGCATATTAATAGCACTGTTTGACTAAAGAACAGTTGCTTGTTATTTTTAGCAGACTTTTAGGGAGAAAAGTCCTTGGAGGGGGCAGGAATGTCTTTTATCAGTTTGTTGTTATGTTGGTTTTTTTCTTGTTGCTTTTTGGGGGGGGTTCTTTGTTTGGTTTGGGGTTTTGCTGCTGTTGTTTTGTTGGTGGTTTTGTTTTGCTTTGTTTTGTTTATCAAGAAATGAATCTAAATAAGACTCAGAACAATCTCAAGATATTTTGTTCAGAAATTAAGAACTGTAAACCTGAACAAGGAGATGTACTACATTTATATACAAAGGAAAAGGAGTTTACTTATGCTCCTATCTATATTAGTATTTCTATCTTCTCCTCTACTAAATATTTATTTAAGAGATCTAAGAGGATGATCTAAGGAGAAAACGGACAGCTTTATAAATGTTTTACCAGATGTAAGAAAAAAAAATCCTGAACATTAACTCCATCATAAATGCATTTTTATTTGTGCTAATCTATTTACTATTTCTCTTCTGGAATATACAATGGTTTGCTAGCAGAATTACACTGATGGGAAAATATGAATTAATTATTAATATCTTCATTTTAGAATATGCTCAGAATGTCCACTTATGACCTAATGAACACTTCCCCTTGGAGTGTATTATGTTGTGGGGTGAATTTTTTTGTAATTCTTATGGGGTTTTTTTATTTGTTTGGCTGGATTTGTTTGATTTTGGTTTTAATATAAAAGCTTAGTAAACAATCTGATTTTAATGTCTCAGGGCAACATATACCATATGGCACTGGTTATGTGTGTTGTACTTTGGTATGACACCCATTTTAATGTCAAGACTCATCTGGATGTGTTCCTGTGCAACCTGCGCTAGATTCCCATGGTCCTGCTCTGGCAGAGGATTAGGACTTGATCATCTTCAGAGGTCCCTTCCAACCCCTAACATCTTTTGATCCTGTGATACTATGACTATGCTCAAACTGTAGACCTAGTGAATTCAAAAAAAAAAAAAGGTGCAAAATTTTAGACAACTACCTTAGAAACATATTTCTACTTCTATTTATATATATGCTACACATGTGTAGCTATATTATACACATATAAAATTGCTATCCATTTGGCATTATGCTAAGCATACAATCCTCTTACTGAATTATATTAAAAAAACCCTTGGTTGATACTTGAATTCAAATTATGAGCTAACTCATAGTAGTGTATTTTGTATCTCCACACTTCAGGTCAATTATGTCTGACCCGCAGCCATGCCTGGTAAAACGTGCATCCAGAGTCATTTGAAATACACTTATGGTTTCGTTCCAAACCTTCTGTTGATGCTGCATAACTCCATGTGTGTTGAGTAGGCCTTACCTCATGTCTGTCAACCACATGTACATGTCTCAAATTCTTTAGGGCACATGATGTGATCAAATAGAATCGGATGACTGTGTTTAGATAATTCATTCCCACACTCATTTTCTCTATGCAGTCCTAACTTGAGGCTGCTGTCAATGTAGCAATAATAGAATAAATTAAGTATTTAATGGATATGTATTACTTGTTTTGTCACAACTTATCATGACTGTTTTGGCTATCACACAGAGCTTTACCAGTTTTTTTTTTTTAATTTTTTTAAACTGTAAATAAACATCATCCTGAGACTGAAACAATAAGTATAAATTCTCTAATTGCATCACCAAAAAGCCCATAAACAACAACAACAAAAAAAAAACCAAGTAAACAAAAAAAGCATGCCTATATAAGCTACTAGATCTATCTAAGCTAAAGTAAAATGGGCTGAATCTTTACTCTCTGCTATCTTTATATTTACAGAAATCATTCAACCACATTCACCCCTCCAATCATCTTCTCATTATTATTTCTTAGTCTCCCACACATAAACCTCAGGTATAATTACTTTAACTAGAGCTCCATGCTGAGGAGCCAAGTCAGCATGCTTTACAGCTGCAAGAACAATTTAGTGGCTCTACAGCCTGCTGATATTTATCATGTACAGGCAGTGATGCTACCTGTTCTAATTTGATGTAAGTTATTAACAAAAACTTCAGGTCTCTGCATGCAGCATGCATCTAGTGACTGTAATAGACCTGTGCTTGGATAATAAGAGTAATTTTTCAAATATTACTTTAAAGAAGAGAGGATCTGATCAGCAGATATTGAAATGGAAACATCTACTTTCACATCACAGACTGCAGAATTGTAAGAGTATCATGTTGGCCATTATTAGTAATTAGTACTTGTCAGCAAGTGAATCAAGATCTTAACCACTAGGATGTCACTTATTTTAATTGTAAAAATAATATGCCCATAATTCAACTCATTTAAATCCAACATGACTTCACCAAAGACAAATCCTGTCTGACCAACCTCATGGCTTTTTACGATGGTGTAAAAGTGGAAAAGGGAAGACCAACAGATGTCATTTATCTGGAATTTTGTAAAACCTTTGACAGTCTCCCAGAAAATCCTTCTCTCTAAGCTGGTGAGATATGTATTTGAACGATAAACTGTCCAGTGGATAAGGAGCTGTTTGGATGATCTCATATGAAGGATAGTGGTCAATGGCTCAATGTACAAATGGAGATGGGTGACAAGTGGTCTTCCTCAATGGTCTGTATTGGGAAGAGTGCTATTCAATATCTTCATCAATGATACAGACAGAGAGATTGAGTGCTCCCTCAGCAAGTTTGCAGAAGATAGCAAGCTAAATGGTGTGGTTGATAAAACTGAAGGACCAAATTCTGCCCAGAGGGACATGGACAGGCTTGAGAGGTGGGCTGAGGAGAATCTCATGAGGTTCAATGAGGCACAGTGCAAGGTCCTACACCTGGCCTGGGACAATTGTTATTATAGATACAGAATAAAGGATGATGAAATTAAGACCAGCCCTGCAGAAAAGGACTTGGGGGTACTGGTGGATGAGAAGCTGGACATGAGTCAATAATGCACACTTGCAGCCCGGAAGGCAAATCACTTCCCAGGCTGCATCAGAAGAAGTAGGTCAAGAGAGGTTATTCTGCCACTGTACTTTGCTCTGTTGAGATCTCACCTGGAGTACTGTAACCACATATGGGGTACCCCACACAAGAGAGACATATACCTCCTGGAGTAGGTCCAGAAGAGGGCCACTAAGATGATCAGAGGTTTAGAGCACTTCTCCTGTGAAGACGAGCTGTAACAATTGGGACTGTTTATCCTGGAGAAGACTCTAGGGAGACCTTATCACAACATTTCACTATCTGAAGGGGATGTACAGGAAGGCTGGGGAAGGACTATTTAGAAAAGCTTGTAGCAATAGGACAAGTGGCAGTGGTATTAAACTGGAGCAGAGTAGATTTAGGTTAGATGTAAGGAAGACACTCTTTACAATGAGAGTGGTAAAATATTGGAACAGTTTTCCCAGGGATGTGGTTGAGGTCCTGTCCCTGGAGACATTCAGGAGACTCAATTTGGCCCTGGCAGCCTAATCTAGTTGGAGGTGTCCCTGCTTACTGAATGGGTATTGGACAAGATGACCTTGGTCCCTTCTGACACAATGCAATCTGTGGATCTATAAGACTATATATGCACTTTTAAGGTTTTATATACTTACAATTTCATGACAAGATAGACTTTAAAGGGTAGAAAAACTTAACTTTACCAACACTCAAAATTTTAAATTTGAAAGCAAAAATAATTGACATGCCAATTAGTACCATAAGGTAGTAATGCTGACAGTTTATTTCAAAGCACTTTTTTAACTGAGATGAGACTATGAATTATATTATAGTATAAATATATTTAAATTACTTTTTGAGGAGATTATATTTTCAGTTTCAGTTGTGCTCCCATCTACTATAAACTGGATTTAAGGACTTGAAAATATTTCCATTTATAGAAAATACTCAAAACCTTTGTAGCAAAGGAAAAGAAAAAAAAAAGTAAAAAAGTTAGCTCTAAGATCATATTAGGTGTATGAATTCCATAAGCCATAAGAATTTTATTTTAAAATAATTTCTGATTTATGTTATCTCACTCATTTTTATAGTAAAAATAAAGGAAAAGTGAAATATTTTTTTTTTCTGCAGTAAAGACACTACTTCATACAATTTTCTCTATCTGGCTTGCAGATGTTGGAAATCAGCAGACTCATAATAGAAGAAGGAAATTTTATTGAGTTTGGGTTGGTAACATGATCTGTATCCCCAGATTTAGAGGGATTTTAGGATTCTGACCTAACATGCATTTTGAGGTCTATATCACACATTCAGCTTTCCCACATAAGCTGTTCAGATGACAGCAAATGATTAGCAGTACCAGAGTCATGTACAAATCAATAGCTACAGTTATTTCCACCTAATAGTGTGGAAACACATCTGTCTTATCCTTCTTTCAATACCTGCTCCGAATCATTTTGAAAACAATGAAGCTTTTGTGTGGTTATTAACTGCAAAGTGAACCTGAATATCTACAGTGCATGAGATGCAAAATATATTCCTAAAAGGTAAACATGCCAAAGAAATACTGTGTCTGTTTTTCCTAAGATCCTGATATAATTGTACTTCTGGCCCTCACAGTGATATATCAGTGGTGTATGATGTCAAATAAAGAGGAAATACTGCTGAATGATAAGTCATATTCTGAGCATAAATATGAACCTTCCCTGTGGCATCACTGGATTTTTTTTTTTCCTTTAAAATAGTACTTATTTTCTTGATAGAGAAGAAAGTATATTTTAAGTAAAAGCAAATAAAATCTGACATATAGATATTAAGGGAAGTTAAAAAAAAAGGCACCAGGAGCTTTTATTTCTTTTATTGTTTCTTTCTCATTTTGTTAATTTAAAAATTGGCATATTTATTATTTCAGACTTATGTGGGTTTGCATGTTTGTGTGTTTGCTCTTTTTTTATTTTTTTTTTTCTTTCCATCTGAACTCAGTTCTGTCAGAGACCTTTATGGCCAGAGGCATGTATGAAAAGAAGGCAACAAAATCATTGGTCTAAAAGATGCAGGATTCTTTCATTTGCAATTCTTTCTGCAGCTAGCAGGAACTTAAACCTGAGGTGTAATATATTATGCAAATACCTCTTCAGCTAGAGACATTTTCTGTTGGTGAATAAACAGAGCAATATCTGTCCTCATTCTACATCCTTCCAAGTTTTGTAGCTGGAAATCATCATTTTCCACTTGTGCCATTTATGATACATTAAAGTTTGTTCAACTAATTTTCTGGTCCTCCGTTGTCTACACTTCTAAATTAACATATTTTCATCATACAGTATACCTAGGAAATAAAAAAAGAATGCTATTAACATAATAGAAGTGCGTTTTTATTTTGATGTTTACATAATATTTGTTTCTCTCTTTCTGTAGGTAGGATATATAACCCAGATGAGACAATCTTCACTGCACCCAGGAATGCCTATACTAATCTGAGTCTTTTGATTCGCCCTAAAATATGGTGCATAATGTTTTCTCTATCTGAAGAGTTGAATTCTTCCTATGGGTGATGCACAACATGTTGAAGCACTGAAAGAATTTATTTTTCCTATAATATTATTAAGGAGTAATTTTATAATGTCCAGTGGGATCTACAAGAGTAATTAAGGAATAAAGTCAATGTGATGGACTTAAACAGCTCTCCATGGACCACCCTCATGTGCTCCATACACTACATCTCAGAAATCTCTTAGCAGACATTTTCAGAACAGTTACATCTAAAATGCTAACATTAAATATTTTAGCAATAGATTATTGCCATAATTTCTCAGAAAGAAGAAAGCACTGCAATGTTATCACCATCACTTTATCTCTAACATATGCTGTATGTAAGGTCTCATGGATATGTATCCTGTATTTCACATAACTGCTAATTCTTCTGAAAATAAAGTACACTGTATTGGAACAGGGCTATAATTTCAGTGAATTATAAATGGAATACACCTGTTTAAAATGTGTGCCAAGTAATAAAAATAATTTAGAACTGACAAATCTAATTTATAGATGATGCAGCATGCCTATATTTATATGCAGTAGGCTCTGGATATATGAAGTTTTTATAATAAGGTAAGAACATGTGTTTTTAATTGAATGGAAAGAACATAATCACGTGTTTTAAAGATCAGTCAGTCCTTTATGTTAAATATTAAACAATTTTGAATCTGGTTCAAAACCATTTCCAACAGTAATTAACTCCCTCTTGCAGACTTAAGTTGTCTGCAGGGCACGTATTTGGAAAAAGGCCAAAGCAACATCTTTCCTTATAAAGTATATTTTAAAATTAGAAATATCTATAACATTGAGCCTCACTGAGATTTATCTTAAACTTCTCATTGATGTCTACTGACTAAAGTCAAATGAGTTCTTCACTGTGTTTAAAACAAAAATAAATGCCACTCAAAAAGAAAAATACATCGACTTTTGATCTGTATGCCAAGAGAAAAATTAAACCTAGTAATAAGCAGCACAGTATTTCTACTCAATGTGTTTCAGAACAGGAATCTGAGTCCAACTGAAGTTAGAAGTGATACCAAAGAATCTCTGTCCATGGAATTCAAGGTGGTGTACATTCTCCATGGTCACTCTAATGCCAAGTGACTGAGAAAATACATACTACAGTGCACAGTACTAATAGTTTGTTTAATTTTCTTGGGACATCCCAGTCTGTTGCAACTTTCAGGTATTAAACCAACTAGGAACACCATGGTCTCTACATGTCCTTTGAAGATAAATGAATACCATTTGGTGGGAATTTTACAATGCACAATGACATATCCTTCCAGCAACTACGTGGAGAAGGCAGGGCACTGCATTCTGGGGACTATGCTTAATATTTGCTTGAATTTTTTCTGCTTGCAATCAGATAGACTTTGAAGTACAGTGTAATGGTGCTGTGTTTCATGCACAGAGTAAGAATTATACGATCTACAACTTTTTTATCACTTTGTTACACATGCATTACAGTCATGTCTCCAAAGTCTCCAGTTGTTCTCCAAAATGTCCAATTGCTCTTGGAAGAGATTTGGCTTGTGATAGCCTCTATCCAGTAACTTAAAAGACATAGGACACATGGTTTTAAGTCTTTTCTAGGCTTATTTATGCTTAGATTCATCCCGCTGAACTACAGGCATATAGTTAATACATTTGAATAAGAGTTTACTCCATCAAGTGCCTGTTATAGTCAGTGGAGAGACACTGGCATGTCTAGAGGTCAAATTCGTATTTTTAATACAAACTTCTCATTGGCTTATTTATACATTAATTATAAATCATTACTGTTTAAAACCTTGACTAGTGCAATTCAATCAGAGAATTGATTAGTTCAAATGCTTAAACAGTACATAGCTGTATACAATGAGAATGGCTTAGACTAATTGTATACTCGTTTACCATGAGACGAATTCTGGATCTGTCAGATATATTATTGATTATATGGAAATTCCAGCTGAGGCAGATACACGTGACTACAATAGTCATATCAAAACAAAGAAATTATTTTTTTTTAATTCTAAACTAAGCATTTTCCAAAGATTCTGATTTTATCCTGCCATGTTTCCTGTTTCTTAGCATTCAAATTTGTTAGAAAATCTGCACAGATGGAATCAAAGTTTTGTAATGAAAAGCTTGTAATTTTCCTCCTGTGCTTTGTAAATAATGTTGATGAGTTTGCAGTATATGATTTAATACACTTAAATGATAGATGTTCATAATTCTGCTTCGAGGGATAATTCTGCTGATGTGTTATACATTCATATTTAATCTACAAAATTCATAAATCAGGAACCCAGTATTTCTTTCTAAATAATTAATCACAGTAAGAATGAAACTGTGTAACATGATGTAAAATATTGATCAACAAAATTTATATAAAGTGAAGAATAAATATTTTATTCTAAATTATTTGAATCACATAGATGAATCAAAGGGAGAAATCTCCTTTTATTTCAACTTTCTATGAGTCATCCAAAGTTAAAGAAAGAAAAAGAGAAATAAATTATTTAAAAAACCCCAAACACTTCCATCTGAAATTGCAAATTAACTAATGACCAATTAAATTTCCACAGATAACCATATATGCAAACTATAATGAACTGGTGCTTAAAGAAGTAAAATAATTGATAATAGAAAAATCTAAAACTAATCTCCTAGCTCAACATACATTTTTTGCTTTCTTAGAATAAACAAGCAATGTTAAATATCCCTGGTTTTTCTGTGTATCATACAAAAGAGGAGATGATTCCTCACCTAACATGACTCCTCTGGGGGGAACACAAAAGTGTAAGAAACTGTTGTAATGTAGAGACAGTTGTATATATAAAATTATAACCAGAAGAAGATTTTAATGACCACCAAATTCAACTTACTTTCAACTATTATGGAAAAGTTGCTCTAAGTTTCTTCCCACAACTTTGATATTTTACAGTATGCAGTAACATTTGAAACTTCCATAGTTTTACAGTTTTCCCAGCAATTCCCAACTGCAGCACACCGTTTCAGGTTTTTTGAAGACAGTCAAAGAGCAGAAAAGGTCCTCAAGCTGAACTACTGTTCACAAACACACTCCAGTATTTCTAGGTTACTTTGTAGTAAACCCATATCTTTTAGTAAGTCACCTGGATATTATGGGTGTCACAGACATTCCATGATTTCCCTTAGTGATTTTTTTTTCTTGATCATTTATTTCCACAATGTTAAATCTGTTTCCTGTTTTACATTTTATTTTATATTTCTTTAATATTGACTGCTTTTGTGCCTTTTTTGATTGATTAAAAGGTCTTTGTTACTCTTTTCCTTCAGTATCTAAAATTCAACCATATGTGGAGCAACAGAGACCAAAATGGTTCAGAGTCACAGAACCAGAATACATGCAATCTGTTATTTCTAACAATTTTAACAATATTTTTATAGTCTCAGTTTCAAAATCTACACAGTAACTTTGCAGACAGGTAGTACAGAGATTAAAAGGAAAAATGATTTAAAAAAACAACCTATTATGTTTTTGTGCTTCTACCAATACATGTAAGATACAATTTGCAACTTAAAAACCATCACCATCTCAACAACCACAAACCATCAGCTCAGTATTCACATGGAGATAAAAGTGAAATGATCTTATTTTTTACGTGAAAAGCTCTACATATTGATCTTTTTGAACTGGTCAAAAACACTGAATCCAGAAAACTCCAAGATCTGTAGCAGTGGGATCCAACTAGCAGTATTCATTCATTTTGATGCATTCTAAGCTAGCCAATAATATTGTCACATAGAAGAAATTTTCCTATCAGAACTCTCTATTTCGACATTCACTTTTTGCCTTTATTCCTTTTGACACCTTTCTTTTTAATTTATTTTTTAATGCAAAGATCAGTCTAGAGTATGAACCTTAGATAATGGTCCAAAATAAAAGGACATCAGTGGAATAACTTTGCTCATTGTTAAATTGTTGTTTTCATTCAAAAGATGACCAAAAAAAAAAAAATTAAATATTGCTATGCAAATGTGTTTTTAGAGTGGTGTTCTGCATTTTCAAAAGTACAGTTCAAACAAATGATACAAAGAATGTCATGAGAGTAAACTACTGAATACTTTAGCCATTCTTAAAATTGCAAACACAATGAAACAGTTGAATATCAGTTATAGCAGCACCTTGGCAAGTCTTATTTCTGTTATCTGATATGTTTTTTTCTATTTATCTTTAAAACAAAAGCTCTTTTTTTTTTTTTTCAAATAGTGCTGTTTATGGCCTTGAACCTTGACACATTGAACAAAACCCAACATTCTGAAATGTGGAACTTCTACCTGTAACATCAAGTAGTTATACTACAAAAAATTATTATTACGACAAAAACAATTTCTGCAGTTTATTTCTCCTCCCTACCCCACCCACCTCCTCAGCTATGAGCATTAGATATTAGAGGTAAAATGAAAGAGTTTCTCATTGCTGTAAAAGTATTGGCCTTGTTCATCCACTCTACATATTTATAATGATGTAAGCAGATAATGTTTGCATGTTTGTAAAAACATGAAAATTAAATTAGACTTCAACTACTTTGGGTGTTAGATAAGTCAGTCTCTTGAAATAATACCCTATTACAGTAATTTGTTTTAAAGCAGGCATTCTATATAGTTATCAAAGGAAAGGTTGGGTTTGGAATATCAAGAGATTAATATTGAAAGAGAAATGTGGATTACAGTTAGAATGACAACATTGTCATAGGATAAAGAATTACATTCATGTATCATACTGTAGAGTGAGTAGAATTAGATTTTAACAGCAAACCATATATGATGAAAGGTAGCTATGTAAACATGAGAAGGAATATGTATTCATATTCATGAAATATGAACTCAGTTAATAAAGCCTAAGACATTGTGCAATGTTTTTTTTCTATGCTAAAGTACTGAAATGTAACTCAAGAATATAACTGGGGGGGTTGGCTGACACTCCGACAGGCTGTGCAGCCATCCAACATGACCTGGACAGGCTGGAGAGCTAGGTGTAGGCAAACCTCATGAAGTTTAATAAGGACAAGTGCAAGGTCCTACATCTGGGGAGAAATAACAACAGGCACCAGTACAGGTTAGGGGATGCCCTGCTGGAAAGCAGCTCCACAGGGAAAGACCTTGGAGTGCTGGTGGACAGCAATTTCTCCACGGAACAGCAATGTGCTTTCGTGGCCAAGAGAGCCAATGGGATTCTAGGATGCATGAAGAAAGGTGTGTCCAGCAGGTCGAGGGAAGTTTTTCTACCTCTCTACTCTGCCCTGGTGAGACCACACCTGGAATACTGCATCCAGTTTTGGGCTCCCCAGTTCAAGAGAGAAAGAGGCCTGATGGAGAGAATCCAACAGAGATGATTAGGGGACTTGAGCATCTCCCCTATGAAGAAAGACTGAGATCCCTGGGGCTATTTAGTCTTGAGAAGACTGAGAGGGGATCTGATCAATGTCTATAAATATCTGAGGGGTGGGTGTCAAGTGGAGGGGGCCAGGCTCTTTTTGGTGGTGCACAGTAATAAGACAAGAAATGATGGGTACAAGATTGAACATAGAAGATTTCAGCTCAACATGAGGAGAAACTTCTTTACAGTAAGGGTGACAGAGCACTGGAACAGGCTCCCCAGGGGGGTTGTGGAGTCTCCTTCTCTGGAGACTTTCAAAACCCACCTGTATGCGTTCCTGTGCGGACTACCCTAAGTGATCCTGCTTTGGCAGGGGGTTTGGACCTGATGATCTCTTGAAGTCCCTTCATGCCTCTGATATACTGTGATACTGTGAATATTTGTTGGCTCTTATCACCAATGTTGATTGTAGTTTGTACTTTCTCACTGATGCTTGGAAAAGATGACCGTATGTAAGTCTTGATGAAACTCAAAAGAAAACAAAAGCTGACCCTTAAAACTGTTTAGTCTTTCCACATTACTCAATACTAGGGATATTTGAAGACAATAATGAGAACCACAAGTCCAGTATTTCTTTCTACATATCTGACTCCTCACAATAACAACTTTTAGCTTTAGTTACAAAGCCAGTGGACTGTGTAGTTCAACTTACCTCAAACTGGACATCTAAGACGTGCTCTGGTTGTGCTAATATATCATTAAGCATAAAAATCAAATGCTTGGAGGTGTCAGATATAACACCGTGGCCTTGCAGATATAACAGGATTTATGGGAGAGACATGGGCTTTTTGGAGTGGAAGTTGGATACCAGGATGAAACTCTAGGGAATCTGAAATGATAACACCGATCTATATGTAGTCAAATGATTAATCCTAATAAGCTCCCTGTAATCTTCCAATATACTGGAGAGTCTCAGTTCAATTGCCATGTATATATGCTTCTAATGTCATTTCAAACACTTTCAGTTGTCAATGGGTATCTGCTAGAACCATAGTTATATTTCAAATTCACCAATATATCCTAAATGTTACTAAACATCTCACAAATGACAATTGGAGAGAGTTTTAAATATCTGTAAGAGGGTTTTAAATATACATATATATACTCTCATTTCCCTACTCATATACTTTTATTTCCCTACTCCATATATTTAGACAGATCTATTTGATATCTAAACTTAGAAACTGACCATCTGGAATTTCATTTTACCAAAGGAAGCATTAACTGTGTTGTATAATAACTGAACGTCCTTTCCAAACTGCTGGCTCCTCAGGCAAGGAATAGATTCCAAGAGTCACATGCCAATAGATAATTTAGATAACATCACTTCCTCTTGTTACAGTTTTTCATTGGTCATATAACATCATAAAGATAACATTTGAAGTGGAATTTCATTATAGTTGAGGAGGAGTTAAAAACAAAATTACTATCTGCAGAGCTTCTAACTAAAACAATTTTCTAATTTATACAGTGTTTTTGGCCACAAATCTGCATAATTGCTCAAGACTCAACACTGAAATTACCTAAACACTAGATATTAATGAGAAAATTCAGTAAATAACAGGGGGGGAAGAAGTTTCTCAATATTTTTCTTGTTTGTTGATTCATAGTAGAATTGCAATTGGATTTGGTACATGCACGCACATATCTCCCTGCACACAGTATTTTATTGAACATCCATTCATTTTCTAAAATATCTGTTTGTAAAGGTTTGTTTAAATTTTCTTAACCACAGCTATTTTTACCTAACCAAATAGAATTCAAAGTTCGCTAGCAGTTGCATTCAAACAGAAATCTGCAGACCATCTGCGACTGGAGACCTCAGCACACATCCAGACAATCTCTGGTCTCAGCAAAACACTATCCCACTTGATGCTTAAACGACTGCCTAAAAGGCATGTTTATTTCCAGGGCAAAGGAACCAGGAGGTCTTGCATGCTCTTCTTACTACAGACAATGTTGCATGCTTCTTTTAATTATCTGTCATAAGAAAATATAAGGGTCTTGTTTTGCAGGGCTGGGAGGAACATGGAGGGCGTGCGCATGTGTGGGTGCTTAATTTAGCTTTCATTATAAATATTTTCTTTTATGTTTGGTCTGGAAAAAAAAATATTTCAGTTGGGCTTTTTTTTCACAGTGCCAGAAACTTGTGAAAATTCTTTTTGTTCATGAACTACGACATCAAAAATAATTTTGAACAATTACCCAAGAATCTACCAGGAATCAGTGCAGAGTTTTGAATTAAAAAAAAAAATATAAATTATTTCCATAGCTGGACATATAAAAACAAAACTAAACAAACAAACAGAAACCCTAAACAAACAACAAACAAACAACCCAAATCATAGGAAAAAAAACAAACAAAAAACACAACAAATGCAGAAAACCCCGAACCAAAACAACCCAAATCCTCCAGAAATCCTCACAGTAACAACAAATTATTGAAAACATAATCTATACAGTGTTCATGCTGTTGTAAACCAAGGAACAATGACAATTACATTAAATTTTTTCAGACAATGTCCAATATAAATATGACAACACTTATGTACAGAAACTCTTTTCTCTTTGTTCATCTTATTATTACCCTTGCTGAAGTCTTGGTAAACATGATGAGTTTTCTAATGACAAAAATTTTCAAAGAACTATTTGTTTCCTACTTACAGAAACATCATTTTATATCTATGTCTGAAAAGCATATATCCTTAATCCTCATGGTCTTCAGAGACATGGAATTTAATGGCAATTAAATTGTGCTTATAATTCAGGTCATATTAGAGCTTCTGAGTGGGTTACAAATTATTGGTCTTAATTACGTATTAACTTTAAATAGGTCTTGCCTTTTAATATAAAACCAATTTCCTGATGGCTGTGGATTTTTCATGTTCCTCTTTTGGCTTGTAAAACCGTTTGTTTACTCTATGCACATGTGTTAAAATAATGAATTCCTGCTGAAATCTGGTGCAAATGAATGTTCTGTTCTTTCACTTCAAAGCTGAGTGACTTCTGGACTTCTGACAGAATTGGTTCGAGACTCATATATTTATAAAAGACGTAATAATAGGTACGTGTAGACCTACAATGTAGCAGGTCCCAAACCTCATTAAATCTTTTTCTTTTTTTTTTTTTTTTTACTTCATGATATCCAAGAAGATATTTTGCATTCCTTAGGAAAATATTAAAAATCTTGCATTAAAAATATATTTTGTTTTTCCACATAGATTTGAGAGTCAGAACAGAATACAGTAGTTTACTGAAGACAAGATGAGGCCAAACAGTTTTGTACACAATCTATGCCGATTATACAGACTTTCACACTTTTTCTGGAAGTTCTGGCAAGTAGGTGACCACATTTCATAAAACATTCCTTTTTTGTGCTTTGGATACAAAAACCCATCCAGAGTGTCTGGCAAGGTGTTTAAATTTACATTGCACAGAATTTACAAGATCCTGGGATCTGTGAAAAGCATGATATTCCTAAGGCTGAAAGATCTTAGAAATTCTGTGATACATCAAAAACAACTGTGTACAGGCAGTTGACAGTTTTCCCATTAAATAGTAGCCCCATTCTATCAGTTAATGGCTCTATTTACTCCTCTCTCTCTGATGAAATCCCTATATCACAATGAGTAACTAATAGTTCATTTGATACTGTTTGGCTCAAAGAAATGAAATGACACTTTTCATTTTTGGGGTTTGACAATTTTTATTTGAAATTCATATAATGGTCTGATGGGATGTTCAGGAGCCAAGTAATGTTGAGTTCACTGCTGAACTGACACGGCAACTTTTTGCACAAGTAGTCCTGTAGTAATTTTACATAGCTTTATGATGCAAAGAAACGATTAACTGTTAAACAACATTTTCTGTATGTTCCCATTCCTTTAAGCTATTTTTGCTGCTGATTTCCAAGATATACATAGTTTACCTTAACAGAAGCTTTAAAATCTTGTTGATGTAATAAAAATACTTGATAAAATATCCCAGATAAATGAAGGAAAGATTAAATTTTAGAAAGTTTTAATACACTGTATTGTGCCTAAGGGAAAAAAAAAAACACAAATTTAGAATCTGTGACACAAAAATGAGAAAGGGTATATAAAGAGGATAAAAACAACTGATTTTGAGAAAGATGTCTTTCTGCTTCTAGATTTATTTATTTAATTAATTATTTCACAGAGTAAAAGCACTTAAGGGACTGCTCAGGTACACTGTGTTTGTATCAGGTAAGTTGTAAGAATTTTATTTCACTTCAAGAAAATTCCAAATACTAAATCAGGTAAATTTTTAAAGAGAGGGAAAGGAAATAGTGACATAGGGTAGAAAAACTTAGGGTAGCTGAAAATAGTGACATAGGGTAGCAGAAAATGTAGGCTGCATCATATCAAATAATAAATCAAAGGTTTGTTTTACAGAGGGGGAGAAGAAATAGTGACATAGGGTAGAAACACAGGCTGAAATGTCGGCCGTAGTGTATCAACTGATATTTGCCCATCTAATCAAGCATGCAGATTCAGGTTGGCTGCATTTGTAAACAGGAGGATGTTTTGGCAGAGGAGCTGATTGTTGAAATGGATTTCAGGCTGTCCTATCTTTGCATAGGGCTCATGTCCTGTAAATAGTGGTCTTATACATTCTGGACAGGCAAGATGCCATCCTAACAGACGGATATAAATATTACCACGAAATGACCATTATGCAGTTCATATTTGAGTTTTGCAGGCTCTAACCCAGAAACACTGTCACAGAAACTTGTGGGAAGTGTTTGTCTTTTTTTTTTTTTAAGTTCATGCTATTATTAGTCAATTTAAATAAACTTTGGGAAGAGTAATCCCATAGGTATCACTCTTAACTATTTCTGGAGCTTGTGAATGAGATTTACTGAATAAAAAATATAATAAGAAATAAATATCCATTATAAGGATTTTAAATCTCAGGATGGTTCAAAGACAATGGAAGTCAACATAAAATATTCTGGTTTACTCAACAAAGCTTTTGGTAAGGCCAAAAAGTAATACTGAACAAATCAAATTTTCAGGATGAGCCATGCTATAATAATAAATAAGATCATTAATAACCAGATATAATTTCCAAATTAATAAAATGAAAATAAAAGCTTCTTATTTTCATGTAGCAATAATAAAAAAAAAAAGAAATTAATTAAATTTTAAAACAAGGAAAATGAGAGTAAGGAAACAATATCTTTTGATTAACACTACAGCATATTCTTGCAATCAAAACCACACAATGCATGCACATGTATAACATTCAGAGTAATATTGAATTGTATATATATAGCCAGTAGTTTTCAACATGATGTATTACTTATGTGAAACATAATCTGAGAACTTTAATACTGAAATATGTACATATATATTCACACATAAACAGAAAAGCAGAGAAGGAGGATACATATGTGTATATATATGTGTGTACAGCAAATGGTCTTTACTGCTCAGTTAAACAGGGAAATAATATTGATCTTGAAAACTGAAACCTTTCCCTTACACCTTCCTTGTTAAACTAATCACCAGAGGTTCTAAAACTCAAAACATAACTACTTTCACTGTGAAGAAGAAGAAAAAAAAACAACAAACCAAAAAACCTAAACTTTTCCACTAACACACATGAAGTTACAAGGAATAGGAAGTGAAGTGGCTCATAAAAAAGCCACACGTGTTAATCTATTTTTTCTTTTTCAGAAACAGATAAATTAAATAAGGTTATAGTATGGTTCAGATCATGTAGGTCACTTCTTCATGAAACTAATGCATAGTGACATTATGCCACCTGAAATATTCAGCCAACAAAGATCCTTGTCTCTCAGCCTCAGTGTCATTTTTAACTATGATTTGATTTTTAAAATTTTTTTCTCTTGATGTTAGAAATAAGAAAATCAGAAAAGCTCCCATAATAACAACTGAAAGAAAAACCCCAACCGTATCTATGTTTAGTGGCCAAGAAAGATGACTTAAGGTGAAGTTTTTAGGTGGTACTATTGCAGTTCACCAACTACTAAAATAAGGATTTGATGATACAAATTATCTCATATTAATAAATCCTGGATAACATCTGACACAGAGATGCAAGCTTTTGTTTTGATATATAATAGAAATGCAGAAATTAAGCTGTATATTGAAGGTACAGTTCTTACCAAGAAGGCTATCCCTGTCTCATGTAGAGAAAAAGGAGAACAGCCCATCGACCATCTTTTCCTTAGTCTTTCCCTTCCCACTGCTGCTGCTGCTGCTAATCACGCTGAATCTCTGCTGCCGGTCCACACTGCCTCCCTGATGCTGGTACCCTTGTTCCTGTACCCCCATTGTTTCTAGACGCCAATGACCCTGCACACTTAGAGATGTTCCTCTTGTGGGTTTTATACCCTAGCTCTAGCTGTCCCTGTCTTCAAGGTGGCATTTAATATGATCAAAGAGGAGAGCTGAGTAAGCTAGGCAATTATTCCACTGTCGCAGCACCTGTATTCCCCAAACCTCTTTGATGTGTGCATTTCCTTGTTCTTGGATCTTCCGCTAAACATTCACTAATACACCTTGCACAATCCCCAAATGTGGATTTTGGTTTTTTGTTTGTGGCATCCTGTGAGACTTGTACATTCCCACAATTCACTTAGGTCACTCCATAATAAATTCTGCATCATTCTCAAATTCTATCTACTTCTTCCTGCAATAAAGACCATAGGCTGTTCACATTTGTTTGCAAGACCTCCTGGCATAAGTTGCTTTGTTTCTTATTGTAAATTACCAATGCATTAATTGTTCTTTCTGGATGGACCTAAGTGGTAAATAATTCTATGTTCTCCCTGTTTGCTGAAGAGCTTACTAACTTCCCCCATCGATGATTATTCTTCTCATCTTGACTGGGGACCCTGTGTCCATATTAGACTTCAAATAGATAGCCTAATCATTTCCTAATTTATCTATTTCCTATATATCCTTTTCTCTCCACACCTCTTATTTCCATATCTCTCAATCTCTATTTATTTCTCTCTCTTAATTTTAGACCTTAACTGTCAACCTCTGCCACCATTTTCCCTGTTTTATAATTTAATGAATTCAGGAAAATTAACTACCTCATCTACCTGAAGATTTAATTAGAAATTCAAATTTAGAAAAATTAGAGAATTCATGCTGGGTACTGACTGGAACACAAGGAACACTTATTATCTGTTCTGCTTGGATTGCATATTACATAATTTCATACCGTTACCATATCCTTTTATTTACAAGAGCTCGTTGTTGTTGTTGTTATTATTATTATTATTATTACTACTACTACTACTACTTCCTTGGCTTGGTGAAAGAAATCATCTGTAAAGTCTTGGAATTTTCTTTCCAAAAAACTCATGAAGTTGAGTAAGTAAGTGTAAAATACATAGCAGAATGAAAGAATTAAAGAAATTTTATTTTTCATTAAACTAAAAGTGTGTTAAATCTGAATATACAAAATCAAAATTGCATTCTAATTGTTTCAAACTCATTAGGGATGATTATGCATAATGAAGGAAAGTAAAATACAAATAACTCAATAATTCAAAATCATAGAATCATAGAATCAACCAGGTTGGAAGAGACCTCCAAAGTCATCCAGTCCAACCGATCACCAAGCCCCATCCAATCAACTAGACCATGGCACTAAGTGCCTCATCCAGTCTTTTCTTGAACACCTCCAGGGATGGTGACTCCACCACCTCCCTGAGCAGCACATTCCAGTGGCAAATCACTCTCAGCATAAATCATGGTATGAAAATCTCTAGAAATTAAGATTGGGGTGCAAAGTTTAGAGTTTGACAAAGAATTCTGAAATGAGAGATGGTGTTAAATGAAAGTGAGAACTTCAAAATGGACTGTAAATATTGTCCTCTCACAAAGCCAAAAGCTGAAAGTCCCAGAATAAAATGCAAGTTTTTAATAATCCAATCTTGAAAAGTATATGGAAAGTCTGAAGTATTATTTATACTTCTTACTCCATTCTATTCTCCAAAAGCAATGTATTCTTAAATCTGTTCAGTGTCCCTTGCAATAGAACATACATGTTTATTTCCATCCTTCAAAATAATACTGGCAGGACTTCAGGCATATTGGTTTTTTTCCCCCCTAAAAACCAGTGTTTCTTAGTATAATTCATTTTTTTTCCTCTTTTTAACAATTGTTTGTATATTCCCATATGTACTATACACAAGAATTTATACACAGGCTTAAGAGAAATGACAGTCTGTTATGGTCCATGTGAACATATAGCTCAGTACAACATTCAGAATACCCCAGGGGGAAAAAGAAAAAAAAAAGTCAAACCAAACCAAATTATTTTAGTATTCAAAAAACAAATAGCCTTAGAAACGCAATGTCACGTTTACTTTATTATTTCATCCTCAAAATAGAATAAAATAAAATGTTGAGTTGGATTTTTTTGATGGGTAACTGTCCATAGATATATTTTTAATTTAATTTGCAGGACAAACATTATCTCTTATAAGGATCTAGTCACACATAATATAGAGGCTTGAATAAAGATATTCTATTCATTTATCTAACCCTGCTAAATTTTTTAATCTCATTAATGTCTTTCATGAATCTTCCAGAGCTATTATATATATATATATATGGGTATATTATGCATTATATCTACATCATGTATATTATAAAATATGTAATTTTTTCATAATGTGATTTTTTTCTATATTGAACTACTACTTATTACTTACAAAACGTATGGCCGTAAGAGCTCTTGAACTCTTTTAAGTGCTTTGTATGTTTCCAAGTTAATGTTAATCTATTTTAATGCTTACTCTAACACTAATGAGTTTCTTTGAAAAGCCAAGTGATTGTTACCACAGAAATCCTGAATCTGTTAATTCAGAAAAATGCAGCCAAAATTTTCCTCTTTCATGTTCTCAGGCCAGCTCTATTTTGAAAAATGAAATTTTCAGTGGTCAAACAATGTCATTTGTCTCACTATAATCACATCTTCTTTGATATCCAAAGCTTATTTAAAAGGACTTTCTTTCAAATGTCTCACACTCATGACCACACTTCATTTGTTGCAGGCCTTTCAAAGAACACTTGAAAAGATGGAAGAGGAAGTTAAATGTAGTTGCAATATATGAAGTGCAACTACTGAACACATGCACAACCATCTGTAGGCCAAGCTTTGAAGTCTTTGGCAAAAATGAAGTTTCTTGTCCTTCCTTCCCCAAATACTCTGCAGAACATCACTGTTTTGAAGCCTGTCCTGGCAGCAAAAAAACATTTCGTCCAAAAAAACCACAGAGCAAGTGATTTAACATGTGCCAGGAAGAACTTGGAAAGAGAAAACATGGTTTTAACAAATTTTGTAGTGATGCAGTGAGGGAGCACTTCTGAAAAGACCATTGATGTACTTTTTTTTTTCTTTCTTTCTTTTTTTTTATATACTTTCAGATCAGTGAACATCTGTCAAATGAGAAAGAGAAATACACTTGGAGCATAACTGTCTTCTATGCATAATGACTCAATAGCTGAAGGCTTGTTAGACACACCAGTAATTTGTGTCAGATTCATACTGATGCATTTCAAATGTATATTGTATATGGTATACAACTTCTGCTGTTCTCACTATTCTCAGACTAATGATATTACATGAAGATAGACATTATCAGCCTTCAGTAAGGAACTATGCATAATACTGCAAATAAAAGTGATGTTATTGGCTATTTCTATAAAATTTAATTATCAGAAACTTAGGAGGAAGGCAAAAAAAGGTAAAGTTTGATAGTCCATTCCATTTGTCCTTTTCACATTTCATCATTCTGATTACTTAATTTCTGTCCTATTATTTGAAAGTGATGGTCTACTTTTGGGTTTACCCAATATTCCCTAGATAGAAGTTCTTGTCTGCCACTAACAGTTTTGCAGCAATTAAAATTATGATCCTTACCCCCATAACAAAGTTTGCAGAAATACATAAGGTCTGTATTAAATTAATTCATTTTATGAAAAAGTCCTTTCTTTATAAGAAAATGAGACACTCCCTAACTTTAGGTGCTTTAGGTCATGGACTATTAATCCAGTACAAATATCTTTCCTCTGAATATCCAGTGTTGTACATGACTATTCTTTCTGATCTTCAGTGAATCATGCATTTGCACCTCACATAAATTACTGGGTAACAAAACTTTCTAAATTTTGTACACTAAAGAGTTATTTTATTATGCTCTTTTTTTGTGCTTGGTTTTATTCAGAACAAAGGATGAAATTTAAGTGTCTGTCTTGATGAATATCAAACATTGTTAAAACATAACTGTTTGGAATTAACATGGTGGAGGAATAATTGATTTATGAACATGTTTTTATTCTAACTAAATACTTATGCCTGTATTAGATATGTAAAAAATCTTGGCCAATAGGATACATTAAGGTAAGAAGTGTAGAAAATATAATTAAGCAAAAAATAAACATATTTATAATAATATATTTTACTGTGTTGTAATTCACACTAATCTGATTTGCCTTTGATAAATTTCTTGCTTCAGTAAGAAAAATAGATGGCTTTGATCAGGTTTGAGATGGAAAATTAAGTGGTAGAAAAGAGAGAGAATGGGAAAAAGAAGAAAAAAAAAAGCAGCACAGAATTAACAGGTTGTTTAGATATATATAGGGGCAGGGGATTAAAAACAGGTGCACTAGAGAGGAGCCTAAGGATAGTGTCCAGTCTGCCCATTTAACTTGAGGTGGGAGATGATGACAATATCAAACCTGTCTGTGGCAAATGGCAGGATGACACATCAGGGTTGGAAGGATGTAAGGGCCTCCAAACTGTTGCACTGAAGCACTGTGAACACTGCAGCAAGGTCTTACAGAACTGAACCGAGCACCTCTGAGGCAATGGGAGACAGAAGGGTAGCTGCAATGAAGTGCCTTAGGGGAACAGTGGCCCCTCTGAGAAGGTGACATCTCTGACAGCCACGCTGAAGTGCCTCTACACCAATGACCACAGCATGGGCTAGAAACAAGAGGAGCTGGAAGTTGTCCTGCTTCAGGAAAGCTATGACATAGTGGCAATTACAGAAACTTGGTGGGATGAATCCTATGACTGGAGTGTGGCTATCGATAGCTACAAGCTGTTGAGAAAGAACAGGAGAGGAAGAAGGGATGGAGGTGTTGCCCTCTACATAAAGAAGTGGATAGAGTGTCAAAAGCTGTCACTGCAGAATAGCCATGAGCAAGTTAAAAGCTTATGGGTAGGTATTAGGAATAGGGACAAGGGGAGCCTTGTGGGAGCAGTCTACTACAGGCCACCTGACCAAGGGGATACTATTTAGAACTGACTAAACTTGTGGCTTTCTATGACAAAGTGACTATGCTTGTAGATAAGGGATGACCTATGGATGTGATCTATCTGGACTTAAAAAGGCCTTTGACACAGGTCCCCAGAACATCCTGCTCACGAAGTTGGAGAGATATGGATTTGATGGGTGGACAGTTCAGTGGATAAGGAATTGGCTGGAAGGTTGCATTCAATGGCTTGAAGACCAGATGGAGAGCAGTGACAAGTGTTGCCCCTCAGGGGTCTGCACTAGGACCTGTACTGTTTAATATATTTATCAATGGCACAGACAGTGAGATCAAATGCACCATTACCAAGTTTACAGATGACACCAAGCTGTGTTGCATTGTTGATACACCAGAGGGAAGAACTGTCATCCAGGGGGACTTGGACAAGCTGGAGAGGTGGGCCCAGGTAAACTTCATGAGGTTCAACAAGAACAAATGCAAGCTTCTGCACCTGGAACAATCCTTGCTATCAATATAGATTGGGGAATGTGGTGTTAGAAAGCAGCCCTGTGGAAAAGGATTTGGGGGTGCTTATGGATGAGAAGCTGGACATTGAGAAGATAGTGTGAGCTTGCAGCCCAGAAGGCCAATTGCATCCTGGGCTGCATAAAAAGAAGTGTTGTACTGTGTACAGGTCTGGAGCCCTCAATATAGGAAGGACATGGACCTGATGGAGAGGTCCAGAGGAGGGCCATGAAAATGATTAGAGAACCTCTGCTTATGAGGACAGGCTGAGCTGGGGTTTTTTAGCCTGGAGAAGTGGAGGCTCTGGGGAGACCTAATAGCAGCCCTCTAGAACCTGAAGGGAGCCTACAGGAAGGATGGGGAGAGACTGGCTACAAGGGCCTGTGGTGATATGATGAGGGGCAATGGCTTCAAACTAGAGAAGGGCAGATTTAGATTGGATATCAGGAAGATGTTCTTTACTATGAGGGTGGTGGAACACTGGAACAGGTTACCCAGGGAGGTGGTTGAGGCCTCTTCTCTGGAAATATTCAAGGTGAGGCTCGATGAGGCTTTGGGCAACCTGATCTAGTTGAGGATGTCTCTGCTGACTGTGAGGAGGTCAGACTAGATGACCATTGAAGGTCCCTTTCAGCCCAGACCATTCCATGATTCTATAAAATTACAGAACAACATTTCCTAGGAAGTTAGTAGTAGAAACAGTGCATCTACCACTGAAATTTCATTCTAAGATGGAATTTCCTGGTTTAGTTTTGATATTAAGGTGGTGTCTACATTAGCATATAGTGTGAAACTGTAGGGTTAGATCTACAGAGCAGAACAGCTGACACTGCCCTCCAGGTCAGATGCATGCATAAAGAACCAGAAGAAGGTTTTCCAATGGGTAGTGGAAAGTTTTGACATTAATATTCGATCATTGCAGGGGGAGGGAAGCAACACAGAGTTTTATCTCCACCTTCAATCCACTTTTTAATAGGTACTATGGCTATAATAATTTGAAGGAGAGATTTAGAGAAAGGCAGAAACCAAACTAGCTCAGAATTTCTGAGATTTCCTTCTCTTTTTTTCATGCATTTCATTCCTCAAAAAACATTAAGTAGGCACAGCCCCTGAATATTTCCACTAGAATCTGGATTTACTTAGAATAAACTATCACATCAGCATTATATATATTTTATTTGAATACCACTATAGGAAGACAAATTGACTAAACTATGTAACTCATAGATAACACTTCTCCAAAGGATTCTGAGTACGATTTCAGCATGCCCTTACTTATTCAGGTGCTGTACAAGGAAGAAGAGGCATTTCTGCAATGACTGACAGATTTTTTTATCTATAAAATTGTATAGATAAAGATGCAAAGTGTTTGGACTTACCAATATTGCAAACTGATTTTCCTACATTGGCTTTTCTCTGGAAAGAGGAAACTGTGACAAAGAAGAATATTGTATACTTTCCATCCGGAATTGCTATAAAGCATCACCAATAATTTGAGTTTGCCCATTTCTAATGCTTTTTTTTAATGAAATGGATCCACCTGTCTGTAGTACTCATCCAATATATATTAATTTGCACTGAAGCCAGTAAAATACTGTTCTAGAGGCTGAAAAGATATATTCATGTTCCTCTTTGACATTTCACTCTCTTAGTTAAAAATGTAGGTACATGGAGAAAGTAGTAAAAAAAATAAGAGGTCAATAAAGAAAGAAACAAATTAAGACATCTCTTAACTGTGAAAACTTAGACTTCAGTCTGGGAGAGAAACTGTTATTATTTTGATTTACTTTAGTATTTTATTTTGACAAATTATTGTAATGATTGTTTTTCTTCTACTCAAGGAATAAATCTGTCAAAATAGACATATATTTGATAAGAAACAGTAAAGTCACTTCCATTTTTTGTCAATAATCCCTGAAGAAATATTCTGGGTGGAACAAATATTTCATTATCAGTTTGTCAGATATCCCTTGAGTTATCACTACATCAGCCTTTTGCCTAGCTGTTAATTTTCCATCAAGAAAATTAAATCTTTTACCTACCCAAAAAAAGAGATCATTACAGCAACTTCTTGAAGAAGATATTTGAGACAAGGCACAAAATTATGAATGACAAATGGTTTTATGACTGTTTCACACATGTTCTCTGTAATGATATGCACATTAATTCCTCTTGCTTTGCTGTCACTCTAAATTTACTTTCACATCCATTTTTGACAAATAGAACTATGTTTCCTCAAATGAAACCAAAGTCATATCCAAGGAAAAGTTTTAAGCACAACATAGGCTTTCCATATAGGAGATTGTTTCAGTATTTATGAATTGGATACACTTAAAGGCTACCAAAATGATAGAAGACTACATAACAGGTAACTTATAAAATATTTTTAACTACTCTAAGCCCACTCACAAAATGATTTTTTGTAAGTTATTTCTTCTCAAATACATAGCTAATGAGAGAAGCTTGTCTACACTATTCGTAACAATTATGATTGTTTTTCAGGTTTGTTTGGGTTTGTTTTGTTTGTTTGTGGTTTTCTGTTTGTTTGGGGTTTTTTGTTGTTGTTGTTTTGATAAAATGGGAAAACTCTGCAATTCCAAAAGTCAGTCATTAGAGACACCATAATGAATTTGATTAGATCCAGTAAACATGAGTTTGGTCTCTGTTTTGTGCTTTGGAAACTTGTGATTTGTCAAATTGATTTTTAAGTGAACTATGTGTTGGATATCTTTCTAGTTCAAATGTATGGATTAGAAAAGTTGTGTGGGTTGACCTTAAAGTTGTTTCTCCTGATGCAAATGCCCTCTTATGAGAAGCAAATTTAAACAAAAGGTTGTATTTGGGAGCTTCCTTTTATTGATGGTGAGAAACATCTCTGGGTCTGATACATCTTGAATCTTGCCTCAGATTTTCCCTATTCCTGGAAACATTGAACTACTCAAAATTTTATTTTCATTGAAGAATTCTCCAAAGTCAACACTAAAGGATAATAAAACAGATATGATCCAGAAACAGCTGCCCCAACACAAAATGCATTTCCCCATTTATTCTCTCAGAGTGCCCTAATCTTTCTATACATAAGACTGAGGTATCATCAGAATCGAGTGGAAGACCAGTTGGTTTTATGAGATGAAATTTATATACGCAAATCCTTCTTGGGGTCTTGTGCATTGATAGATATTTCTCAGAATTTTATTTGTATTTAAATGCTTCCTCTAAGGTTTTGTAGATTTTATTTTAAAAGCAAACAAAAAAACAGGCAAATGTATTCTAAGAAGGTATAATTCAGAGAAAATTTGATAACAATAATAACAATCCAGAGAAAATTTGATAACAAATTTATCCCATTAATTGAAATGAAACAATGCATGAATCAAAAGAAAAGTCAGTAGGCTCAGATGCTGAAACATCTCAATTAATGAGAGTAGGCAATTGATCTGAAAAATGAGAACTCCTATTAAAATAAATTACTATGCTAACTTCTTCTGAAAGAGATAAGGAAGAAATATGGTTTGCTTTGTTTAATTTTGGTTTGGTTTGATTTTTTTTTTTTTTTTTTGTGTGTGTGTGTGTGTGCGTTTCCTTTTGGTTTTTTATTTGTTTGTTTGGTTTTGGTGTCCTAGATGACAGAGTCCAATAAGTGGTAAAGAAAATTCAGGCATCAACCCTGATTCAGCCTTTTAGAGGTGCTCCTTCAGAAATACTGTGTGCAGAACTATACGACTCTTTTCCTGATGCAGAAGTGTAAGCAACACACAGCTCAGAACAAGCACAGGCTCCAAGTATTCCTTATTTAACAATTAAGTTCCTAACTTACAGTAAAATTAACTGAAGATATTTAAATTTTAAAGCATTTTAATAGTTCTGAATTTCTTTCCATAGTATATACATATAGGTTTTAAAATTAAATATAGATATTTAAGAATTATAAATATATGTATATGTATTTAAGAATTGAGGTAGATGAAAAGAGGCAGGAATTCAAAGGTGTTGCATTAACCCTAATGGAAGGACACACGTTTTGTGCAAAGACAAAAGTTTATTTTGGATTTTATTACAGACATAATAGTCTAGATGAACAGTTAAATCACAGTCATGATGGAGTTAACTCTCTGGGTCTAAAAGATCTAGAAAACAAAACTTCACTGATAACAGATTTTAAAATCATTACAGAGGTGCATGCACGCTCATACACACATAGTATTTCCAATGATAGGTTCGTTCTTCTGTGCCTGCCTGGATCTTATGGTCAAAGGTGCCAGTCTTCATCAAGGAGGAGTTGGGGAATATGGGTTTCCAAGGGTCATTAGTACCCCAAATACTACACACATGAAAATAAGATTTTGCCAGGAGAGTTTATTCCTCTTCATTCCAGGGTCTAATTTTATTTATTTTCTAAAATATTCCGGACTTGATTCTTTCTTCATTGGTCTTCATTTCCACACAGCATCCAAATTTATAACCCTTTAATGAATAATAACTTGTTATTCATGAGTTATTCACAGACCTGGAGTCTCTGTTGTCATCCCATCTACACACTTTCAAGGCCTCTGTTATCATGTCTTCACTTCTCTACACTGGGTTTTATTCTAGTGTCACAATTCATTCTAAGCAGACTCATTTGGGTTTAGCATTTAATAGTTTCATATGTATTGCAAAATTATTACAGGACTAGATATCATGTCATACTGTTGAACAAAGGTAAGATAAATCTAAAACGAATGTGGGTGTTTAACAGCTGTTGCTACAGCTAAGTCAGGTAAAATAAATCTCCAGGCATGACAAGCCAAGTGTAGATGTAGCATCTCTGCAAACTCATTTTCCTGAGGTCTTGGAGATTTTGAACAAAACCTTTGATTTTTCAATAGCAATGGCCATACCATATTTGCCCAGTTATGCATCTATATGGAGAGAGAAAGTAAGTCTGTTAATGTCTAAAATTACTATTTCAGACTTAGAGTACTTAGAATAGGCAGAATGTAATAGGTTTTGTTCACCATTCTAACAATTATTTTTATGTTTTAGCCAATATATATTTGATGTTAATGTACAGAAATAATCTTCAGTGAATGCAAACTAGAGCTCCTAGCAAATGCAAGAATCTTTTGCATGTAGAATCAAGCTGCTAGTTGTTGATCTACTCAGGCCTCATATTTCCTACACACAGGAAATAGAAAGAATATACATCTCCAAAAAAAGAATAAAAGCTGCTTTGACTGCCTATAGCTGCCTTTTACTTTATTCTGAGCAGGTGTATCTTGCTGCTGAGAGGAAAATGAATTTAGGGAAGTGCTTTATCTCCCCATTACTCTTTCATATGGAAGCAGAATCACACAGATGGAAATAATATTTTTTTTGTTTGTGAAACAAAAGACATCAAAGAATGTCTTCAAGATAAGACTGAAATGCACAATGGTGGTTCAAAGCATTTGGTAGGGAGCAGATTATGTTGTTCTTGCATTGTTCTCCTCAAAAACTTCCTGTGTAGTTAACACTGGTAGCTTTTCACACTGTGCATACAAGTTGTTGTGTACAAGAAAAACAGGTGCATGGCCCAGGGGTTTGGAACCCAGATTCCTAAATGCAAGTCATTGAAGCACTGAGTGTCATGTCACCTGCATGCTCGTTGACTCTTTTCCAAAATCCTCACAGTTCATGGAAAATGAATGCAGGTAAAAGATTGTCTCAACAATTTTACTCAGAAGTTTAGGGAGAGAAATAAGGTTAACTCTATGTTACCACCCCTGAGCTGTCCTTAATCTTTCAATTCGCAAGACCCGCAGCCTGCCATAGAACTATCTTTCCTTTTATTTAATTTGTGGTTTTTATCAGTAGCTTTACTAGAGTGAATAAAACTATACTTGTGCTTATCCATTAAGCAGGACGGTCTAACTAGGTGTGAAGTGGGTGACATCACTCTAAAAATCCATGCATTTACATTTGCAGTGGAGGCAAGATATCTCTTCCCACACACTGCCTGGCTCCTCTCTCTTTACCAGGAGATAAGAAAGGGAGTTATAAAAGGTAGAGGAAGAGTTTTCAGTTCATTTACACAGAATATTTTACTACCCTGCTACAAAGGTATCAGATTACACCAGTATATATAGAGAACAGAAGGGAAAGGAATACCCTTCTGAATCCCATAATAGGCAAAAATGCAACCACCCACTCAAGGACCAGAAAAGGAAGAGAGTGACCTGTCCCCCATTTCCAGGGCTGTAATGCATCACAGCCACAACTGTAGCCTTTTCAGGCAATTGCTAAGGGAAATCTCATGGAACAGGGTACTAGAAGACAAAAGGGCCCAGGACAGTCGGTTAAAGTTCAAGGACCTCTTCTTCCAAGCTCAAGATCAGAACATCCCAAAGAGTAGGAAATCAAGAAAGAGAACCAGGAGACCTGCATGGTTAAGTAAGAAATTGCTGAGCGAACTCAGGTGAGAAGAGGAGAGTCCACAGACCATGGAAGGAGGGGCTGGCCACTTAGGAAGAATATAAGATTGTTGTCAGAGGATTTAGGGAGGCTACTAGGTAGGCTAAGGCCTCCTTGGAATTCAGCCTTGCGAGGGAGGTCAATGACAACAGAAGGGCTTCTTCAAATACATTGCAAGAAAAGCCAAGATCAGAGGCAATGTAGGCCCACTGCTGAATGAGGTGGGTGCCTTGGTGACAGAGGACACAAAGAAGGCAAAGTCTATACTTCTGGAGGCTGTCTTCAGGAATCCAAGGCCCCCAAGGCTCCAGAGAAAGGCAGGACAAAGGAGAAATTTTCCTTCATTGATGAAGACTGGGTTAGAGAATAGTCAAGTCATCTAGATATCCATAAATCCATGGGTTCTGATTGGATGCACCCAGAGATACTGAGAGAGCTGGCAGAGGTCATTGCCAGACCATTCTCTATCATCTTTGGTAAGTCATGACAGACAAGAGAGGTGCCTGGGGACTGGAGGAGGGAGGGCAAATATCACTCCAGTCTTCAAAAAGGGTAAGAAGGAGGACCTAGGTAACTATAGACCAGTCAGCCTGACCTCCATCCCTGGAAAGGTGATTGAGCAACTTATCCTCAGCACTGTCCTCAGGCATATCAAAGACAAGAAAGTAATTAGCAGAAGTCAACATGATTTTACTAAGGGGAAGTCATGTCTGACCAACTTGATAGCCTTTTATGAGGACATAACCAGGTGGATAGTTGATGGTAGAGCAGTGGATGTGGTTTATCTTGATTTCGGTAAAACATTTGACATTGTCTCCCACAGCAACCTTGCAGCTAAGCTGAGGCAGTGTGGTCTGGATGATCAGGTAGTGAGGTGGATTGAGAACTGATTGAAGGAAAGAAGTAATAGAGACGTGGGATGGAGTCTAGTCGGAGGCCTGTACATAGTGGAGTCCCTCAGTGGTCAGTACTGGGACCAGCACCATTCGATAAATTCATCAACAACATGGATGGGGGAACAGAGAACATTTTCAGCAAGTTTGATGACAACACCAAACTGGGTGGAGTGGCTGGCACACTAGAGGGTTGTGCTGCCATTCAGTGGGACTTGGACAGGATAGAGAGTTGAGCAGGGGGAAATTGAATGAGGTTCAAGAAAGGTGAGTGTAGAATCTTGCACGTGGGAAAGAGCAACTCCTTGTACCAGCGTAGGCTGGGGACTGACTTGCTGGAGGGCAGTGAAGGGGAAAAGGACCTGGGAGTCCTAGTGGGTGGGAAGTTGATCATGAGCCAGCAATGTGCTCTTGTGGCCAAGAAGGCCAATGGTATCCTGGGATGTTTTAGAAGAGGTGTGGTCAGTAGGTCAAGAGAGGTTCTCCTCCCTCTCTACTCTGCCCTGGTGAGGCCACATCTGGAATATTGTGTCCAGTTCTGGGCCTCTCAGTTCAAGAAGGACAGGAAAATGCTTCAGAGAGTCCAGTGCAGAGCCAAGAAAATGAGTAAGGGAGTGGAACATCTTCCTTATGAAGACAGACTGAGGGAGCTGGGGCTCTTTAGTTTGTAGAAGAGGAAGCTGAGGGTTGACCTCAATGTTTATAGATACATAAAGGGTGAATATCAAGAAGATGGAGCCAGGCTCTTCTCGGTGATGCCCAATGACAGGACAAGGGTCAGTGGGTGGAAGTTGAGGCATAGGGAGTTCCATGGAAACAGGAGGAAGAATTATTTCACTGTGAGTGTGACAGAACACTGGAACAGGTTGCCCAGGGGGGTTGTGTAGTCTCCCTCTCTGGAGAGATTGAAGACCCACCTGGATGTGTTCCTGTATGACCTGGTATAGGTGATCCTGCTTTGGCAGAGGGGTTGGACTAGGCGATCTCCCGATGTCCCTTCATCCCCTGACATTCTGTGATTCTGTGGTTCTGTGATTTATTGCATATTTCTTTATAAGACTGAAGAAAAAACAATCTAGAGAAACCTTAAAATCAGATGTTAATTGATTAACATATTAATTTCGTTCATATTTTTATGTATGTACTGAGATTTGGAATTGCTTTCACTGACTTCAGTAAGCCTTCAAGTATGGTTCTTAGCAACTGTCTTGTGTTTTGTCCCAAGTGCATGAAATTATACACTGGTTAAGTGTTTGCAAACTGAAGTCTAAGGTTTTATAACAAGAACTCTACAACTTATAGTGTGAAAGTTTGAGATTTTTATTAATGCTAATTCAACTTATATGTTATATTTCCTACAGAAATGCTTCTTTTTTTTCTGTTCAAAAGCCATCTATTTTATATACTTTTATGTACGTTGAGCATTTTTTTTCAAAGTCAATGTAAAGTAAATTTCAAAGAATTTATCACAAATGTTTCAAATGGACTGGTAGCTTGAACTTTTACTTGCACATTGTGCTAGAAGCCATTCTATAACTTTCTCACCATCTTAATACACATTTTATAAACTTGTCTTGGTTAAGGTCTGCTGTTGGGAGTAGAGGAGGAAAGTGTCATTATCTTTAAAATAAAATCAGTTCATTTGAAGATTCTTGTCTTCTATCCAAATATGCATTCAGATTAAAGTAACTCTTTTATAAAAATAGCTTTATATTTATGATAATTAAAACATTCCCAAACAATTCTGTGCTATGTATTCTTATAGAAAAAAAATGTTTGTGGTAACAGAGATAAGTATCATCTGGTTTCACTTTATAATGTTGGGACAGTAAGTCATATCAACAATGAGAACATTTTCAGAATTAGCTACATCTAAATTGTTTATCATTCCTCTAGACATGCTTCAACTACTGCATAATCATGTCAGTGTTTCAGTTTTATATAAATCCAAGTGCAGTGGCAAAAAACTAACAAAATGGTTTCAGTGCTTTAAACTTAGAGGGTTTAAGTTGCATCTTGAACTCAGCCATCTAATCAGAATTTTACCTGTGGGGTTTTTTTTTTTTTTTTTGTGGTGACACTTCATCCTGTTTAATGTATGAAAGTAGCAAAGAGAAAGTGAAATGCTTAGGATCACAAGAGACTTATTAGCAAAAGTGAGAATTAAGGTTTCTAAGTCCTATTTTAAAGTGTTTATATTAAACCATGGTGCCTCACAGGAATAGAGAGGAAACAAAATCAGTTACCAACTCTTGCCATGAAAAAAAAAAATTAAAAAATTNGGAAACAAAATCAGTTACCAACTCTTGCCATGAAAAAAAAAAAATTAAAAAATTCATATATATATATATATATATATAACATTTTCAGAAATAACAATACTTCCCACATGAAATATCTACTGAATATCAGATTGAATCGCAATTTATTCCTTTCTTGGGCTTCTTGACTCTCAAAATGGTAAAACACTAGAAGGCAGGAATATAATTAGAAAACATGAGTTTTTAATTTTTGTTTTCCCTAAACATCTTTAAAGGCCACAGGTCAAGGTGATGATTATGATGGATATAAGAAGTGCTGCACATTTTATATAGTCTTGAGAAACAGTAGTGAGAAAGGTACAGTGAAGAAAGGCATAGCAATGGTGGCTAGTTGTGGCATCATAAAGCTGTCAGTCCCTGCTGTGATTGTCTATGCCTTCTCCTTTCATGGGAAAGGGTTCAAGGATAGCTTTAAGGGAATCAACAGCTGTATTTGCTACTGCTAAAGCCAGCAGTTCTTCCTTGTAGGAAGAACCCAGGAAAGGAGTGGATGGACCTTTTCTTCTCTGGTCATAATTCTTGTTGATTTTCACCTTAGAAATGAGCGTAAGCCATCTCTACAGGGATCTGTCAAGAAACCAAACTATTATGGCAGAAAACAGACAAAAAAAAAAGGTGGAGAGAGGGGAAGGTTACAATGGAACAAAAACGTAGAAATGAAGAATAAGAGATAAACACTGAGCAGAGCTAAGAGCAGTCTACCTAGAGATAAGGAAAAAGTAAGTCTCACCATTAGAAGGATGTCTTTCTTTCATGGTAGCTGTCTAGGATGAGAACAAGATCTCTGAGAAATTAATTGAAACAACACTATTTAAAACTGCAGAATGGCTTTCCACTTCCATGCCTCTTTTTCAAATGGGAGACATTCAAATCAGTTATCAGAAAGATCTGAAAGAAAATCTGGTTTTGATAAGTGGGGGTCCAACCATTAGATTTCTTGGTTGTCCATTTGGAACTTGTTTCTTCCCACCTCTAAGGTTTATTTCATATTTGTCAATACCAACAAGTCTTCCTGACTTCACCTACATTGCTCACTCCCTATTTTTCATTGTGTAGCTGCCCCAATTTACACCTGAGGAGATGTTACCAACAGAGTTATCCTTAGTTATTAGGAAAAAAAAAAAAGGAACAACCTTTTACTCAGTCTCATTTGTAAAGCAAGTCATGCATGTGTTTTTTCTTTCTGTTTCCCAAACATATTAAAAAAAACCCCACAGGAAAAAAAGTGATATTCATTACACATACAGTAAACAATACCAAACCAAATGGATGGTATACCATCTATTGCACTGGCCAAGAACGCAGTGAAAGCAGGTTTCAATTAACTATAGATACAGGACTACCCTGAAGCAGACTACAAAAAAACAAACAAACATACAAAAAAAAACCCCAAAAATACAAACATAGCCTGTGCTTTCTATGAAGTAGAAATAGATGAGAGTGGTCTTCAGAGAACTTTAAAGGGCAATCACAATATGATTGAGTGGGTTTTGCATACAAAGACAAGAATTGTTAATTAGGACAAATCCAAAGCTTGTAATCTTGAAATTGTTACAAGCTGAGGTCTCTAGATGAGCATCTATTTTCTTCTCAGAAAAAAAACGATTTTGAACAGTTCAAAATAATGTTAAGCTATACTGACTTATTTGAAAAAGGAAAGTACCTGTGATTTTTTTTTTTTTCATTCTTAAGAGTATGTCAGGGAGATTTTAATGAATGTTCAGATGCAGAAAGCTACTATAGAGCCATTTTTTATCAGATTAACGAAAGCATTTATTGTCCTCTTCAGAAAACAAGCATTGTTATTTAAAACCTCCTAGAGCAGTACCTCCAAACTCCTACACTGGGAAGGAACTGCTTTTGCAAACATCATAATCCCGTTTAATCCAATCAAACTGTTTATGTCATGTAACAGGAAAAAAGAAATCTCTATTATGTAGCTAACTCTGCTCTGGCAGAGGGCTTGGATCTGATGATCTCTTGAGATCCCTTCCAACCTCTGATGCGATACTGTGATACTCCTTTTCAGTGTTAGGATTACTCAATCTTGTTCTGATAAACAAGTCAGAACAATAATACATATTGCAAATAAGTAAAATAATAATTACCAAAATTATCTTTTCTCTGAGATGCATTTAAGCCAGAAAACAAACAAACCGAATTTTGATCTTTAAACACCAGCAAGCCTCATCATTAGTGTATATAAAATTTATAAAACTCTGAATTGCAAGCTTTTTAATATTACACAAACATGAGTTTAGTTTCTGAAGGGACTCTTAGCAGAATACTGATAAATGTCTAAGTATACTATTGTAGTATTAAGTTAAATGTAGCTTAAAGTAACAGCAGTGTGTGTCATAACATTAAACTTCTCTGAGCCGGTGCTCAGTAAGGACTCCAAACTTATGTGAAGGGGGAAACAAACACGTAAGGAGCTTGACTGTAGAATTTTTGAGAATAAACCAAATCAAATTTCTCTCAAACTAAGCATAGTTTATAAGTAATGTAGCTGCAACCAGTAGTCAAGGACAATTTTGTAAATATATATAATAGTTGTTATTTTAACTCCTTCACTTATGTAAATTCATAAATGTGACAATTCAGTTCTACCATAATAATTAATTGTCCTTTTTTTATAAGTTCTTGAATTAAGTGCAGAACTTATTCACCAAACTTAATTGTTTCTCAAAATAAGATGAATCTTACCACAAATCACCTCTAAGTCAGAAATAGAATAAATACTCTACCATAGATAATAAAACTAATTTTACAATCTGTAAATTGAAATTCTTGGTCAGTGTGAAATCTTGTGTAAAATCTTGTGTGTTTAAGGAATAAATTAAGATCTTCTGGAATATATGAGATGTTTCACTTCATCTAGCTTTGGAACAGACCCTAACCTGTCATAATTAAATAGTTTCTGCCAAATTCCTCTGTCACACAAAATATTCTGGCTGTTCTTCATGACTTGCAGTATATTTTTGTGTGTTCGCTGTACAGAAGACTAAAGGAAACATTTTATTCTTGGGAATCTAATTAATCTATCTTTATAAATAAATCTTCCTTCTTTTTCTCAGTTCCAGATCTTTATCTCCTGGGGTTTTCACATTACTTTTGTTCCAAGATCTCTGTTCACAAGCTCTTCTGTTCCTCCCTCATCCGGGAATCTTTCTCCAATCTCACAGAAACACACATTCTATTTTTTTTTTCCTCTTCTCCACAGCTTTCCTTCCATTTTAGTCCCTTAAGCTTTGTCTATATTAGTAATTGAAATGAACCAGGGACCAGTTACTGGTCCTGAGGCAAATTGCAGAGTAGTTAGTGCCAATGTTGCTAAGCTTCTATTTTTCTCACTCTACACCTCTGAAAAAAAAAATATATATATAAAATATTGCCAAACTGGAAATGTTCTTGACTGTTGGTGGAAAAACAGTGGAAGAACAGATGGCACATGCCAAAACCGTGTATGGGAGCCCTGTGACAGTTAAGCCTGGCTGAATAATGGCAGAACTGTGTTTGTGCTCAGCTGAGTAATTTAGATGAGTCACTGCTTGCTCTCTTGATTTTTCCAGTATAGACTTACACAAGGATTTCAAAAGAATTTCCTAACTGTATCGCAATCTGAAGAATTCCACCTGATTGGAACTTGCTCCTGGTTTCATAGCATGGCCTCTGTACTTGTGTAGTGTTTCCTTTCAAGAAAGGCTGACATTTAACTTTGTTAGTTCTTCTTCAGGAAGATATTCCCTTAGATACATTGCAGATCCCTAATTACACCTCTATAACTTAATTAAAAATAAGGGAAAAAAATACAGAGATTTTGAGCCACTATGTACCACTATATGTGATTTAAGAAGTAAAATTAAAGAGCGCATACTGAAATGAAACACTGCACCCTTTGTCAGTGTGGACATGGAACAAACAGCTTGACTTGTAATTTTGCAAAATATTTGAAGATAAATGTGAGGTGATTTTTCTTATGACTTCAAAAGATAGCTTAATATCTACCACAAACTTTAAATATCAGCAAACCTCTGGTATTTAAAAAGAGCTATAGCCATTTAGTTAACAGAACTAACTTCTACTTAAAAGGCGTATTTCAAGAAATACTTTGTACCTGAATTTAAAAATTCAAAAGTAAATTTGCAAATAATGTATAAATAAAAGAACTGAAAAGTGTAGCTTTAAACAAAAAATATTCAGCATATTTTATTAAACTTGTAGAAAAATAGTACCTCAAGATTAAAAAATAAAAATAAAAAAGTGTTTCCCAATGTATCTACTGAGTCACCTTACCTATCAGAGTTGGTTGCACTTTAAAGAATTCTTTGAAACACTTTTTAAAATGTTAACATATACTACCAGCAGGAAACTGAACTGTGTTTCCTCTTGGAGCTGAAATAGCACCATGCCATGACTTGTCCTTCTTTCAGCACTATTCCAGAGTTACAAGTTTCAGGCAAAAAGGTCTGAAATACCAACATACTTCTTGCCAAGTAACAGGCATATATATGTTATGTGTAAGTGGAAATGATGCTTGAAAAAGCTCATCTTTGTTAATCCTATCTATATCTACAGAGAGCTAGGGTTTTATTTATCTTATTTTAAATTACTTTTTATGGGTACTGGTTCTTATCATTTCATTTATGAATAAGTCAGTGAGGTCTCCTTGAAAGCAGAGACAATTCTTTTGAAGCTTAGCAACAGAGCCAATATGCTAAGTAGATGTTTAGAATGTTGGCATGAGTTGGGAAATATGTCATTTCAATTACCCTTCAAAATTGTTTCCTAGTTATTATTTAAGACCACAACAGCAGCTGTAACAGAATCTTTCTGAACTGATTTTGTACAGTGATGTAAGAGCACAGGTAGCAAAACATGAGTGCTGATTGAAAAGCAGTGAGCCAGTAAAGAACAAATTAATAAGGTTTAACTGAGTAATGGTATAGTGCAATTTACAAAGTAAAAAGTAATATTGAAAGAGGAAAACATGTAGGAAAAAAGCTCCAGTATTCCAGAGAAGAGTTAACTGTGGGTTTTTTTTTTACCATGTTTTGTGCACTGTTACAATGTTGCTATTAATTAACAGCAGTTAAAAAAAAAAGAAAACGGTAAAATAAATTGTGAGAATATAACCTAATAAATTATAATCTTCAAATTAATTTATCCACTAATAAAATTTATGTCATTAAGGTGTTTATATGGATCTAGAAGTCCTTCCTTTTCTTTGCTACTTGCAAAGAAGATGATTACAAGGACATTCCATTAATTTAATTTAAAAATTGTTTATTTCTCTTTTCCCCCTTTTTTTTTAAGTTACGGTTTTTATGCTTAAGATATTTCTTTTTCCATCTATTTCCATTAACAGCTAGAATAATATTTTCTTCTGTCAGAATTTTTGGAATTGCAGAATCTGTCTGACATTAATAAGAAACAAGGTGCTCCTTTAAATACAAGGAAGTGTGAGATTAGACAAAAAGAATTTACTCATGTTTCAAATGTAATGAAAAGATAGACATCTCAATGATAGAGGGTTTTTAATTGCTTCCCAGAACACTGTTCAGATACTGAACTGACTGAATCAAAATGAACTGATAAGGATTTCTTCTGAGCAATGAATAAAGTCGCATTATGCATTCTTTACCTGACATTACATAACTTACTTCAGATCTACCTCATTTGTGACTTTTTGTTTGTTTGTTTTTTTGTGTTTTTCTCTCTGAACTCATTTCACTCAGACTTTATTTTATATTACTCTATCCAGTTATTGTTTAAAAACATCAATAACAAGAACTCACAGTGCTAAACAGATATCCTACTATTATAATTATATATTATTTAAATGATATTTTACATTGTTTTGACATAGAGTACTCTCTTTCTGTACATACACATAGAAACGGCAAACATGGCAAAACTGAGAAACAGGGAGCACATCATAAAACTGCAAGGACAAGGAATCCTCAGTAAGATTATTTTCCATTTTTTTCTGGTGTGTTTTTAATTGCAATTTATGCCTTAAAATATCAAACTATTTATTTTTAACTAACTTGCAAAGCAACTTGTGCATAGATCTGCATTTGATACTCTGATAATAAACATTAAGGATTTTCCCTATCATTCGGTTCTAATTAATTTCTCCCTTTTTAAATTTTCTTCAACTTTTCAGCATGCTGTTCTGTGGTTTAGATTGAGGCACTTGTCCACTACTTCTCTTGCCAGTATGCTAAAACAAAACTTTTAGCCTATTTTTTGGTACTGCAGTCAGCACAATAGAAAAGCAGATGTGAACCAGTGATAGTTGTTTTCTATAAGGTAAATTCTGGATGAGTAAAAGATAATTAATTTATTTAATCCATTTTAATTTATAATCACAATAAAGAAATTAACAATTCCAACAAAATTGCAAGATATTCTGTTGAAGTCCATGATACAGAGAATCATTTCAGATGGGACAGGATAAGTAGAACAAATACTTTGAAGCTTGGTGGATTAATGAATCAATGGTTACATTCTAATTATTTCCATTAGAAAATTATAGCTGCACAAATGGGAAGAAACAATTAGATGGAACTAAGATGGTACAAAATATTGACATGATGCCTTAAATGTCACTTAATGTTATCATTAAGCTGGGACAAGCAGAGAGAAACACTCATCAGTTTATGAAAGAAAGCATTTGGCACTTAAAAACCCAGTGCCCTAGAAGTGATTTCTTACTACTACATGTTATTCCTTAAAGTTGATGAATATTTCATTGTAGGAAACATCACAATAACCAAAAAATATCATAAACGTCCTCATGAGAAAAATCCAAGCTGAAAATAATGCACAGGAAGAAAACATCAAATAAAACACAGAACATTGAACAGAACAGGTGTTGAAATTTAATGTTTAAGAAAATAGACCAATTTGGAAAGCTCAAGGCCAGCTGCATGTGACCCAGCAGTGTGCCCAGATAGCCAAGAAGGCCAACAGCATCCTGGACTGTATCAAGAACAGTGTGGCCAGCAGAACTAGGGAAGTGATCATGCCCATGTGCTGGTTAGGCCACACCTCAAATACTGTGTTCAGTTTTGGGCCCCTCACTATAAAAAGATCATTGAAGTGCTGGAGTGTGTCCAGAGAAGAGCAGCAAAGCTGGTGAAGGGCCTGAAGAACAAGTGTTATGAGGAGCTGCTGCGGGAACTGGGATTGTTTAGTCTGGAGAAGAAGAAGCTGAGGGGAGACCTGACTGCTCTCTACAATTACTTGAAAAGAGATTGTAGTGAGGTGGGTGTTGGTCTCTTCTTTCTAGTACAGAATGATAGAATGAGAGTAAGTGGACTCAAATTGTGCCAGGGGAGGCTTAAATTGAATATTAGGAAAAAAATTCTTTACAGAAAGAGTAATCAGGCATTGGAAGAGGCTGTTCAGAAAAGTGGTGGAGTCACTGTCCCTGGAGGCGTTCAGAAAATGTGTAGCCATGGCACTTCAGGACATAGTTTAATGGCCAGGGTGGTATTAGGTTGATGGTTGGCATCAATGATCTTAGACATCTTTTCCAACTGAAATTATTCAATAATTCTAAGTGGGTTAGGTTTGGATTCAGACATAGTTAAATTTCAGAAGCTGCAAGTCTCATGACAAAAACCAACATTGTTTGTCTTTAAGCTTAAAGCAAAAATTAGTATTTTCAGCTTGATTCTGTTCTTTCTTATCTTCCAAGTTTATTTTGCTATTCTGGTGATGTAAATGTGCCAAACTGTGGTAAAATGTTATTTGAAAATCAATCTTTATATAAAAGATTTTGCTATATAAATACTGTACCAAACACATGGACAGAATCTGCCACGGAAGTATTCTCTTTAATGAACTCATAGTAGGAAAATTCTCTGATTTCCTCTCATTGGTAAAGAACAGAAGGAACGGTGCCGATGCACTTGTTTCTCATTTCTTGAGAGGAACAGGATAATACAGCAATAAAACTTCACCTGATTAGCAATTTAGGTAAATTTACTAGCAATATTTTTGGTTGTGTGTTTTGTGCTTTTTTTTTTTCCCTTCCCATTGTTAGGATTAAATTTAGTCATATAAATTCACATATCCAGAAAGAAGTTTTCAGTGTTTCAAAGGAGGAAAAGAGTCAATGGCTGGTATTCTTAGTACCTTGAAAAATAGGTTTTGTTTCACTTATTCACATGTGCACAATAATTAACAATATAAAAGCTAGTACAGACTAATTAAAGCCATGAATTAGATTTTATTTTTTACTATATATGATAAGAACTTAAGAAGTTAACAGAAATATGAATGGTTATGAAGTTATTTGATTTTGTTTTCTTTAATGAATCTCTTATTTTCAGTCAGATACACTTTGCTATATATGAATAAAATAAGTAATATCAGGATTATAATTGGATCACCAAACTTCTCTCTGGAATACATACTCAGATTTTTGTTGTCTCCTTTTATTAATTTTTTTTTTTAGTTCAAACTAAATAGAAAACTTAAAAGCTTTTTCAAAAAAAATAGGAATTCTGTTATGGAGAAAAATAAATGTATTTTTTCAGAAAGAAGTAGGGCAATTCAAGACAATATTAAATGAATGCACACTTGAGTGTCATCATTTATATGTAAGTTTCCTATATTTTATTCATGAAGCTTCTGGTTTCTACTCCTTTACATGTTAATTCTGCTTCACCCTGACAGCCACGACAACCTGTTTCAGATTCAGGGTAATTTGTAAGTCAGAGGGACATCTAAGAAGCAAATTCTAGAAAAAAACACTGTTTCAAAATTTGCAGTTTTGTCTGTGTCAGTTTAAATGGGCAAGACTTTGAGGTTTTGACATGAATTAGCATTTTGCATACTTAGGGAAAGTTCCCCACTGAAGGTGAGCTAGAGATTGAAATGTATACTAGGTTATTATGTTTCATACAAATATATCTTAGATAAATTGTCCAATATTTTGAGCTACAGCAGCAGATGTAGCTCATGAAGCCATTCAGATAATGAAGGCATTTCAAATTAAATTCACTTTTGCATAGTACTTCCTGTAATTCCCTTCTCATAGACATTGCTGGAGACGTAAAAAGAACAGGGATAACCCCAGCAAAGGAGAAGGAACTGTAAAGGTAATGAACTTTCACACTTTTCCTCATATTTCTTTTTGTATCACCTTATCTTGGCCTAACATTATTTAAAAAACTAAAACAAAACCAAATGAAACAAAACAAAATAAATAAAAAAGGCAAAATACCAAATTATAGTGGATGATGAGGAAACCAAAACAACACGAAAAGAAGCATTATTTTAAAAATTAAGAACAAAACCAAATAACACTATACCACACTAAAAAAACAAACAAACAAACTAAACTAAACCAACAAAAAAACCCCACAAAAAACCCAACCCAAACAAACAAAAAAACCCACAAAAAACCCCACTATGTTTGGAAGCTGACAAGTCTGAAAACCCCAGTGAGAATTTTGCTATATTTCATTGGAAAGTAAATTTTTATGGAACCTTTCCTTTCACAAGAAGTAAAAAATCCCACATTTTCACTAACTTGGATCTACATAAACAAAATAAAACTATATAATAGATGAACTAGTGCTTTGGGGAGTTTTCTCTTGATTTTGTAAAAGACATGCCACTTGTGCACGGTGTTTATATATACAAGGCTTTGAATATTTTAACCTTTACCCTTCACTGATTTCCTTCATGTCTTCTGGTCGTGTGCTTTTCACTTTCAAAGCCATGTTTACTTCAAGCCATTCTTATCTCTTCAAATCTTTGCTTCACATACCATATATCACATTTCTTAGGCTTTCTTCTGTGTGGATCTATGTGCCAGATGTTGTAAGGCCACCGTTCCATTGTCTCTATTGATGTATTCTGTGTATTCATTTCAGCTGACAGCTGATGTCTGGGAGTGCATATTATATACAAGAATCTTTAAACATATCTTCTTACTCACAGATTCAGAAGAACATTTGAGTATTTGATGCAGTAATTAAGCAATGGAAACACTAAAGCACTTAGAATTTCCAAATGGTAAGTTATTGTGGCATTTGGTGCCATGGTTTAGATAGGCATGAGGTTTAGGGTGACAGGTTGGACTAGATGATCTTTGAGGTCTCTTCCAACCTTCTTGATTCTATGATTCTATTCTATGATTATAGCGCTGCTCAGTTCCACAGGGTTTAATACAAATGTAGAACAGTCATCCAAATGTCATGGGAATACTGTAGGAGTTTAGAGAATTCATATATATATATATATATATAAAATTAGGGAAATTTTCATCATAGTTAATTGGTATTATTCACAATGCAACAGAGTATTCTATGCTGCAGTAAGATGGATATACCCTCAAAGAAGCTGCAGCCCATGAAGAGCCCATGCTGGAGCAAGCAGGAGCTGTGATTGGTGCCCATACAAGAGCAAGTTTTCCATGAGGACCTGTGAAACCATGGGGAAATCACAATGGACCAAGCCATTCCTGATAGACTTCATTACTCACCCATGCTGGAGCAGTTCTTGAAGAACCACAGCCAATGGGAAGGAATCATACTAGAGAAGTTCATGGACTGTCGCCTGTGGGAGCAACCCCATGCTAGAGCAGGAAAAGAGTGTGAGGAGGATGAAGCAGCAGAGATGAAGTGTTATGAACTGACCACAACCCCTCATTCCCCTGCAACAGGTGCAGAGAAAGAAGTAGAGAAATCAGGTACAAAGTTGAAAAAGGGAAGGGTGGGGGGAAGGTGGTGTTTGCTTTAATTTTTTGTTTGTTTTTCTCACCATCCTATTCTATTTGTAATGGACAATAAATTAATTTTGCACACGTGGAGTCTGCTTTTTCTATGATGGTAGTTGGTGGTTGTTCTCCCTCCCTTTATCTTGACTCATAATTTTTTCCATTTTATTTCCATCTTTTACGTCTTATTTTCTCATCCTGTCCTTTTGAGGAGGGGTAGTTAGAGAGTGACAAGATAGAGAGCTGGGCAGCAAGCCAAGGTCAAACTCACCACAGGGTATTACACCTTTCATAATTCTTCTGTCCTCATTCTTTAAAAGAGTTCTAATTTTTCAAAGGAAAAAGAATTCTTTATATACTGAAGATCATATGCCCCATTTCAGAGTCATTTTTCAACATGAATATTGGCAGAATACTCAGACTAAACTGGCACAAAATAGGACAAAATACATGTTGCAATTATGAGTAATTCTATCCTCTTAGTTTCACAGTTTTATGAGTTGGAGCAGGAAAAAGAGGTCATCTAAGGAGCTTAAATGCATTGCCAGTGCATTACCTACTCTGACCGCATAAGTGAAACAGGGTTGCTGCAAAAATAGAGTACGTGTCAGGTTGACACCATACACTGGAACTAGGCAAAGAATACTTTTTTGGACATGGAGATATAGGATAACCACAAAGCCTAAATGAGTCATATTTTCTTTTACTCCTGCAATATGGAACTGTGTCCCACTCAGACTTAACCTCTGTTTCCACAGGCTGTAGTACCTATTGTGTTCACAATTAACACAACTAACAGTCTGTTCTGAAATATAATACTGATAATGAAACAGTGACCACTGGGAAACTCTTTGGGGCTTGTTTAATAAAAATGTACTGAATGTGTATTATATATAATACATGTACTGAAAAGTGTGTTATAGTTACAGTTATAGTTGTAGTGTGGTGGGCTGAAATTCCCCTCCCACATTAACAACACCAGACTAGCTCAGTTCAGAAACCATCACAGTTATAGTTATTCACTTACTTGTGTGGGGATTGAATTGAGATAAGAGAATAGAAAACAAAATCCTTATTTGGAGGGGATTGTAATTTGCAGACCTGACATTCATTCTGTCATAATTTAAATTCAAGGAGCTGAAAAACTGATAATTGTTTTGGGGTACTTTTATACCTACGCACCACATTTTCCCTGTGAGACTGAAATTTCAATAGAAACCTCAGTCTGTTTTTACCAGATAAGGAGTGCAATATGTATATGCAGTTCCTCTCACTGTGTTAAACATTTGCTTCGTTATGATTCCATGCTTCGACTTCAGTCCCAAAAGCATATTGCATTGTGTCCTGGTCTGAGCCATGAGCTGCCCAGGGTGAAAGGACAGAAAGTATTTTACCCCAAAGGGGTAAATAAAAATGCCCACACAGAATTGGAGGATAGATGGAAAATACTATTTATGAAATTAACCAAAAGTACAAAAGATACAAAGGCACAAAGGAAATACATACACAAATCAGAATCAGTCTCGGCCCTGCTCTCCACTTGAGCCTGCCTGACCTCAAGCAGGCCAAAACCTTCCCACAACACTCAGCCTGAGTAGGCTACACTGTGCCCCCTCCCCCTCAAGACAGGCCCCCCGCTAGCAGAGCACAGTGGCATAGCAAGAAATTATCTCGCCATGAAGGCTGCAGAGTGGCTGTGCTCCCCCACAAACCAAATGGATAACAGGAGCAGAGAGCAGAGAGAAAGAGAAAGAAGGGGCTTTGAGGTCTGCTTCTGCAAGCATTGCAGGATTATGGGATGAAATAGCAAGAATTGCAATATCCTCTGCCTCTGCCTGCACTGTCTAGCCCCTGAAGGACTTTTTATCTCTATGGCAGGACACTTAGCCCTCAACCTCTAACACATTGTTTCCTAAAGCTGTACATACGTAATAATTATGAACACAAATTGTTAAATGTGTAGAGGTAGAGATAAAATTATATTTCTGTTCTGAGCTTTTTTTTTTTTTTTTGGTGGTACAGGAGAAATCTGGAAATTTAAAATTTAAACAACATTTTTTTAAATTTGTATCTCTTAGATATTTATACAAAAATTTTAAATCTGGACTGGTTCCATATTACATAAAAGTAATTAAAAGATATTTTTCTGATGTAATCACTCCCAGAACCTTGGCTACTGTAGGTTTATAATTACAGTGTCATTTTGCAAATTACTCTTCATTACCCTTTGTAATTTGATTTAGCATTCCCTATATTAAAAAAAATAAATACAATTGTTGGTGGAACTTTAAGAACAGTAATGGAAACATAACAGAAGTACAAGTTTCCTACAAGTTTACAGCTACCAGTTCATACGAAATTTAATTTCATCTCGTTGTAAATTGCAGTGAAAGGAAAATTTATTCTGGTATTCACAATACTCCTATGAATAAAATTTTGTATTATCTCTTCAGAATAATAGCTTTATTACTGCTTGATTAAGCAAATTAGCTGAAGTGAATTTCAGGTATTTCTCACATGTTGATATTTGTTAAAAGAGGATTTTAGAAATCTGAGAGTGACTGTGTGGGTATCAGTGTAAGAAATTCTCCAAATAAAAGTCCCATTACTTGAGGCAGCAGGGCTAATATAGAAAGTTATATGAAATCAACAGTGAAGAGGGAGGATATGAGGGAGATGTCAAATTTGCACCCACCTCTCAAAATCCAAGTGAATGCTCTAATTATTGAAAGGCTCTTCTGAAGTGAAATCATGCTGCTTAGCAAAAAAAAAAGATCTTTCCTCTGATAAAGACCTGGCTTCTAGTCCATGCTTCTAGGACAGTCTATACATAAAATGGAGTGACTGTTTAATGCAAAATTGATAAATAACCTTAAGAACATGGAAAGCAGATACTTTCTTTTCTATATAAGTAGTCACAAACATCAAACTGCAAAAAGAAGCTTTTGATGGCCGGCAGTTAAATGAAATATTGTTAATTCGCTGGACTGGAGAGCAATTAACTCACTGAACATTGGCTGTATTTGTAATGTTAAAATATTCCTTTTCTCAAGGGCAGAATAGTCAAATCTACATAAACCAGTGGTAAAAGCCTCTGGACAAAGGTAGTTCCTTTAGCTTGTCTGGTCTTCTGTTGGGAGAGTGTGTTATACAGGACAAAAACCGATATCAGTCATCATACAAATAAATTATATGAATAATGGCAGGACAGTGCCAAAGTTCTATTTATTTTCTCTCTTTTCCTCTGTCCTTCCTTGTTTTATTTTCAAGAATACTACATTTGAAGGCAGCCTGTAATTATAGTTTAACATCCCTATTTGAAGAAATCAGATGTAATGGAAGGTGGGGTTTTTTTATCTGAGAAGGATGCTTGTAATTGAATGGTTTATTAGCATTTATCAGAAAATACAAATCCTATGGTGATTTTGAAAGAAAAGACTTACCTTAATTTGCTATCTGTTAAATAAATGATCAGTAGTCTTGAGAATATTCTGAAATGTTATTCTTGGTTTGATACATGCCACTAACACTGAGTAATTTAAGCTCACAATCTCATAGAAAGGCTGCAAAAACAAGGTCTCTGTAGTTCTCAGTTAGCAATGTAGTTCACCTGAACCATATTAGTCTTCTGAATCTATTGATGATTACAATACGTTTGCAGTAATTGGTGATACATGCTACATTATTGTGTGGAGGAATGTATAAAATTACTGATGTAATTTACTGGTAATACATCAGATTACATAACAGCAATACAATCCTGAGTTTTCATGAATCCATTACAACAAAATTACAGTCCCATATAATTGTGACTGAAAATTTCCCTAAAATACACATACCATTAAGTCCATTTTTGCAATATAACAGACATAAAAATTTGTAAATACTCTTAAAATTTGGATTATCTTTAACATAAGTAAATTAATATTTTTTCCTCTCTTTTTAACCATATAAATCATAATACTGTGTTTTAAACTATATTATAATACTTATGGTCAAGCCATGCTGGTTATCTCAGATTCTCAGATCACTTCCCTGCCCTCCATGTTCTTCCTCCATGTCCTCCACGTGTCTTAGTTTAAATTCAAGGAAAAGATATGATATTTGCAGGTTCAGAGGTGAGGCTGAGAGGTTGATAGTTCTCAGGGAGATCTTTTATACCCTTTTTAGTAATAGATTCAATATTTCATTTTCCCCAGTCACTAGGGATTTCACTTGCCTGTCATGACTTTTCAAATGTCGTTGAGAGTGGCTTGGAAACTACATGAGCCAACTTCCTTGGGATTCTGGGATTCATCTAATCAGGACCCTTAGACTTACATATGTTCAGGTTCTTCAGGTGGTCACAAACTGGGTCTTCTCTTACAGTGTATGGGACTTTGTTTCCCCAGTCCTTATTTTGTGGTCCATGAACTCAGGAGGTGTAAGAAGTGACATTGCCAATGAAGATGAGGGCAAAAATGTTGTCAAATACTTCAACCTTCTCCTCGTCCACTAGTCAAGCCATATTTATGTATCAATATTAATAGTTTGAAATTAAGAATAAATACCATAAATGTTAATTTATATTAATTTACTATATATACCATTTAAGTACTTGAAAGCAATATTATTAACATGGAAGCAGGTTTAGGCATAAACAATCACAACTTACGCAGAAGTGGCAACAGTTACATAGCAGCATGAACTACAAGTTTGAAGTTATTTTTGTTTCTTAAATCATTCATCATACTAGCATGTGCTGCAGGACTCTTGCCAACATCAAAAGAAACGGAATTTCTCCCTAATGATTTAATATCTGAAATTATAAAGTATTCTCTGGATAGATCAGAAAACAGCTTTGTTTTATGCAGATTTCAGTAATAAGTAGTGATTTTTCAAAGTTATTTTAATTTATATTCACTGCCAGCCTTACGCATAGCATTCCACTTGCAATCGTGCTTTACCTAGTGAACTATATTAATACTGTAACACACTCCAGTTTTGTTTCATGCAGTTATTGTTTTCAATTTAGATAAGTAAAAGTGTACTGTTCATTTTAAACACCATCCAACTAGTGTCTATTAAGAAAATTGTTGAGAAGCCAACTGGAAAATATGCTGTTCAGTGGAGTCTTAAATGTTTGGATTTTTCTTTCCTAAATGAGAGCCATTAAAATAGAAAAGTTTGTTGAGAACATTACTTATTCCCATTATTGTCCGTGTTTTTTGGCAAGCATTAGAAAAACAACAACTTACCAGTTTAATTGGTTCAACTTCTCAGTGAAAAGGTCTCATTATCTCAAATGAAATCAAATTAAAATAAAATAAAATGTGAGGAGCAGCAGCATATCAGTTATAACAATTTTTAAAATGGGCTTAGAAAATATGAAGACACTTATCACTGCTATCATTTCATTGCACAGAGTTATTAAGAAAATGAGTGTAGAATTCAAACGGTTATACATCTGCTTTTTTGCAATATATTTTAAATTCATCCTAAACAATTTTTTAACTTACATAAAAATGCACATGAATAAAATGTGAAAAGGACTGTAGATTGTTTTCTGCTCTCTCCATGATATAACAGACTTTTGGTTTGTTTGTTTATTTTTTAAAAGGGAAAAGTTAATATAGTTAATTTTACCATTTATCCTCTGCAAGAGATGAACTGGAAGTGGCAGAGACACCTTCCAAATGCAGGTAAAGTAGAAATATCAGGGAAGCACTTCTGCAGGAATGACTTTACAGGTGTTATGAGTCAACTATTAGGATATAATATCTGAAATTTTTGTTTAATTCTCACAAAGAGAAAACTGAGGAGACTAGCTAACTGTGGATTTAACAGTCAGGGCTGTGGTGTATTGCTACCATGAATGTGGCAGTAAAGCACAAGATTTGGAACATTTATGTATAATCGCAGCTATGCCTCTACCATTTAGGCTAAGAATCTATGAAGTATTGTATGATTCCAGCTCTCATTAGGAGATTCTTGGCACACAACTCTGTAAGCATGAAAGACTCTCCTAGTACATCTTTTAATGCATCCACTCAAATATTTTCTGATTATTGCTTAACTTATTGTCTAAGGATAAAGAAATAAAATTTTCTCTAGTGCTTTAAGGAGCCAGCTGAATTAGCTGAAAATCTTGGAAGCTTTTGAAAATTACACTGAGGGAGTGATTGGTGTTAACATTCTGCAGAGGAAAAGAAGTATGAAGAATAGTCCACTTTGTCCTCTCTCTTGATTATTACTCTGTCAAAATTATTTCTATTTATTTACATTACTTGAAGTTTCTAATATTTACATTGATAAATCTTTTCCTATATTTAATTTTATTTACAGGACCCAATTTGCAAATAAATGCATCTATACTGTTTTATAAGTCTAAATGGCATCCTAACAATGTCATTTAAGGTTGTTTTGACTTTTAAAAAGCAATATGGTTAATATTGCACAAAAATGTCTACTCATATATCTGTTAGGCAGTATCTGCTGAAAATCACAACAATTCTGGAAACTCATATCAAGAGAGAAGTTTAAAACATATATTCAGTTCAGATTGTTATCTGATACTGTGAGTCCCATAACTATAAAGACAAACGATATTAATTATAAATAGGGTATTAATATACATTACTTTAAAAACAAAAAGTAAATTGTAAAATTTAATATAAGCCAGTATATTCATATACAGCAATAATAATAATCTATAATAATGCATAACATAATTTATAATATAAGAACAATTTGCATGTGACACAAATTGTAATACAGATATAAAAAAAAAAATATTAAACTAATATAGACTCATCTTGAAATCTGATTTGTTAAACATTGACAGACAATCCACGATGTTTCCTATTCCTCCTAGTAAGACTAAAAGTAACTGAAACTAATCCATGCTGTAAAAGTGTTTGCTTATGCTTCATGAATAAAGACTGGATTTTTTATTACTGTCATTTTAATCTCTGGTACAAACCTTTGTGAATTATGATAAGCCTGGAGCTCTTGTTATCAAATTTACATTATCTTTAAACTCTGGTTGCAACCTATTTTCTCATTCATGTTAACATTCTAGTGATTGCCATATGATAACCGAGGTCCCCAAAGACCAAAGCAGCCTAGGATATTAGTAAATAATATTATGGATTTGAATGACATGTCTGCAAGAATCAATATATGCCTCCAGACATTCAGACTTCTATTATTAAGAATCATTGAAGGACACAGGTAGCTGTGCCATTCCTGATATAAAGGGACAAGACAACTCCTAGAACCACATATTTCTCAGAGGCAAGAAAACAGATTTTCTGAGCTTTGCAACATCAGATCAGCCATGTTATCAAGAAATGCAAAAAAAAAAATATTTCAAAGACAGCCTATGGAGCTATTCTGTGACAATCTGGATTTTTGCACCTGCAAATGAGTTAAATCATGACACATAAAAAAGCAAGTACCTGAATAAAAAAGCAAGTACCTAAATAAAAAAGCAAAACTTTATGTCTGTGAGGTGAGAAGTAAACTAATAAACTAATCCAAAACTGCTTGCAATTATAAGCAATCTGTGTTGTCCTCCCATGATATTTCAAATTTAAAGCACCTTTCCCTCAGGGGTGATTTAATTTTGGATTCAAGAGGGACAAAAAAAATTATTTCCTAAAGGGGGAAAAATGCTGAAAAGGGAAAAGCAAACAAACAAAGGAAAAAAGGCCAAAAAAGGGTAGAGGCTGCTAGCTTTAACACCCTCCATCACTGTGCCAGTTTTTGGGTAAAAGAAGTCCTGCATGATAGCATGGTTTGTTGCTAGGTGTGAGAGAACCGGAAAAAGTATCTTTGCTTTTCTGAAGTTAGTACACAAGCAAGACATCAAGGCAGTACAGCACTACAAGTTACAACAGATATTTGAGGCCATGCTTTAGTAAAAGAGCTGCTCCAGCTTGAGAAATCCTGCTTCCTCATGAAAAATCCCACAGCTGGACAAAAAAAAAAGTTGGCTCATACATAAAAAAAAAACAAGACAACAAACAAAGAAAACCAAACCTTGACTGCTTGAACAAGAGTTATTAATTTAGCATCTGAACTTAGAATCATATAATCAGTCAGAGTTGGAAGGGACCACAAGGATCATCTAGTTCCAACCCCCCCTGTCATGGGCAGGGACACCTCACACCA
>VXBD01011425.1:220077-254316 GCA_013399975.1 Indicator maculatus
CAGTACTCCAGGTGGGGTCTCACCAGAGCTGAGTAGAGGGGGAGAATCACCTCCCTTGACCTGCTGGCCACACTTCTCTTGATGTAGCTGGTTGGATCTGGTTAGATTTCTGGGCTGCAAGTGCAGACTGCTGGCTCATGTTGAGCTTCTCGTCCACCAGCAGCCCCAAGTCCCTGTCCTCAGGGCTGCTTTCTAGCCAGTCACTGCCCAGCCTGTATTTGTGCTTGGGATTGCCTTGACCCAGATGCAGGACCCTGCACTTGGTCTTCTTGAACCTCATGAGGTTGGCTTGTGCCCACCTCTCCAGCCTGTCAAGGTCCCTCTGGATGGCATCCCTTCCCTCCAGTGTGTCTGCTGCACCACACAGCTTGGTGTCATCAGCAGACTTGCTGAGGGTGCACTCAATGCCACTGCCCATGTCACAGACAAAGATGTTGAACAAGACTGGTCCCAGTATTGCTCCCTGAGGGACTCCACTTGTCACTGGCCTCCACTGGGACATGGAGTCATTGACAGCCACTCTTTGGGTGCATCCATCAAGCCAGTTCTTTATCCATCTTGTGGTCCAAAAACTTCTTACCAACTGGCTTTATAAATAGGAGTGCATCATCTGCCCTCTAGAGACAGGATAAATCTTGTACAATCATACAATCAGCAGAAGTAAGGGTATAGTGTTTGCCCTGCCTATCTTAACAGTAGCATATTTTTGTACATGCAGATTCAGAGTTGAATTTGTCCAGTTGAATAATTCTGTCATGGACACATATGGCATAAATATTGTAGGATTACAGCCTGAGCTGCATTCTTTAGTTCATTCATTGAGTAGGCAAAGCGTAATTCTCCTTGTCATTGCCTCTGTTCCCTTTTGGATGTAAAATTGCAGTAGGAAGTACTGCATTCTGTCTATCTTCTCTTTTAAAGTGACAAAAGAATTTCTCTTGAAAATCCTCTCAAGTAAATTCTATGAGAGAGTACAAGATCTGCAGGGGAACCTATAACATCAGAAGAAGGTGTCATGTCTATTTTTTTGTCACAAAACATGCAACTTTGGCAATTCTTCACCAGTACTTCACTCTTCTGTAAGACATTTATTTTTCTGACATGCTAGCCTCTCCAGGACTTTCTAGTCTTTTTTTACCTGCAAGTTAAACATTATACAAAGACATGAAATTTTAATTTTTGCTAGAAGACTTCCAAGTCAAAGTAGATGGACTTCTCAGCAATCATCCCAGTAAAATCAGACAGGAATCTGCAAGATAATCAGTGTCAAGGCTTCTCTCATACGAGTACTGCTCCATTGACTGGAACAGAGATATGTAAAATTTGCACAAGTGTTATAGTAAAACAAGAATTAGAATTACTATCCTCAGAGCAGGGATGAAGTTACATATTAAGAAAGTGAATTATTAAAGCAAAAAAAGCCTTGGTTAATACGGTATTGTATGTATCACTCGCATGACATTGTCTAAAATATAGCAGATGCTTCCGATAGTTCAAGAAACATGACTTTATACTAGAATAAACACATGGAAGGGTTGGTAGAATAATGAGATGAGAGGCTAATAGATTTTTGACTGTTTATGAAATATAATTGCAATCTATAAATCTATAATTGATGGAGGATAGCTATCGAAACTAAAACAATCTTGACATAAAAGTAGTTGATATAAACTGCTCACGAATACATTCAGATTGCAAAGCATATTTTTAATCTATCATACATCCATGACAGCTTCATTCTCAGTGAAATATAAATAAAATAAAATAAAAGAAACCAAAACCCAAACCAAACATAGCTACATTCAAGGAAACATTTGATATAACATCAAAATAATTGCATATTGTGATTGTTTTCAAGAGTATGGAAATGATTCAAACATCCAAAAATATTATTAGCACTCTATTTCTATGTATAATTTATAAAGGTTAAGTGAGATTTCTGAAATGCAGAAGAAGCATTTTCCTGAAGGCTGGGGAAAAAAAGAGAAGAAAAAGGAAAAAATTATCAGTTCCACTGGGAAAAAAAAAACAAATACCCAAATTAAAAAAAATGGGCAAAGTAATTACAAAAATAGCCTTTCTCAAGAATCTGGCTGAAAACTGAACTCTGACAATCTTCACTGTACCATGTAAACATCTGTGAACTGAAAATATTATCCAGCTAGACAAATTTGCAGTTGTAGTTGTATTTCATTATGCATTTGTATTCATACATGTACATATATGTGTATAATATATATATGATTGCAAGAAATACAATATGCTTGATATACCTTCATTAGAAAAGTAATTGTTCACAATAAACCACTGAAAATTTCTTTAGCTGCAATATATTGGCCTTTGTTATATACTAATGGTCAAGTAGCTTATCACAATGAAAAATTAAGTTTCTCAAACGGAATTATTGTGTAAATAAATCAGACAATAATGATAATCTTTAAAAGAAATTTTGACAGAAACTATTAAATATGGATCGAAATATTTATGTGTACCTCTTTGTGTTTATATATTCTGTCAATTTGCAGCGTTGTAGGGTATGAAATTTTCCCTACAAACCTTCTACTTATGAAAAAAAAAAACAAACCAGGAATTAGCTAAAAAATATTTGTTACAGATTATTACTACTACTAAACACTTGCTCTATCACATTAGTACATTAGAGGTGGAAGGGACCTCCAGAGATCAAGTCCAACCCCCTCACCAAAACACAGGAATGCATTCACATGGGTTTTGAATGTGTCCAGAAAAGGAGACTCCACAACCTCTCTGGGCAACCTGTTACAGTGCTCCACCACCCTCACTGTAAAGAAGTTTCTCCTCAGGTTGAGGTTGAAATCTTCTATGTTCAATCTTGTACCCATTGTTCATTGTCTTATTATAGCACAGCATCAAAAAGAGCCTAGCCTCCTCCACTTGACACCCACCCCTCAGATATTTACAGACATTGATCAGATCCCCTCTCAGTCTTCTCTTCTCCAGACTAAACAGCCCCAGGGATCTCAGTCTCTCTTCATAGGGGAGATGCTCAAATCCTCTAATAAAGTTTACCATGACAGAGGAAGCAGGGAAACCAACCCTCTCCATGGATGGGAGTTCTGCATTTTACCATTAGGAGTGCAATTTTATCTTTTGCACTGGAAAATGCAATTCTGATGGGCAAGCTTTACATACATGGACCACACTTTTCCCTGTTTATTGCAAATACAGAAATATTGCAATATGTCTGCCTAATGGACTCCTACACTATGGGACCAGAACAGAAGTAGAATCATAGAATCATAGAATCAGTCAGGGTTGGAAGGGACCACAAGGATCATCTAGTTCCAACCCCCCTGTCATGGGCAGGGACACCTCACACTAGATCAGGCTGGCCAGAGCCTAATCCAGCCTGGCTGCAAACACCTCCAGGGATGGGGCCCCAACCACCTCTCTGGACAACCCATTCCAGGCTCTCATCACTCTCGTGGTGAAGAACTTCTTCCTCACATCCACTCTGAATCTCCCCACTTCCGGTTTTATTCCTTTCCCCCTAGTCCTATCACTACCTGATATCGTAGAAAGTCCCTCCCCAGTTTTCTTGTAGGCCCCCTTCAGATGCTGGAAGGCCACAATAAGGTCACCTGGGAGCCTTCTCTTCCCCAGACTGAACAGCCCCAACTCTTTCAGTCTGTCCTCATAGGAGAGTTAATCAAAGGCAAACCACTTTAAATACAAATAACATTGTTGTCCTGTCATTAGATATAACCATTTCTCTAAAGAGATCTACTGACATAGAACTCTTACATAATGATTTGCGTGGCCTTATCCAAATATAAATTATTACTGGCAATAAATATTTTTATTTTATTCATGTGTATGTTACAAAATTTCTGCTTACTAAATGGAATACTTGAAGAACGAAGTACAGGAAACGTAATAATTTGCTGTTCTTCTGCTATAGATAAACCCAAAATGGAAACGTAGATTTTAAAAAGTCTTTGTTGTTGGTGGTGGTGGTGGTTTTGGGGGGTCTGTGGGGGGGTTTTATTTGGTTGGTTGGTTTTGGGTTTTTTGTTTTGTTGGTTTAGGTTTTTTTGGTTTTGTTTAGTTTTATTTTTTTTTATTAGAGAGAGCAATCAGCTCTTATATAATATGCAAAATAAATCTTGGATTACATAACATATCCTGACATCCATCATGGCTTCACCAAGGGCAAATGGTGTCTGATCTATCAGGTGGCCTTCTATGGCAAAGTGACTACCTGAGTGGATGAAATAAGAGCTATGGATATCCTCTAACTGAATGTCTGCAAGACCTTTGATCCAATTCCCCACAACATTCTCTGTGCTAAATCAGAGAAATATGGATTTCATGGATTAATTACTAGGTCTATAATTAACTGACTGTATGATCACATCCAAAATGTTAGTCAGTTGCTCAACGTTCAAGTGGAAACCACTAATGAGTGGTATCTCACCATGGTCCATACTAGGACCAATCAAATTTAATACCTTAATCAGTGGCATAGTGGGATCAAACGAACCCTTGACATCTGTATTAATGACTTCAAGCTGAGTACTATAGTGGATTTGTTAGATGGACCTTGAAAGGCTCTTGAATTGTATGCCTGGTGTGTTCATCTTTCCTTTATGATGAGAGTGTTGAGATTCTGGAATAGATAGCAAGTTTATCACTAGCTAGTAATGTGTCCTTGTGTCAAAGATGGCCATCAGCATCCTGCTTGCATTATCAAGAATGTTACCAGCAGTCTGAGGGAGGTGATCCTTTCCCTCTCCTCAGTCCTTGTGAGGCCACATCTGGACTGTTATGTCTCAGTCTGAGTTCCCTGGTAAAAAAGACATAGATATAATGGAGAAAGTCCAGCAAAAAGCAATGGAGGCAATTAAGATATTGGAGCATCTATCATATGAGGGGAAGCTGTAAGACCTGTGACTGTTCAAGATCCTACATGACTTTTGAGTGTATTATTGTAACTATACTAATATTTGCTCTGTTTTGGGAGGGAGTTGTTATAATTTTAACTGGGTTAACAAGACATTCTTTTCCAGGCAAAAGATACATTTAATTTTTTGTCAGTAATATGATTTTAGTGTAATTATAGAGGGTCTTGTTTAGTTCCCTCTGTATAGCCTACGTAAGAAGAAACTTGGACTGTGATGAATGTCTTATTTCTCTCTGAGTTACTCATACAGTTTAATTTTAGTCATGTATTATCCAGGAGAGCTCTGTAAGAGCTCTGACATATGTGACGACCTGCTAAGAGGTCATTTGATTTGGTGATGCTGATATTCCAAATTGCAACCAAATGAGACTTGACTTTTACTAGGTTCTTGGATTGTCAGATAATGAATCAGTCCATGCTATACTCCCCCAGCAGTTAATGGAAGTAGAATGATTTCCAAACAACGTAAAAGGAAAAGTTTTGGAAGGTGGCAGTAACTCTGTATGCAATCATACAGAAGCTACCACTGGAATACCGAATTTACTTCAAGAAAAAACGCCAAAAGACATCATAATAATGATGCGGTCATTAGGCTGAGGGAGGTTCTCCTCCTCCTCTACTCTGCCCTTGTGAGGCCACTTCTCAAATACTGTGTCCAGTTCTGGGCCCCTCAGTTCAAGAAGGACAGGGAACTGCATGAAAGAATCCAGTGCAGAGCCACAAAAATGATTAGGGAAGTGGAACATCTTCCTTATGAGGAGAGACTGAGGGAGCTGGGGCTCTTTAGTTTGGAGAAGAGGAGACTGAGGGGTGACCTCATTCATGTTTACTTGTATAAACAAGTAAAAGAGGAGTGCCAAGAAGATGGAGCCAGGCTCTTCTCAGTGATGTCCAATGAGAGAACAATAGGTGGAAGTTGAGGCATAGGAAGTTCCATGGAAACAGGGGAAAGATTTTTTCACTGTGAGGGTGACAGAGCACTGAAATAGGCTGCCCAGGGGGGTTGTGGAGTCTCCCTCTCTGGAGAGATTCAAAACCCACCTGGATGCATTCCTGTGTGACCTGGTATAGGTCACCCTGCTCTGGCAGGGGGGTTGGACTAGGTCATATCTTGATGATCTAATTTCCAGCCCCTAACATTCTGTGATTCTGAATAATAAATAAGTACGGTCTGAACAATAACTTCTATGATTTTCTTGTTTTCACACAGATATGATAATTCTCATGTCCAGGATGAATAGGAGAATAAACAGTGGGGTTGATATACAACTGAAGAATTTGATTGGACGTTATGGAAACTGGAACTGATTGCCTGAATGATACATGAATTCAAAGAACATTATTTGACAGGCATGAGATGGGTAAGTCCGATCATGCTATGAAGCAGAAGTAGACAATCCACAGTTCCTTTCGAGCTAGGCTGTAGAATGCTGTGTCTTTGATCATCTTTATACTAGTCTGGGAATGCTAGCTTCATGGGACAGCTGCAAATCAGCACATGAGAAATGCTGGGTTTTTTTTTTTTTTTTTTTTTTTTGGAATAAACCCAAATTTCAGAAAGCTTCCCATGAAGTTCAAACCCTATTATTGAGTTGGATTTAATGCACAACTTATGTCTTACACCTTCTAAGGCAGTGACATTCCACAGAGTCATTACTTTTAGCAATTGGAAACACTTCAGAAATCTTCCCAAGCCCACAAAAGCCTTGACATTATTTTCTCAGCAGATACACAACAAAGAGAGATCTTGTTTCTATTTAAGAACTTCAGAGACAGTGTGACAGGAAACCAAGAGGTTTATGATTAACAAAGGGTCAGCTTAACCACAAAAAAAAAGACAAATGAGCCAATAACTTCAGTCCTTTGGTTTTAGAGAAGCAGTTTGCAGAGTTGTATTCTTTAAAAAGAAACAAAATAAAATAGAAGAAAATGGCACTTCAAGCATAAATTTGCCCTGCTTTTTGTTCTGAGTTAATGATGGCCTGATGTCTAGAAGCCCATTCTACAGTCTTGGCTCTGTTGGTGATTCATGTGTCAATGAAATGCTCCCTTGCTAAGAAAAGTATAACCTATATTTTTCTTTTTTTCTGTTTAAGGGCTATCAGTCTTTATTTCAGTTAAAAAAATAAAAGAAAATAATAGAATCAAATTTTCAAGATTCTTTTTCTAAAATCCAGCAATAAAGCTATTACAGAATTGATCAAAGTAAACATCAATAAAACTGTACAGAATTTATTTTTCTTTCCAGACAAAACATGTCAGTAGTTTTTCAGATGTAAGGGCCATTTTCTTCTTTTATTAGTGTTCCTTTTTGTGTGTGTGTGTGTTTTCGTATTAATATTTGCTCTAGTATTTGGACAATTCCACCATGTAATATTTTCACAGACATGTTAAAATTGAGATTACAAAGAGAAATCTCTGAGAAAGCCACACAAAACCAAATAGTTTTGAAGTTTATCATTAGTTTATTTTTAGTTATGCTTCAATTTGTTTCACTTCCCTTACAAGAAACAAATTACAAGACCATTATAGAGATTGTATATGTAGTCCACAAACTTCACAAGAGACATGAAAAGGAGTACTGAGTGAAAACCTTCATGCATGAAGTCTGTAGAGTTTGTAGGTATGAAAGTATCTGATCCATATCTCTTTTTACAGAGGTAAGATTTGTAAACTGATTATACTGGTTTTCTGTTTAAACAGATACATGTGCACACAGAAATGCACGAGTTATGTGCTTTCTGAGTAATATGGCACTTTTTTTAAGACAGGGTTGAAAGAATAGAAAATATCATCATATGTGGTCTGTCCCAGGTGAAAAATAGAAAATAATGTTGTCTATTGGCTGCTCAAAGTGGTGAAGTTTTATGACCTCTTGTGTCTCTATGATATAAGTATTTATTTTTTATATCAAGTGGAGTGCCTCTTCTGAGAACCACTTTTCCTATCCTAAACAGGCTGAACTCTTAATGCAAATTTTCTACATTATCTCCAAGCCCTGCAGAGGGTTTTCAGTGAGTATGCCAGTCAGCACACCTGGCTGATTCCAAATTCCCTGAGATGGCCCATCTTTGAAGTGAGACTGTCTGTTATTTTGCTAATCACCCTCTGGGCACACTTCTGGGATCCACTTGATTTGTAGTCCTACTTTTGGTATGATTGAATCCCTTTTAGAGTATAAAGCCTCCATGTTTTTGTGTATTACAGAATTCTGCAAACCTATCATGGCTGCAATGTCTCCCCACCTGCAGGATGGATAACTACATCTAGTGAAGTAGAATGTCTTATTGTCTGCTGAACACTCTGAACACACACTTTGAAAATGTGAAAAAGTAGAATAAAACACTCTGAGAAAGTAAGAATCAGTGCCTTGATGTGTTCTAGCTGTAAGAACAGAAAGTCTAGATTCTAATCCTGGGTTCAGGAACACAAACTGAAATCAAAGGCAGAACAGAGACTTCTTTGAACACTGGCAACTGAAGAAGTGAGCTTGAGCCTCAGCTTTATATTGAATATGATATATATGGAATGGAATACCTTTTTGGTCAGTTTAGGGTCACCTGCCTTGCCTGCTTCTCCCCTTCATCAATGATATAGACAGTGGGATTGAGGCCACCATCAGTGAGTTTGCAGATGACACCAAGATGAGTAGTGCAGTCAAATACTCCTGAGGGACAGGATGTCATTCAAAGGGAGTTGGACAAAGATGAGGAAGTGGGCCCAGGTGAACTTCATGAGGTTCAACAAGGCCATGTACCTGGAGTGGGACAATCCTCATTGTCAACACAAGCTGGGTGATGATGTGATTGAGAGCAGCTGTCTGGCAAAAGACTTGGAGATACTGGTAGATAAAAACCTGGACATGAGTCAATAATGCACACTTGCAGTGCAGAAGGCAAATTTCATCTTGGTCTGCATCAAAAGAAGTGTGGCCAGAAGATCAGGAAAGGTTATTCTGCCACTCTGCTCAGGAGAGATCTTACCTGGACTACTGTGTCCAGCTTTGTGACTCTCAGTAAAAGGACATGGATGTGATGGAGTGAGCCTAGAGGAGAGACACAAAACTAATCAGAGAGATGGAGTACCTCTTCTACAAAGACAGGCTGAATTGGGGTTCACAGGATCACAGGACGTTAGCGGTAGGAAGGGACCTCCGAAGACCATCTAGTCCAATCCCCTCACGAGAGCAGGACCATAGAATCTAGCATAGGTAGCACAGGAACACATCCAGATGGGTCTTGAATGTTTCCAGAGAAGAAGACTCTACACCTCTCTGGGGAGCCTGTTCCAGTGCTCTGTGATCTTTACAATACAGAAGTTCCTCCTCATGTTGAGGTGGAACTTCTTGTGTTGTAGTTTACATCCATTGCCTCTTGTCCTATTACACGGTGCAAGTGACAAGAGGCTGTCCCTTCCTTCTTGACACCCAGCACTCATATATTTACCAACATTTATTAGATTCCCTCTCAGTCTTTTCCTCTCCAGACTAAAATGCCCCAGGATTTTCAGCCTCTCCTCATAGGGCAACATGCTCTAGACCCTTAATCATCTTTGTAGACTACTATTGAATTCTCTTGAGTAGATCCCTGTCCCTCTTGAACTGGGGAGCCCAGAACCAGATGCAATATTCTAGGTGGGCCTCACAAGGGCAGAGTAAAGGGGGAGAAGAACCTCCTTTGATCTGCTGGACACACTCTTCTTAATACACCCCAGGATCCCATTGGCATTCTTGGCCACAAGGGCACATTGCTGTCCCATGGGTAACTTGTTATCCACCAGGACTCCCACGTCCTTCTCCACAGGGCTGTTCTCTAGCAGATCACCTCCTAACCTGTACTGGTGCAGTTTGTTATTCCTTCCCAGACACAGGACTCTGCACTTATCCTTGTTAGGTTCTTCTCTGCCCAGCTCTCCAGTCTGTCCAGATCTTGCTGAACAGCCGCACAGCCTTCAGCTGTATCAGCCAAGCCTCCCAGTTTGGTATCACCAGCAAACTTGCTAAGCAGACACTCTGTTCCCTCATCAATGTCGTTGCTGAAGATGTTGAACAGGACTGGACCTACCACTGGAGCCAGCACCAATCGTTGGGGGACTCCACTAGTTGTAGGCACCATTGATCACCACTCCTTGCACTCTACTGTGTAATCAGTTCCTAATCCATCTGACTGTCTGTTCTTCTATCCCACACTTCCAGGTCTTGCACCAAAGCAGAAAGCTTCCTTTTTATATCTCTAACACAAGCCCCAGGCAGGCAGCAGACTTCCCTGTGGGAGAAGAAAAGGGGGCTGCGTGACCTCTTTAAGCACTGGAGGCCCACTACAAGGTCTCCCAGAAACCTTTTCTTCTCCTGTCTGAACAACTCCAACTCTCTCAGCCTGTCTTCATAAGAGAGGTAATTCAGCCCTCTGATCATCTTTGTGGCCCTCCTCTGGACTCACTCTCACTGGTGAATGTTCTTCTTCTTATGCTGGAGCCTCCAACGCCTTTTCATAGCAAAAAATCTTTCATGGTCAGAAATAACAATCATGAGAGAAAACATTATTCCATCTCATTCACTTACAAGCTTTCTCCCGATCTCCCAGCTAAATTCAGCTAATTTTAATGAGATGCATAAGGCTCAATGTCTGTACTGGTATCATAAAGTCAGCAGAGAAATTATGAGATGAAAATTGAAGCAGAAGATCTCTCTCTAATTATATCCTGTAGTACTTCAGCAAAAAAGATCTTTCCTTTTTTGGAAATCACAGGATCACAGGATATTAGGGGTTGGAAGAGACCTCCAGAGATCATTGAGTCCAACCTCCCTGCCAGAGCAGGACCATATAACCATATAACCTAGTGCAGGTCACACAGGAAGGCATCCAGAGGGGTCTTGAAAGTCTCCAGAGAGGGAGACTCCACAACCTCTCTGGGAAGCCTGTTCCAGTGCTCTGTGACCCTTACAGTAAAGAATTTCTTCCTCACGTTGAGGTGGAACTTCCAGTCCGGTAGTTTATATGCACTGTCCCTTGTCTGCCTTTCTGGATCCTGGATGAATAAGATTTACATTTAAGAAATTATTTTTCTGTTCTCCATCCAGAGTTTCATTGACATATGAGAATGTACTGCTACCTCTAAAACTCAGAACATATGATTTATAGAACATTAAGTGCTAAGTATCCAAACTGAGTGCAAAAAACTCTTCTGTCTTGGGAGTGACATTCTCTTAAAATGGCATAGCTGCCTCTGATGTAGCCATATCCATTGTGGAAGCAACCAGCACAAACAGGTAAATGACCTATAGGTAGTACTAAAGGAAGAACAAGGATAACTTGCTTAGTAAGTTAAAGAGCTTGGATAAAGTCCTAAATCAGAATCTCACAGATTATACAGTCCCAGTCTTGAGAACAACAATGCTTTTTAGCTACTGATATCATTAGAATGTGAAAAAAAAGTTTAAAAAAAAATAATTGTTAACTCTGAATTTAAATGTCAAATTTAAATGCCTGCCTTGTAGACAGTGGTGTTAAAAAAAAATCATCCTTGGTGCCCATCACAGTCAATGGAAATTAGCAGACATTTATACAACAAAGGTGACTTCTCTTAGCAACTAAATTCTGTTATTTTAACATGGATGTCAGGTACCATACCTAACTTAGTTTTGACCTGCACACAGGTGTTTTAGGCAAAAAAAAAAAAAAAGGAAAAATGGCTTTCTAAACTGGCAGCTAAAGCTCAAGTAGAATATCATAGAGTGTATTTAACGCCATTACACACCTATATAGAAGCAACCAAATTATCTTGAGGTGTCTATATGAGGATGAGATTAATCTTATAGCAACACTTCTTAGATACTGTAAAGGGAGTCTGTGGTGATTAGTTCAAGCAAAGGTAAATGTCTACATCTGATTGGTAAAATACATCCTAGTTTACTCTGAAGACAGAAGAATAATTACTATGAAGTGAATGCATAAAACGATGAAGCAGCTGAGAGAAGGAAATGCACAAATATGAAGGTAGAATAAGTCTGAGCAAAAAAATTGCATTAAGGCATGTACATATTTGTTAGATGTCTAAACTCCCAATATAGTGAGTATCTGGTAAATGAGGAAAGCATGGCCCAGAATTATTTATTTCACTTTGAATCATACACATAAAACATTACTCAGTTCCATAAATAGCTCCACCTAGAGCTGTTTTAGTGTCATTTTAGACATCTGCACTGCTCTGAAAGATATAGTGTAGGTCATACAGGAGGCTATTATACTTCTGAAGCTGGAGCTGAAGGTAAGAAGGTATATCCCTCCCATCTAAATTCTAACACTAATGCTTATATTTACATAAATGCATACTGACAGGAATAGAATTCTGTTAGTGCTGACTTTTACTTCAAGATAGTTGTAATTCACTACAATTTAGCTCATATATTTTTATATGGCAGTACAAGATTGTGATGAAACATTATGAAGCCCTGTAGAATATATTCGGATGAGGCAAATAGCATGATAAATCTGTGTCTGTAATTCCAACTTTTATATCTGTATTTATATTATTAATCAGTTATTTAAAAGCATTAGCTGATGAATTTCAAATATATAAAACTTAATTCCTTAGTTAGCAAAGCCCAAAATACATGCTCTAAATACCATACATAGCTCTTTTGTTTTTTTTTTAATGATACCAGCTACTGAAAACAATTTGCATCAGCATAACTCTTTGTGATGAAGCATTGTTTTGATCTGTCATATGTGCCATCTTTATTTGTTTAATTTTCTCTAGCTTTTTCACAGAGTGAAAAACTGATTTCACATTTAATAGCTAAGGCTTTTAGAAATATAGTGACATCAGAAGGTAAAATTAGTAATGCTAAAGGCTTCAAAATTTCATTATGATTTCAATTAAAATTTAAAGCAATATAAATTATTGCTTTATAGTTTAATTATTCAAATATTTAAAATATAACAATCAGTTATCATTATATTGTCAGTAGTAGTAACTATACCCTAAATCTGTTCTCAAGATTAAAAAAATCCTTCTGATGGTCTTGAAGACCAAGTCCTTTACATCTGTCTATTTTGTAGTGGGTGAATTGAACAACCTAGTGCTCCTTGACTAGCATTACCACTCATTCTCTTTGCCTGTTTCATCTGGATATTAATTTAAGCTGTACATACACTTAATGAAAATTAATATTCTTATCTATTCAGTAATCTTATCCTTTTAGGCAAGGCCTACAATCTTTTAGGCATCCATCCTTCCTGCTTTCCAGCCACTCACAATTCATATGTAATAGTCATAGTAGCATCCACTAAATTATAAGGCACTGAATAAAACATTTCCACCTTTCATATAGAAAGTGAAAGTTTTAAAGTAAATTTGTATTGCACTATAATATCACTGCAAATAATTGATTCATATGAATAGTCCTTTGATTTAAATGCAGTTTATATCTCATTACTTTGGAGGTAAACAAACTAAAATACGCAAAATGTTTTACTACCTTTTAATTACAGACTTAATGGAGACCCAGCAGGTGATAGCAGCAGCATTTCATGCAAGAATTATCAACTTCATGGCATGATTCTAGAAAAATTGACTAGTTTTTGAGGGTGCAGCTTTTTGTTTTTAGCTTTACTTATTTTTGTTTGGATTTATTTGCATTGTAGGTTTTCTTGGGTTTGCATTCTTTTTGTTTGTTTGCTTGTTTAATGATAATTAAAATGCTCAAAGTAGATTAAAGACCTTTGTGGGTTTTGCTGGGACAGAATCCCAGGCCAGCCATAGGCTGCAGTCTATTACCTGTTCTGAGTCAACCAGGACAGCTGACTTGACTTGGCTCAAAGGTGTATCCCATAGCATGGGCATCATACTCAGTGTAAAGGCTAAGATCCTTCTGCAAGAGACTTTTGCTTGGGCTCTGCCTCATCACTTTCCTGCTTTTTGAGGACTCTCTTCCCAGATATCGTGACTTTTGCACTTTTGCTGGGTGGAGCATAACGCAGGATCACAGTATGTCAGGGGTTGGAAAGGACCCAAAGAGATCATCAAGTCCAACCCCCCTGCCAGAGCAGGACCATACAAGCTAGCTCAGGTCACAGAGGAATGCATCCAGACGGGCCTTGAAAGTCTCCAGAGAAGGAGACTCCACAACCTCTCTGGGGAGCCTGTTCCAGTGACCCTCACAGTAAAGTTCCCTCTTATGTTGAGGTGGAACCTCCTGTGCTGCAGCTTACATATATTGATCCTTGTCCTATCACAGGGAACAAGCGAGAAGAGTCTGTCCCCTCCCTCCTGACACCCAGCCCTCAGATATTTATAAACATTTATTAAATCTCCTCTAAGTCTTCTCTTCTCCAGACTAAAAAGCCCCAGGTCCTTCAGCCTCTCCTCATAAGGCAATGCTCCAGTCCCCTAATCATGCTCACAGCCCTCTGCTGGACCCTCTCCAGCAGGTCGCTATCCCTCCTAACCTGGGGAGCCCAAAACTGAACGCTGTGCTCAAGATGAGGTCTCACAAGGGCAGAGTAGAGGGGGAGGAGAACCTCCCTCGATCTGGACACGCTCTTCTTAATACACCCCAGAATCCCATTGGCCTTCTTGGCCACAAGGGCACATTGCTGTCCCATGGAAAACTTGTTATCCACCAGGACTCCCAGGTCCCTCTCCATGGGGCTGCTCTCTAACAGATCACCTCCCAGCCTGTACTGGTGAAGTTTGTTTTTCCTTTCCAGATGCAGGACTCCTCACTTGTCCTTGTTGAACCTCATTAGGTTCCTCTGTGCCCTGCTCTCCAGTCTGTCCAAGCCTCGCTGGATGGCCACACAGCCTTCAGCTGTATCAGCCAAGTCTCCCAGCTTGGTGTCATCAGCAAACTTGCTGAGCAGACACTCTGTCCCCTCATCAATGTCATTGCTGAAGATGTTGAATAGCACCGGACCCAACACTGATCCCTCGGGGACTCCACTTGTTATAGCTCTCCAGCTGGACCTGGCACCATTGACCACCACTCTTTGAACTCTATCTTGTAACCAGTTCCTAACTGGCCTCACTGTCTGCTCTTCCATCTCACAGTTCCTGAGCTTGCTCACTAGGATGTCATGGTAGACAGTGTCAAAGGCCTTGCTAAAGTCAAGGTAGACTACATCCACTGGTCTCCCTGAATCTACCCATTCAGTTATGGCATCATAGAATGTTATCAGAATAGTCAAATATGATTGCCCCTTGGTAAATCCATGCTGACTAGTCCTGATAACCTTTTCTCTCAAGTGCCTTGAGATGCCTTCCCGAAGGAGCCTATCCACCAGTTTTCCACGGATGGAGGTGAGGCTCACTGGTCTGTAGTTCCCTGGAACCTCTTTCTTGCCCTTTTTAAAGCCTGGAGTGACACTGGCTCTCCTCTAGTCCAGTCAACATTATACATCTTGTATGGGCATTGGTATTAATTTGGTTATATCATTAAATTTGGTTATTTCATTTGGTTATTTCATTAAACCTGTTTTCATTTCAACCTGTGGGTCTTATTTTCCTAATATCCCTTCTCATCTGAAGAAGGGTCATTGGGCGATAGAGTAACTGCTTGTTGCAGTTTAAGCTTTACCTGGAGTCCAAAAGCCCAAATGGAACAGATTTAGATTGCCTCCCCTCTCCCCTTTTTCCTGATAAAGTAAAAACAAATTAGGCAGGAGAAAGGAGAGGTAAAATCATGAAAGAAATGGTCTGGAATCAGTTTGGAAGTAAAAAGGTAATTTTTAACAAAATATATATATGGCATTTGAGTAACACGGAAAGTTACAAAGGTGTAAGGAAAAGGGTAAATAGAAAAATATACAAAACCAGGCCCATATGGCACTGGATTTCCTTGAGATAAATGGATGCAGTTCTTAGAGATGCAGCATGGAGGTAGGGATTGCCACGTGGTAACTGCAGGAAGCAGGAAGGCAGCAAAGATAGTCTGTTGAGCAGTCAATGTGCAGGGGAAAAAGAGTGAACTAAGAAAACGGTCGCCTTTAAATAGGCTTGCTGGACAGAAAAGGGGAGTGGAACAGACCCTTGACCCAGGGGACCCCTCCTCCTGGGAGGGGGAACCAAATCTCTCTCTCTGCCCACCTGGATCAGGTTTCTGGGTTCTTTTCAGCCCCCTCCAAGGATGGGTCTAACTTGGCACACTGCTACAGTTTAGTCCTAGATATGGCCTAAACGTAGACAACAGAATCATAGAATGTTAGGGGTTGGAAGGGAACTCCAGAGGTGATTGAGTCTGACCCTCCTGCCAAATCAGGATTACCCAGGGCAGGACACACAGGAATGGATCCAGGTGGGTTTTGAAACTCTGCAGAGAAGGAAACTCCACAACCTTTCTGGACATCCTGCTCCATCGCTCCACCACCCTTGATGTAAAGAAGAGTCTCCTCATATTGAGGTGGAACCTTACTGTTTTCTAGCTTGTATCAGTTTTTCCTTGTCCTATCACTGGGCACCACTAAAAAGAGCCTGGCATCTTCATCTTGACACTCAACCCTCAGATATTAATAGACAAGATCCTCTCTCAGTCTTCTCTGGTCTCTCAGTCTTCATAGAAGAGAGGTTCAAGTCCTGCAATCATCCTTGTAGCACTCCTTTGTACTCCCCCCAGCAGACCCCTGTCTCTCTTGAATTGGAAAGCCTAAAACTGGACATAGTGGTCCCACCATGGCAGAGTGGAGGGGTAGAAGAATCTCCCTAGACCTGCTGGAGACACTTTTCTTGATGCACCCCAGAATACCATTTGCCCTCTTGGCCAATGGATAGCTTTCTGTCTTCCAGGACTCCAGGGTCTTTCTCCATGGTGCTCCTTAAACAAAACTTCTCTTGTTTTCTGATTCTCAGTCTTTTGACAGCTATCCATGAAGTAGATGAAAAGTGTTACTTCTTTTCATTTTTTGATTATCTTAGCTGACATATCTTGCCTTCTCAGGCATATCCAGGACTCAAAGAAAACAGAGGTCAAACGCATTTTTTTCTCACTAGACTAATCACTGTCTATGCTGTGTTTAGAGTTTATTAATTCATTGTATTGGGGACTTTGGCACAAAATGAACAGCTCAAGAAAAAATACCCTAATGCAAGAGTTGGAGGGTAAAACAATGTTGAGAAGTTACTTGAAAACCTGAAGAGCTCAATCTTAAAATGGCCTGCTTATAAATTATGTCAACCTCACATCATCTTGATTTCTCTGACTTTGTGAAAGATGTCAGACAGACTGAATAAAGTGGCTAAAATCAAAAAGAGAGTCAGCTTTGACACAGCCATGACTACGCACTGGCTGATGAAATCAGTCTGCCTGCCTGCTGCAGGATCCTAAGGACTCTGCCAACAGATAGGAACACAACAACAAATCTCACAATACATAAAGGTAAATGCATGTTTGCAACTTCAGGAGCTGTACCTAGTATTATGAAGTAAAGCAATCTTGTCTGATAGCATACATCTCTTGAAAGAGATTATAAACAAGCATGTAAATTTGACATAGTTTTAAAATAAGTTGGGGCAAACTCTTCAAAACACTCTTCACTAGAAGAAAATGTTTGTAAAGCTGACTTCAGCCTGTTACAACAGAGTTAATTTGTGTAACATTGTTTTTAACTTAGGTCAGTTGCATCCATCGTACAACTTCTTTTCATAATTTACTTTTTTATTATTCCTTGCTACTGAATGAATTAGCCTTTAGATACCAAATAACTACAGAGAACAAATTATCATCCAGAAGTAATTTTAGGTTTGTTAAATTGAAAAAATGCCGTCTCTGGTGTCACATATTCACAAAACTCTTCAGAGAGGGTGGGATTTATCTAATTTTTATGAGTCTAAACTGGAACTGATTGCCCAAACTAGCCACAATAGGTAGATCTAGATATGAAGTTAGTCTGAACAAATGTTGCAATTTGTTTTAGGAGGTGATGAGTTGCACTATGAACTGAGCTTTACTAGAAATATTAACAGACTGCTCACTATAAGATAATCACAGCAATTTACAGTCCTGAAGGGCAAAGGAGTTCAGGAAGGCAAGGTATTCTTCAAGAAAGTAATCTTAAATGTGGAGGAGCAGGTCATCCCCATGTGCCAGAATGCTAGCAGGTGGGAAAGAAAAGCATCTAGGCTGATAAAAGAACTTTGTTTGCAACTCAGGGGGAAAAAATATTATGGTTTCTGGAAGAAGGAGCAAGCCAATCAGGAGGACTATGATGATGTCATGAAGCTATGGAAGGAGAAGATTAGAAGAGACTAAGCCAAACTAGAGCTTTATCAGGCTTCTGCTATTAAAGACAGTAAAAACTTTATCTACAGATTAGTAAAAAAAAAAACTAAGGAGAATTTCATCCTTTATTGGATGCAGGGATAACACAGTGATCAAGTATGAGAAAAAGTCTGAGGTACTTAATGCCTTCTTTGCCTCAGTCTGTAGTAGTAGAACTAGTTTCCTGGGTATTCAGCCCCCTAGATAGAAGACAGAGAGAGGGAACAGGAGGCCTATAGCCAGTGGTGTTCCCCAGGGATCAGTACTGGGTCAAGATTTGTTCAATATCTCTATCAACAGCTTGGATGAGAGGACTGAGTGTACCCTCAGCAAGTTCTCTGCTGACAGAAAGATGGGGAGAGTGGCTGATATCCTGTCAGGCTGTGCAGCCATCCAACGTGACCTGGACAGGCTGGAGAGCTGGGTGCAGTTCAATAAGGACAAGTGCAGGGTCCTGCATCTGGAGAGGAATAGCAACAGACACCAGTACAGGTTAGGGGCTCCCTGTTGCAAAGCAGCTCCATGGAGAAAGACCTTGGAGTCTTAGTGGACAGCAAATTCTCCATGGAACAAGAATGTGCCCTTGTGGCCAAGAGAGACAATGGTATTCTGGGGTGCATCACAAAAAGCATGTCCAGCAGGTTTAGGGAAGTTCTTCTCCCCCTCTACTCTGCCCTGGTGAGACTACATCTGGAATACTGTGTCCAGTTTTGGGCTCCCCAGTTCAAGAGAGACAGAGACCTGCAGGAGAGAATCCCATGGACAGCCATGAGGATGATTAGAGGATTTGAGCATCTCCCCTGTGAAGAGAGACTGAGATTCCTGAGGCTGTTTAGTCTGAAGAAGAGAAGACTGAGAGGGAATCTGATCAATGTGAATAAATATCTGAAGGGTGGGTGTCAAGTGGAGGGGGCCAAGCTCTTTTCAGTGGTGCACAATAATAAGAGAGGGAATAACAGGTACACACTTGAACATAGAAGATTTCACCTCAACCTGAGGAGAAACTACTTTATAGGGAGGGTGATGGAGCACTGGAAAAGGCTGCCCAGAGAGGTTGTGGAGTCTCTTTCTGTGGATACATGCAAAACCCATCTGGATGCATTCCTGTGTGGACTACCCTAAGTGATCCTGCTTTGGCAGGGGCATTGAACTCGATGATCTCTGAAGATCCCTTCCATCGTCTAATGTACAATGATACTGTGATAATCCAACAGGAGATGGTTAGTGACCTTATACACCAACTGGATGTACACAAGTCTGTAGGGTGAGATAAGATCCACCCAAGGGCACTGAGGGAGCTGGTAAGATTACTCAGCAAGCCACTTCCCATCATTTCTCATCAGTCTTGGCTATCTGGGGAGGTCTCAGTTGACTGGAGGTTAACAAATATGGTGCCCCCCTAAATGAAGGCCTGGAGGTAGAATCCAGGGAAGCACAGACATGTTAGTATGACCTTGGTGCCAGGGAAGATTATGGAGTAGATCTCTTTGAGTGGCATTATGTAGCACATACAGGACAACCAGGTAGTCAGGCTCAGTCAGCATAAGTTGGAAATGCAGGTCCTGCTTGACTAACCTGATATTTTTCTATGAAAAGGTAGTCTGCTTAGTGGATGGGCAAAAGGGATGGGGTTGTAGTCTACCTGACCTTTACTAAAAGGTTTGACATCATGTTCCACAGTGTCCTTCTGTAGAAACTGGCTGTTCATAGCTTGGACAATCAGGTGATTTGCTGGTTGAAAAACTGGCTGGCTGGCTGGGTCCAAAGAGTTGTGGTGAATGCAATTAAACAGAGCTGGTGGCCGATCAAAAGCAGTGTTCCTCGGTATTCAGTACTGGAACCTGTCCTCCGTAACAGTTTTATCAGTAATCTGGATGAGGGGATTGTGTGCACCCTAAATTTACAGGTTGTTGTTTGGAATGATACGCTCAAAGGCAGGAAGGCTCTGCAGAGGCACCTGGACAGGCTTGGATTGGTTGGCTGAGGTCAATTGTTTGAGGTTCAGCAAGGCCAAGTGTTGTGTCCTGCACCTGGCTCCCAACAATGCCATGCAAAGATACATGCTTGGGAAAGAGTGACTGGAAAGCTGCATGGTGGAAAAGGACCTGAGGGTGGTGAATGGCAGCCAACTGAATATAAGTCAGTAGTGTGCCCATGCAGCCAAGAAAGTGAAGGGCATCCTCTCCTATATCAGAACTAGTGTGGCCAAAAGGACTCAGGAAGTGATCATGACTCTGTACTCAACACTGGTGAGGACACTTTGAATACTGTGTTCAGTTTTGGAGCCCTCACTACAAGGACATTGAGGTGCTGAAGCATTTGTAGTAAAGGGCAAATAAGCTGGTGAAAGATCTAGAGAACAAGTCTTAGGAGGAGCATGTGAGGAAACTATAGTTGTTCAGTCTGGAGAAAATGAGACTGAGGGGATACTTTACTGTTGTCTACAAATACCTGAAAGGAGGTTGTAATGAGGTGGGTCTTGGTCTATTTTCCCTAATAACAAGTGAAAGAACAAGAGGAAACGGCCTCAGATTGCACCAGGGAATGTTTAGCTCGGACGTTAGGAAAATTTTCTTCACTGGAAGAAGTGCTGTAACTGGCTGCCCAAGTAAATGATTGAGTCACCATCCCTGGAGGTATTTACAAGAGCTATAGACATAGTACTTAGGGACACAGTTTAGCAGCAGACTTGGCAGTGTTAGGTTAACTGCTGTACTTGGCATTCTTAGAGGTCCTTTCTAGTTTAAATGATTCTATAATTCTATGGTTCAGGGGTGTCTCACCACATCGTGGTCCTATTTAGGTAGAATTTCTAATGTATCACTTCTCTACCAGTCTTGATGATGTACAGCTTTTAGGAAATTTTTTAATTGTACATAAGCTTAGCCTGGGCTTCTCCTGCTACATTGTTTGTGAAATTATAGACCATATGTCACTAAATTATGCATTTTTACTTTCAGAGCAAACTTGTCATGATTTCAGAAACATGCAGGTGCTGTGATGAGAACTACTGTTATAAAAAGTACAAGGAAAATAGCCAGTTTCTAAGAAATGTCAGAATTCCAGTATAATGTTAATTTCTCACCATTGTTCATACCAAAGCTGGGAAATAACATTGCTAACCCATAGTAATCTACATGAACAGAGTTAGACATCTCTATGGTTCTCCTATTTAAGCTTCTTATTGAATATGATATGAGAGGTCTTTCCATGCACAGAATTATATAAATGGTAGCAAACTTGGTGGATATAGACAGTCACATAAAACTGGTAATTTAATCTATAGTTGTTGTTATTAAAAAAACAGGTTCAACTAAAATAGCTTTTTTCTGGGAACTGCTAATCTACTTATTTTTTTTTCCTAATGCATACATAGAAGATATACTTTCTAAACAATTTTCACGGACATTTGATCAAAAATAGACTAAGAAGTTCTCCAGAACCTATCAGCCTCCATAAGATGCATACTTATAACTAACTAAAATTTAATAAAAAGTAAGAGCCATTTCATTTTACCCCTTTAATGGAGCAAAACAAGTGTTTTGATTAGCTCTCAGCTTTCAGCTGCCTCAGTTTCACGATGAATTATTCTAAATCTGTCCTGGAAAAACACATAGTCATGTATTTGGTTAATATATTTGAGTTCTTCAACTGTCCCACTTCAGTAGTACTGGGAAGCCTTCTACCAAGACAAGTGACTGATATCCCAACACCAGCATCCTGCAGAAGCATCCACATAGCCATGCATTCATAAATGCATAAGTATAGAAAAAATAAACAAACAAGTTAATAACATGAATAATTAAAGTTTCAATATAATATATTTGAACAAAAGTTATAGCCTACTTTGAAGTTCCCTGTTCTACAAGGTTGTAGGACACCATACATCAGTGGATTACTGAAGTTTACTGGGATGTGATGATTTCATAGAGCGGTCTGGGTTGGAATGGTCTGGGTTGGAAGGGACCTCTAAAGGTCACAGGATCACAGGATCACAAGATATCAGGGGTTGGAAGGCACCCAAAAAGATCATCGAGTCCAACCCCCCTGCCAGAGCAGGACCATAAAATCTAGCTGTAACAGTATGAGAGCTGAAATCCCCATCCCACACCAACAATAACCAGGCTAGCTCAGTCTGGAAGCAAATGAAAGCTGTATTTACAAACAAAACTACAATCTATGATGAAATGCAATGAATATGTACAAATACACACTATTCACAACATTTGCAAATGTGTACAATCAACAGAAAAACACAACCAAGCTCCCTTTACTTCCCCCAAGGGGCCTCCCCCCTAGCCAGAATGAATCTCCCCAGGCCCCCCCTGGCAGAAGGCAGAGAGTCAAGAAGCAGAGAGGCTGTTAGACTTAGCTTGTCAAGGTCAGTGTGTTATCTTCAGCCAGAAAAGAAGAAGCAGGCAGAGAGAAGCCAAGCAAGCTGAGACCCAGACTGCCCAACTCCCCAACCTTGTTTTGAGTAGTAGTTCTTAAACATTTCTCTCTCTCCTATGGAAGTGTTTAGAATAATCATTGTTTTGCTTTCTTACACCCAATAGTGATTTGTTTACATTCTTTCAGTTTCTCTGCTTGAACTTTGTGAAGAAAAATGAAGAAGACAGTCTTAAAACCATCACACTAGCTCAGGTCACAGAGAACCCTTATAGTAAAGAAGTTCCCACTTGTGTTGAGGTGGAACCTCCTGTGCTGCAACTTACATCCATTGCTCCTTGTCCTATCACAAGGAGCAAGTGAGAAGAGCCTGTCCCCTCCCTCCTGGCACCCAGCCCTCAGATATTTATAAATATCTATTAAATCCTCTCTAAGTCTTCTCTTTTCCAGACTAAAAAGCCCCAAGTCCCTCAGACAGGGATGTGCTCCAGTCTTCTAATCATCCTCGCAGACCTCCGCTATCTAGTCTAGTCTAGTCTAGTCTAGATCTAGTCTAATCTAGGATCTAGTCTAGTCTAGGATCTAGTCTAACACCCTCTGCAGTCAGCAGGGGCATCCTCAACTAGATCAAGTTGCCCAGAGCCCTGTTGAGCCTCACCTTGAATATCTCCAGGAATGAGACCTCAACCACCACCCTGGGCAACCTGTTCCAGTGGTCCACCAACTTTATGGTAAAGAACTTGTTTCTAACATCCAGTCTAAATCTACTCTTCTCTAGTTTGAAACCATTGCGTGTCTTATCACTTCAGGTCTTTGTAAACAGTTTTCTCTCTCCTTCCTTCTTGTAGACTCCTTTCAGGTACTAGAAGGTCTCCAATAGGTCTCCCCAGAGCCTTCTCTTCTCCAGATTGAATAATCCCAGCTCTCTCAGCCTGTCTTCATAGCAGACATGTTCCAATGCTCATTTGATCAATGATCAATGATCATTTTAGTGGCCCTCTTCTGAACTTTCTCCATCAGGTCCATGTCCTTCCTGTATTGAGGGCTCCAGACCTGTACACAGTACTCCAGGTGAGGTCTCACCTGCAAAGTGGCAGAATTACCTCTCTGGAACTGCTGGCAACACTTCTTTTTATGCAACCCAGGATGTGATTTGCCTTCTGGGCTGCAAGCACACACTGTCTTCTCGTGTCCAGCACCCCCAAGTCCTTTGCTGCAGGGCTGCTTTCTATGACCTCATCCCCCAAGATTGTGTTGATAGTGAGGATCGTTGCAACCTAGTTGCAGAACCCTGCACTTGCTCTTGTTGGACCTCATGAGGTTCACCTGGGACCATTTTTCCAGCTTGTCCAGGTCCTTCTGGATGACATCTCATCCCTCTGGCATATCAACAGCACCACTCAGATTGATGTCATCTGCAAACTTGCTGATGGTGCTCTCAACCCCACTGTCTATATCATTGATAAAAATGTTAAACAGTACAGGTCTCAGTACAGACTCCACTTGTCACCTGTCCATTTGTACTTTGAGCCATTGAGCACTACCCTCTGGATGTGACCATCCAGCCAATTCCTTATCTGTTGAACAGTCCACTCATCAAATCTGTATCTCTCCAACTTGGTAAATAGGGTGTTGTGGGGAACCATTTCAAAGACCTTTGCAGAAGTCCAGATAGGTCATCCCTTATCCACTGATTTCCTTATTTCCACTGGCTGGAACAATAACAGAATCACAAACGCCTGAACAAGTTGGTGGTCTGCAAGATCTGTGTAAAGATAAAGTGAGTTAGACTCTTGAATAATTCCTGCCAAAAAGGGAAATTTCTTAGCAGCAACACTCATTGAAGCCCTTCAAATATATGCAGATGCCAGTTTGCAGCAATAGTTCAATCTTTTGTATTTGAGTTTCATTTTCTTTATGGTTGGGTCATGGACAAGACCCACTGCTGAAGAGTTGGTAACAAAAGCTTTGTTGCAAAGGTTAAGAAGATGACATGGTTCATACTTTCCATCAACATGAAAGGGACAGATAATGGCCCTTCCACAGGGTGTACTGCCATGTTTTGCCCCGCAGTGCTATTTCAGAGACAGCACCTTTGTTACTACAGTTATGTGGTTATCATATTTCCACCAGCCTCATTTCCCACTAACTGGAGAGCTCCACGAACCTCACCAGTTTTGCAGTAAATTTGAACTGGTATTTTGTGGATAGATTCTGGCACTGGCATTTCTCAGTAGCAAGATGTAGAAATTCCCATCTATCATCCTTTTTCTCACTGCTCACCTGTCAAGCACTGTGAACTTGAGAGGCTTCTTTCCAGACATTGAGTTTCTGAGGCCAGCCATACTGTTTCAGTAGCAGCTGTTTCTTCCTTTTCAATTTTGCAGCAATATCTCAATTTTGCTTCCTTCAAATGCTTCATATTAGACCGCAGCTACTATTTACTCTGTGAAAATCTGCTCATAATCTTTTGTAAGTTTGTTTTCCTCATGTCTGCCTCAACGTTTTTTGCCTGAGATGTTTTCACACCATTGTCTCAGGAACAGAGATGCTTGCCTACAAGGCCATAAGCTTTGTGATTATAGTAGCTGATAAACAGACAAGACCACAGGTTTCACGTTCAAGAGTATTGTGATACAAGATGGGACCCACTATGATGGTTTTTATGGGTCTTCTGATGGAGAGGACCCTCATAGATGACTGACAGAGCAGTTTAGAGCCAAGAGCATGCAACTTACTGTGGGACCCGTGATGACACAACTAACCGTGGGACCGAGGCTGACACCAGTTGAATGTGCTATAACAGTGGCAACTGAATGAGGAACTGTGACCATGTATGAGGTTGAAAAATGTATAAAACCTCAAAGATAACAGGGAGGTTTGAAGCTTCCCCACTGATCAAAGCCTTCAGGACTGGCAAGACATCATCTAGATCCACAGTGGAAGCTCTCTCGTTTTTGCTGTGTCTTGCCTTTTTCCTCCTTTTTTATATTTCTAACTTTTCCCACTGCACATGTGAGTGAAATAAAATTCAAGTGCTTTTCCCAACCAACTACTCAGTTCCTTCTTGGTTTTGTTCAGGGAATCCATAAAAGAACCACCTCCTCCACAGAAGTGAATCAAGGCACCTTTCTCAAATCGTTCTGTTCTAGACTCCCAGGTATGCTCTCCCTTTCTGAGCAGAGCTGCAGATTCTTTCATTTTAAACACATCTCCATGAATGGTTTTCAAAATGCTTTCAGATTTTTAAAAGGCTTGTTTCTGGTAGTTCTGTGGAAGCTTTTGCCAACTCCAACACCACACTGATGTTGTGTGGTGTTGTACTGATTCTGACTGGGACAGGGTAATTCTTAACAGTAGCTTGAATGGTGGTCTGTGTTTCAGATTTGTGACCAAAACAGTGTTGACAACAATCTGCAGTATCTGCAACTCACCCTCCACCTAAAGCTGCTTAGAAAGTGCAAGCTGCTTCAGAATCTGTTTTACTTCTTGGTCTAAAGACCCAGAAATGCTTAGATAAGATAGCTATCAGTTTTAAAAAGTACTTAACATTGCAATTGTATTTGAAGAACTATAGCACACCAGCCAAGTCTGCCTATCATTGTGTATCCATGTCTTCCACAATCACCTCGTTTCTTTCCAAGTGCTTTCTTACAGCCTTGTAAGCACCTTGAATCAAAAGTTAGATTGACACTTGGCTCCAGTGCAGACCAGCAATTTGCCTTTTAACAGCTTCAGAAGGAATTTATGCCCCCAAAGGTTCCCACATTTATATTTTAGTGGTTTTGGTTGGTTGGTTTTGGGTTTTTGTTTATTTGGGTTTATTTTGTTTGTTTGTTTTTGTGGGGGGTGGGGGGTTTTGGGGTTTGGGTTTTTTTTTTTTTTTTTGGTTGGTTGGTTGGTTTTGTGGGGGGGGTGTGTGTATTGTTTGGTTTGGTTTGGTTTGGTTTGGTTTGGTTTGGTTTGGTTTGGTTTGGTTTGGTTTGGTTTGGTTTTGTCTGCTGTGTAACTAACCCCCCCCACCCCAAGACGAAATATCTTTTAATTTTATGTGCAATACCTATTCGGTAACATTTGCATTGACAAAATAGTTTCTTCTTCTTTTTTATTCATATTTTTATTTTATAACAACAGATAAATTTAAACATCACAAAAATAAATCTGAATTTATCTAAAGTTATATTAAAATTCTATGAAAATATAATGTACGAAGGAAAAAGAAATTCTAAATGCTGTTCTTAAGAAAATTCCAGAGAGATTGTTTAGAGACGGTCTGAAGTGATGGAAATTTATGTGGTCATGATTGTAATAATAATTACATTCTCAGCAATGATTACAGTCCTGTCATTTTAGAAGAACATAATTCTGCAAAGCTGTAAAGGTCTGTCTTCCAGACAAAAATTAATGTATCTTGGAATTGCCCAATTTATGGTAATGGAGGCATTATATGCCTGTAAAATATGAAATATCTGCTGCCAGTTTGTTACATTTATTGCACTTCTTTCCAAACATAATGTTGAATTCAGATCATTGTTTAGGTTTATACTTCAAAATGTTTAAGAAAAAATGGTGTAAAAATCACATATCAACAAACAAAAAGAGAAAATATTTAGCTAAATGATAAAAAAATAGAATTCAAATATAAATGTAATACACTTTTCTGTGTCCTACTGTATACACAGGCGTGTGTGTGTGCATGTATGCATACTTATATTTATACAACATACACATATATACTTACATGTGTCTATATTTTTACACACACATATACTATATGAATGTATTTTTATGTCTACACACATTTATGTCTCCTGCCTGCTGTTATTCATATGCAGGAACAGCTCATGGATGTTGAATTATATTTTTGAAAGCTAAATAAGGTGATTTTTCTACGTATGAATTAATCTTCTGATGTGCTCCTACTGCAACATTAATAGTAAAAGCATTGGCAAATAGTCAAGAACTGATAGTTTAATATTTGCATGTGATTCCCTTCATCAATTTTCAGGAAATACTTAAAATAATCCTCATGTGAATAACAACTCTGTGAAATGTCTGGATAATTAAATAAAAGCATCAAATACAATATTGGAAATACTTTCTGACACTGACTTATTTTTTTGTAAAAAATGTTGACAGAACATTGTACTTAAATTTGTTTGATGGTTGAAAGATTGGGAAAAAAAGGGTTTTATGACAACACGCTCAGCTTTCAATGGCGATGTAAAGTTCATCTGTATTCAAGGAGCACTATCGATACCTTCTCCCATCCTCCTTCTTTGGCAGATTAATCAGTTTCCATAAAACCAATTTGTGTCCAGAAAGTCGAATTTGAGGTCTCACATAGGTTCAATTCTCTTTCAAAGGAAAACTCTGAATACACATGACATTTATATATGCTTAAAAATATAAAAGTGAGAGTGGAGTTCTGCTGTTTCATTTTTAGAACATATTGATCTTACTATTTTTCATCAGTAGGCAAAACAATTCTAGAAATGGGTAGTTCAGTGATAATCTGTTAAGATCATTGCATGTATTTAGAGAGTTCCAGAAGACATCTTATTCACTGGCAGACATAGGTAACTGATGTGGCAGTGTTTCTGAGAGCAATCTCCTTAGTTCTACTGGGAATAATATATCATTTTATCATTTAGAAAACTATAAAGCATAAGGAAGATTATCCATGGAGAAACTTCAAAAGTAATAGCTACAAGATGAATTATTTTACAATATTTTAGAAGCTTTTTGTAATAATCTGAAGGGTAAATTAAATAAACAAACAAATGTGTCTGTGAAATAGTGTCTCTAGTTTTAGTTATCCTGCATGTGGCATCCAGATTAGATGCCTCCTGCAGTACTTTATTCTTTGTATAATCAATTAAGGCTGGCTGGCATAGGAAAATTGTCTCAAAACTGAGCAAAGTGTAGCTCTTGACAGATACCTACTGCACTTCACACACTGAAAAGGAACCATAAAATATGTAGTACTAAATAAAGCAGAACAACAATTCATTCCTGTCCAAGACAAACAAGCTATAATTGCTTTTGCCCATTTCTGCCTGTCTTTACCAGTGCTGTGTCATTTGACATCTTCTTTGGTCAGGTAGTGTACCTTTGCTCCTACTTAAGATTTTGTGTGAGTGACCATCTAAAATAACTTAAGAATATTAGTTCAATGGCTTTATGCCATGAGGTTCTAGAAATTAAATAATCCCAGAACTTTTCTTGAATATTGCTCTCAAGAAAGCTGGTTGGAGCTGTTCAAAGCAGAGTCAGACTTGAGCTAGCAGGTAGTATCAGGTATTCTCTGCCTCTCTTTCATAAGGAGTACAACTAACAGTGTACACTTTCTTGCTACATCTTTTTCTCTAGACAAACAACTACACAGACAGAAACTCAGTGTTTAAATTATCCCATCTAAATTTAGAACTGAAATCCTTTGTTATTTGTCTTGATCTTATACAGCTTCTGAATTGATCCCTATTCCTAAACATACAGTTTTCTGAAAATTTCAAGTATTTGTGAATATAAGTTTTAAACAGCTATGACATATATTTAAATTTCATTCTGTTGTTCTTTTCTAATGGCAAACTGCAGAATTTAATTTAGTGGCAAAATAATCTAACAAACTGTTTTTACAACTGTCATAGGGGTAGACTGTGACATCTGTGTCAGTACCCCTTACACAGGATATTGGACAGCTGCATAACCACAAAAGAAAGAAGCAGAGGAGTACACCACACATGCTATTTAATGGGATTGATTTTAAGTTTGTGAATCTAGTCAAACACTCATGCTTGTGCACACATCAAGTTTAATGTGCATATGTGCATGAACAGGTCTTCTGCAGTGCATTTTTAACAATACAGATTGCTTCACCAGAGAAGAACATCTGTGCTGCTGGAGGAGAAAGGAAAATAAGGAAGTATGCCACGTCTAGTATATGTTCTTTTGCTTTGAATTTGTTAGGTGTTTTCTTACCTCAGAGAAAATGCTGAGTCCCTGAACTCTCCAAAATACCTCAAGACTAACCATTTTACTTAACATAGCTGGTAAAAAATTCCGACATGATCTAGTAAGGCATATTGCAGTTTCTGTCTTGTGTTTAGTGATCATGAAAAATCTATACTGTTGCTCTAACTGAAGGCTTAAAAAGGAAATTGATTTTAGTCTGTTTATGGATGCTAAAAACCCTTTAAACATCACAATAACATCTTCACACTTCAATTTTCTTTCAAGTTTCACATTTAGAAAATCTTAGTGTTTTGTTTTGTGTGCCGTTCTAAAGAGCCAAGGAATGGAATTAATATACCATCAACTTAGAGGTCAGCCTATAAGTATTCTGAGAAATTTGAACTTGCCCTTCAGATATTATGTTGTTTAACATATCAGCAAAATAATGCCATGGGGAAGCCTCTCTTTTCAAAGCTATTTAAATGTTTGTTCATGCTTCAGTGACACTATAAATCTATTTTAATGTAATAATGAAATGCTAGAAGGCATGGCTATTGGCATTAAACCCATGACAAATAACAGCATTAAAATTTTGAGCTCTTGTCTTCCAACTAAGATTTATGCTAAATCTCCGTCTTACATTTTATACTTACTCATACTGACTACCATATAGGGCTTATGTATTCATTTATGTAAACACAAATTGACATATATGCATATATTTCATAAAACTTTTTTGTGATTTTTTTAGTTTAACAAGAAAAATTACTCCCACATAGTCTTCATATAAAATGCCTCAAAATTTAATTTAATTGGTGACATTAAACTGTCCCCATATCAGTAGATTTCCTTTTTTTCTAAATGCTTATTTTTCCTTGTGAACTTGAATAATGAGATTAGAGCAATTTCTAAGGTCAACCATTCATAAAACCTTCAAACAATAGGAGAATAGGGTTAAATTCCCAAGCACACATGAAGGACATTTTCTGATCTTGTCTTTCTTATAAATAAATTCTCCTGTTGCCACATAATGAACTCTTACAAGCGTCAGTGACTAGAGCATTAATTACATTAACTCTTGTAGGCATTCAGACTCTGAGCTTTATTCCCTTGTCTGGGACTGTCAGGAAGAATATTAGAGTCAGTTTGTTAAACGTTTCATTTAGGTCTGTCTCTGCCATCTTCTCTCTATTCAGCCACTTCTGTTTTTAACTAGCAGTCTTACTGACTTGGAGACAGGCCAGCAAAGACATTATTCATCACCATCTTTTAATGTACCAGTGGAATTGCAGTGCAAGGACAGAGCATTATTTCATATTTCATGAGTGAAGTGACCAGGAATTTTATTTCCTCATTGTCAATGTGAAGGTTCAAGCTTAAAATTAAGAGGGAATAATTTGTCATGAAACAATACATAAAAATGTAGGAAAAATTATTGATAAGGAGATAAGCAGGGGCAAAGAGATTATGAGAACTCAACAGAAAACTAGAGAAATAAAGTTAGAAAAAGAAGATAAAGGCTGACAGATTTGATGTACATGATGAGAAAAAGAGAACTCTGTTGGTGATGATGAAAAATAGGAAAAGAGGTTTAAATAGGTGAGGGAGAAACATATCATGAAAAATAATTTAAATGTAGATTTCCTGAAACCATAGAATGCAACTCAGTAAATCTGGTCTGAAAGACTATGGTTTTATTCCTTGCCGAGACAGCCAAGAACTGACTACTTGTTTGAGATCAGCTGCCACCAACTGGCTCATGTGCATTCTGTTTGGGACTAGCCCACATTATATCAGACCTTTCTCAGAGATGGATTTTTGGGCAAGTTCAAAACGGGGCCAGTTAAGTCTGCACTGTTCAGCCTCCCTCAGGATAGGCTTCCCCCAAAAACGTTAAAGGAAAATAAAATGTGCTAATGAAGAAAATAAAATAATGAAGAAAGTAAGTGGAAGCAGCATAATAGAAAGACAAATCAGCAGCAATAACGTTCAAAGGAAGCAGATGGAACCTTTCTAAAATAATTTATAAGTACACTAGGAAGTTTACTGCCATATGGTGAAATATGTTGTATGTTTGGCTCTGTTCTGACATTTGAATGTAAAATGGTAAAGGATAAAGTGAATTTTCTGCCAGGGCATATTGTGGTACTGATAACTCTCCACAATATGTGGCTATCAGCTCACATAACTTTACTCGATTGTCTGTCACCTCTTATCGTTCAGGAAGGTGAGGAAGAATGAGATATTCTATTTTCTTCTGTACATCTGGCTCCCTCTAATGTGTTTTCTTCAGAAGGTGCCCTTAACGCATGTAGCTCCATTTGTATCTGTATTCTGTAATGGATAATTGAACAGATAAAAGCAAGACACCTGAACATCAGTACTTACAGAAAATAAGGCCAGTGATACCAAGTAAAACTGTGGCATACTAGCAAGTATGAGGCATGATATCCAGGGGACTAAAAAAAACCAAACAAACAAACAAACAAAAAAAGGCAAGATAGGTTAACATCAAAAAAACTCACCAAAGAAGTAACAACAAACCTCATGTTCTTCTTTTTGACTTTCACTTGGACAGAAGAATCTGATAAGAATATTGAAATCTTTATCATTGAGTAGGGTTGTTGCACAGGCTCATTCTGATTCTGAGCAAATCTTCAGGAGACTGCTGAGAGAGAAGAGAGCAAGAGTTGTATAAGAAGCAGCTACAGTGTAGCTGACTGCTTGTCACTATTTTAGGTATACAGGCTGCTGCTTCTCCTGAAGGCAAAGCTACTGTCTCCTCTTCCTTTGCTGCTGTAGATAGATACTTGAAAGAAGCAGATGGGTCAAAATAGTTCCATCTGTTTTACTGTCATAAACTTAAATGATGTTCTGATTTTAGTGTAAGACTCATGACATTAACTCGGGAATTAAGAAAAACAGGAAAAATATTTATTTTTAAAAATGTAATTTACTTTTTCAATCCATCTTGCCTCTTCAAGAGGTCTTTGTGTGCCTCTAAATGCATTGAAGAAGGTTACATAAGGTAACTGAAGTTGTGAATTTGTAGCATACACATGATATAATATTGCTTACCTATTTTTACTTTTTAAAAATGTATTTATATATTACTTTTTGAAAGTGCAGCAGTGTTATCATATGCTTTGTTCTTACAAAACCCACACACATATTATAGTATAAAATTAAGCACAAACTAAAATATTTATGTAAATACTAGAAAAGGGGATATGAGAAAAGAGACAGTTTGGATGCACATTTATACTCAGCCTCCTCTTATGCATTTACATCTGAGCATTAATCATATCCTTGCAAAGTTCTGAAAGCTTAAAACTGCATTTTAAGCATCCATAATTCCCTTACCCTCCCCCATTAAAAAAAAAAAAAAAAAAAAAAAAAAAAACNTAAAAAAAAACAAACAAACAAACAAACAAACAAGAAAACCAAAACCAACCAAAAACCAAACCAAACCACACACCAAAAAAACCCATCAAACCCAAAACACAGGAAAGTAGACTAAGAAGACTCAGGAAGAAGGCTACTTAAAATGAATGGGAATCCCAGAGATGTGTGAATTCTTATTCTGCTGGACTCAAATAGAATTTCATGAAACGTTTCAATGACAGCAAGATTTCATTCAAGGATCACTTCCACAGGTGGGTACAGTGTCTCTGAAGTCCTTAAATTGGTAAATACAATTTACATTATCTGAAGAAGCTATGTTTGTAAAAGCACAGTTGGGTCTAGTGAGAAAACTAGTGTTTGTACCACAGTTATTTGTGTGAGAAGAAAGCTGTTGAGCTGAGCAAGATGACAAGGATGGTGATTGCTTTCTTTCCAGAATATCTACTTTGTAATCTGATTTTTTTTCACTGTTTTCTAATTATGAAGTTGTTTTTGGATTAAGCAAATTCAGATTAACTACATTACAATCTATCTTTCAACATCTCAGCTAAGTCATAGCAAAATGTCAGGGAACATCTATCATCCTTAATTCATAGATGATTTACACTAAGGAACTGCAGAGATATGGAAAATACAATTCTTCCATTAATAGAGCTTTAGAACAAGCAAAATTTAATTGCTCCACCATTTTATATTAGTTTTCACAGCATCACAGAATCAACCAGATTGGAAGAGACCTCCAAGATCATCAAGTCCAACCAATCACCCAACCCTAACTAAGCAACAAGACTATGGTGCTAAATGCCTCATCCAGTCTTTTCTTAAACACCTCCAGGGATGTTGACCCCACCACCTCCCTAGGAAGCCCATTCAAATGGACAATCACTCCTTCTGTGAAGAGCTTCTTTCTAAGATGAAGCCTAAACTTCCCCCTACACAGCTTGAGACTGTCCTCTTGTTCTGTTGCTGGTTGCCTGGGAGAAAAGACCAACCCCCACCTGGCTNCCCCAGGTCCTTTTCTGCCTGGCTGCTCTACAGCCACCCTGTCCCCAGCCTGTAGAGTTGCATGGGGTTGTTGTGGCCAATATGTAGAAGCCGGCACTTGGACTTGTTAAATCTCGTGCCATTGGACTCTACCCAACCTGTCAAGGTCTTTCTGCAGAACCCTCCTACACTCTAAAAGACCAACACCTGTGCCCAGCTTGGTGTCATCTGCAAATTTACTGATGATGGACTCAATCACCTCGTCCTGATCATCAATAAAGATATTGAACAGGATAGGTCCCAACACTGATCC
>VXBD01011425.1:254332-281967 GCA_013399975.1 Indicator maculatus
GGACACAGTACTCAAGATGTGGTCTAACCAGTGCTGAGTCCAGGGGCAGAATGACTTCCCTGCTCCTGCTGGCCATACTATTTCTGATACAGGCCAGGATGCCATTGACCTTCTTGGCTACCTGGGCACACTGCTGGTTCATGTTCAGCCTATTGTTAACCAGTACCCCCAGGTCCTTTTCTGCCTGGCTGCTCTACAGCCACCCTGTCCCCAGCCTGTAGAGTTGCATGGGGTTGTTGTGGCCAATATGTAGAAGCCGGCACTTGGACTTGTTAAATCTCGTGCCATTGGACTCTACCCAACCTGTCAAGGTCTTTCTGCAGAACCCTCCTACACTCTAAAAGACCAACACCTGTGCCCAGCTTGGTGTCATCTGCAAATTTACTGATGATGGACTCAATCACCTCGTCCTGATCATCAATAAAGATATTGAACAGGATAGGTCCCAACACTGATCCGTGGGGGACACCACTAGTGACTGGCTGACAGCAGGAAGTGGCACCATTCACCACCACTCTCTGGGCCTGGCTCCACCGCCAGTTCTTAACCCAGTGCAGAGTGCACCTGTCCAAGCCACAGGCTGACAACTTTGCAGGATTTTGCTATGGGGAATGGTGTCAAAGGGGTAACAAATTATATAATAATCAAGTATTTCTAGTCCAGGAATGATAAGCAATTATTATCTATCCTGGGAAATGATGTAATTGAAAATAAAATCAAAATATTACTACACATAAAAATGGACTCTTCCTGAATATTTTTTAATTCTGTTTTCCAGTAGTAGAATGAATGTAAAAGCTTTGATTTTGTGCAATAATTTTTACAACTGAATCTTCCTTTTTCAGATGGAGCATATTTAATTTTCTCTGGGGTTTTTTGCTATAATTGTTAATGACAGAGCCTATTAGCATTTCAGAGGACCAGTCTCTATCTATCGAATCATTATGACACTCAAATCTTCAGAGTTGCCAAAATTTAGACTAAGTATTAAAAATACTCTAATTGTGTCTATTTTATTTTCCATGAGTTAGATTTATTTATTTGGTAGTTGATCCACTTTGATTAATATTCTGATTCTGTCCCTGTTTAGCAGAAAATGCAAAGAGATCCTGATGCCCATGTCTGTGTTAGAACAATTTGCTGCTCAAGAGAAGGAAAAAAAGTACAGAAAAAAAACCCAAACATCTTTTAATCATGTTTAATTAAGCTTATTCCACAATTTTAACTGACGTAGATATCAATCAGCTATTTGGGAGGTGACAGCTATGTTTATTAGATTAAATTGCATAGGGATCTACCTCCTATAAAACTTTTCTTAGACAATATCATTAAGTGACTAAAAGACAATTGCCTTGTATTTTGAAATCATTTTAGATAAACCAGTATTTGCTCATCCAGGGTATGTATATATGACTTCATAGTGTAAATGCTACCTCAGACTAGTTTGCATGTGAAACTGCACTTCATTAATGTTAAATGTGCTGAATAATGTGAAATACAAGAGTATGAAGGATATAAACTGTTGGTCAGTTTCTGTTGCAGTTTTCCAAGTTCCAATGTCGTAGGACAGAACGATTCTGTTCATAGAATGAAGGGGAAAACTGGTTGTAACTCAATCACTCTGGATCTTTCCATGCAGTTTTTCTATTATATGTCAATAGAATCGATGTTTCTAAACTCTGTAGTTATTTTGAAATTTTCACTCAGAGGATTCTCTCACTGAAGAGAATCGTTTTATTCTTCCTTTTGAGACATGATTATGTATGATAAAGTATGTCATTTTGGTCCAATGACCCTGGATGTAATTAAGTCAGTGGGATGTTCCCTTTGATTGCAAAACCTCAAAGATCATAGGCCTGGTAAGGGTGGAATGCGGTACTTCTTCTTTCTCTTTACCATGAACAGAAGCTATGCCCAAGAAGAACATATTCTTGCCTTAGAATTCATGATTGTCATGATGATCAAAACTGTAAGACGGAAACTGCTTGTAAAATAAACCAAAAAAACTTAATAATATTACCTGAATAGTGTGTTGGCTGATGATTGGTCTCAGCAATGGTGAAAAGTTGTCTTTAAAATGGTCTTTATATTCCTATTTTTACAGCTGTATTGATTGTATATGTTGTTTTCATTAAGCCCAAACACAGATTTTTACATTCCTTAATGTATATTTTTAATCCGAATGATAAAGAGGTACCCTTGATATAAAGTATGCATATTATTGTAACGTATTTCTCTTGAAAGCATGGCATGCTCATCGCTTTACTTAAGATAGAGCACTACAAAGCTGGAAAACTGGATTTGAAACTATTTTTGTGTATTAGAAAACAGCGTGTGAGGGTTTTTGGTTTGTTGGGGTTTTTTGGTATTTTTTCCCCTAAACAATGCCTCACATAGCAAACTGGCATTAATATTTTCTGACTTAACACTATTTCTACTTCCTGATTTTAAACATCTGATGCAAGTTTATTTTCATTTCACTTAATAGCCCCAGGGCAAACTGAAATATTGCTGCTGCTTGTAAAGAAAGAAAGAGAAGAGAACATGTCCAACAGACTAATGCTAACATTCTATGAAATCCATAGAGACTCTTGCTCCCTGAGGAGTAGGTGTGGTGTAAGTATCATGTTGCCAATATTTTTCCTTTAATAAAATTTGCAGATATAATTTAAGCATTACAAAACAATGGGAATGGATAGAGGCAATATTTGGCTTGCTGGCTTTAGGGATGATAAAACACTGGAATGGTCTCCACTCGGGTAGATCTGGCCACTGCAGCAAAAATAAATTAATAAATGACAAGTAACTTCCTTAATTAAAACTCTACTTTCCTCAGAATTTGTTCCATACTTACTATTCATTTGATTGATTCAATTCCCACAAAACTCCTCTGGAAATTGGTTTTTGTTTTGGCTATAATTAGTGCAGATATTGCTTCTTTTGTTCAAGCCTCCACCAGTCTTGAGCAAAGTCACCCTGAGTAAAGGCACCATGTGATTTTACTGGTCCTCAGAGAAAACACATCTCCGAGTCTCAAGTAAAATCTGACCCTATGCATTCTTCCATTCCTTTAGAATCAGTGCTTCACCAAGGCCTTATTTTTTTCAGTAACTGTCATTTTATTGCTCTTTATATTTTTAAGGAAAATTGAATTCTAAGGCTCAGAAACTGGAGGCTTTGATAGTTTAGTATAATATATAAATCTTTTGTGGTTTTAATAAAGCTTTCATTATTTTCAGCTCCATAGATATGCATGCCTTTAGACCTATTCTTATTTTTTCTTAGAACAGAGCTATGTAAAACTATCTTTAACTGTCATGGGCAGAAAGAAAAGAACATTTTTATGGCACTAGAATTCTTATTTTTCTCAGTATTTGCCTTCAGTTTAATCTGATTCACATTTATTTCAGAAAAAAAAAAGTTTGCAGGATTGGTATAATGAGCCCAAGACATCCACTGATCAGTGACATATTAGTCAGACCACTATCAGTCAATTCCAGCAGCAAATATTTCATACAGAAATCAAATGTCAGCCCGTTATTGTGAAGGTCATTACACTGCACAGAGTTTTAACCATCCTGTAGGTGTGTTCATACATCAGCCCAAGGTAAGCTATTTGAAAAGAAATCTTCCTTCTCATTCTGGCACTAATGTACCCATCACTGCCAGCAGCACAATGACAATAGATATCCTTCTACATTCAGCACCAGTCTGTCAACCTTCATTTAAACCTTTCAGACTAGTCTATTTGACATCTGAGCCTTCTTTATGTCTTCTTTTTCTGGAGGTTTAGATTGTCTTCTCATGCAAAAAAGAATGCTGATCTGTTGTAAGGGCGATGCACTTTGTTGTGTCCTAAATGAAGGCAATAATACCTTCCCAGGTAATGCAATCAGTGTGCCTTGTGGGGTTACTCAGAGGATACTTTGCTAGTCTCTGAGGTGTGACCATATTGAGTGCTAAGTTTAGTTTGGAAGAAGTAATATGACAGCAGAGTCTCTTATTTGGAAAATGAAGATCTCCTCTGTAGACTGGAAGGCTCCAATTCAAATAGTTTGTCATATCGGTTTTGGCTTAACTACCTTGTGATATGCATCCAGACCTGGTATTCACCTCAGTATCTGCCATACAGAACCTTGGCATAGGCACAGGACATAAACACAGGAAGTCTGACCTGATCTGTTTTTCTTCTAATAACATCAATGTAAGATCCACATGAAATAGGAAATCGGATATCAGACTTTTATAGAATAGAAAGTCCTGTAAATAGTAAATAAAATTTTAGTCACACAAGAGACTGTACCATCAAAATGAAATAGAAAATGAAATTTAAATGTTTCTCTCATTTAATGATAATTTTTAATCAACTACATCAGGCTTGGTTTTGTAGGAAGACTTGCTAATTGGGGTTTATTTCATAGAAATTGTAATTCATTAAGATAAACTTAACATAAAGTATTTCTAGAAAGAAACAGAAAGAAAAGACTTTCGTGACTTGATTATGAATGTGTTTGAACAAAGAATCTTGCTATTGCAAACTGCTTTGGAATTAGTTGTGTGGTCTAACTTAGATCAGAATTTCACTTTTAAATATTTTTTTTCTTTAAAAAAAATAGTAACTTCTCTATGATTATTTTTCACAGTAGAAATCAGAACTGACTAAATGGTTTTGCTAATCCAAGTGCCTTTAAGATTCTTCTATTTTTGAGGACAAATTCTTCACATGAAACCTCTTCCTCCTTTCCCTCTCGAAACACAGGGATGCTGCTTAAGTGCTGCAAGAAGATGCTCTAATTACTCTCTACAAGTGCACTATTAGTTTGGCAACAGCTAACTGCCTTTAATTGTTGAAAACAGTTGTGTAACTAACGCTACCCAGATAGTATAAACACTTTGTAATCTTCTTTTAATCCTTATATGATCCCCTTGAGTATCATAACTCAGAGTTTGAAAGCACAGGATTGGAGAAGTTGTGAAATTTACTATTAAAGGCAGAAAATTCAATTCAACATTGACAGAATTGTATACATCCTTTAACATAGTCACTTTCAGTACTTGTTATCATGACTTTTTATGTGGTTGTAGTTATTGCCTATTGTGTCATGTTTGTACATTCTTGACTTTCTGTCCGAGACTCCAGCAATTTGTCCATAGATCTGTTTGCCTGTATGTAGTAAACTTCTGTGAAGAAATGTCCAGGTGATATACAGGCAATTCAGCCTGCTGCATGGGGAATACATGAGGAAAATATTGCACTTTCTTTTGCTGGCATAACTATGAAGGAAAGGAAATAATACAAGCGTCCATAAAGTTAGGATTTAGTTTGTAGACTAGACTGCTATCTATGCTCTCCTAGCCGTTTTCAGCTGATTCAATCAGGGATGTCTGCTCTGCATAGTAACAGAGTAAATTTACCTAAGCTTTTTGTAAATAAGGTGAGATAGGGACTAGTTTCCAGTTACAAAAACAAGTCAGGCTGTCATAATCTGAGAAACTGCCCAAACAATTCTGCTTCTTTCCTAAGATTATTTCAAGCAAAGATAACTCCGTTATAGCTAAAATACACTTAACTCCAGGCATAGTTTGACCACATGATTATGTGTGCTTGTGGCCAAAACACTGAATTAGAAATCAGAAAAACCTAATCCTCTCCTGTATATGTCATATTCTGCTTCATAAACATAAGGAATTCACTGAATCTTTCATAGAATTTTGGTTTAGCTCTTGCTAGGGATAACACTGTGGGTATACAAACATCTGAAAGTTGTTGTTTTACTATGAAACAGTCTGTGTATAGTTCAATATTGATACGCTTCTTTGTGTATGACCACCAGAAATGAGGTACACAGATGACAACACTGCACTAGTAAGTGAAAATGAAGGGGGTATAACATTATTATTAAAACAGTATTATACATTATTGAAATTAATGTATCAGACTGACAAGTAATTGAAGGCATGAAAATTCATAAGAAATAAAATCAATAAGCAAAACTAACTTCCATAATTAATAACTGATAAGATTATTACTAACTCATAGACTGATCTTTTCTTATTTGTTCAATGGGAAATTGTTCAAAGAGGAAGCTCCTAGTAGAATGCGAGACAAAAGTTTTAGAAGCCATACAAACTTCAACAGGCTGAGACATTTTGTAAACACAATGATCCCAACTTTCAGTTCTTTTGGTTTTTGGAGGAGATGGTTTTGTTGTTTGTTTGGGGTTTTTTTGTTCCTTTTTCTTTTTTTAAAATAAATTTCTCTGAAATTTCACTCAGCTGCATAGTAAGTACTTCAGGCTAAAATATCTCTGAAGTGTGTCAATCTTATTTATAAACCCTTTGTTACCTTTTGTACAGTCTGGTAGTACCACCCATTAACTAACCTCTCTTTTCTTTCTTCAACCTTCTCTGACTTACAAATCCAAGCCTATATTAGGTCAATGTCTTTGTTAAGTCTCTGAATAAAATTCTCAGAGCCAAACACTGAATTTGTGAAGAATGCTCTACCTCACAATTCATCTGCTCAATGTGTAAATAAATAAATAAACCATTATAACATGTACTTTAAATATTGAAGCAAAAAAATAAAACTGAGGAATAAATAAATATTGTCATTCTGAGATTAAAAAAAAAACAGCAGAAAGTGCCAAACCCATGTATAAATAAAGTACTTAGAGAGAGACACATAAAAAGTACTTGTTTACAAACTTGTGAATTTTACTACATGGTATTTTTCAGCAATGTGAACAGGTAAGATTTATGAGAAATCATTATTTCTTAGACTAATGAAGACTTTCTGCAATTATACTCTAAGCCAACATGAAGAATAAAGTTATGAAAATCTGCTAACTCTAAGTGAAAATCTCAAGTAAATTGATCAATATAAAGGAGAGTAAGTGTTGGGAAATGAAGACTCGACTCTGCTCTGGTGAGACCTCACCTGCAGTACTGTGTCCACCTATGGGGCTGGCAACACAGGAGAGAGACAAATCTGCTGGAGTGGGTCCAGAGAAGGACCACAAAGATGATCAGAGGGCTGAATCACCTCTCCTACAAAAACAGGATGAAAGAATTTGGGCTGTTCATCCTGGAGAAGAGAAGGCTCCAGGACAACTTATAACTACATTTCAATATCTGAAGAGCTACAGGAAGGCTGGAGAAAGGCTAAAGTTTAGAAGGGCTTGTAGCAATAGGATGAGGGGCAATGATTTTAAACTGAGGCTGGGTAGACTTAGGTTGCACATAAGGAAGAAGTTCTTTACAATGAGAGTGGTGAAATACTGGAACAGATTGCCCAGGGATATGGTTGAGGCCCCATCCCTGAACACGTTAAAGATCAGATTTGACATGGCTGTGGGCAGCCTGATCTAGTTGAAGGTGTCCCTGCTCACTGCAGAGGGTTTGGACAGGATGACCTTTGAGGGTCCCTTCCATCCTGATGCAATCTGTGAATCTGTGAAGGCTGGAAGTTTGTGTGTTCTGGCACCAGAAGGTGCTCTGCTTGCAGATTTGTATCTACAGAAGAGGTTTAGCACTGTGGTAGCAGATGAGATGCTGGAAGTTGTGTCTAGAAAAGTATGTCAGACCACTGAGTCCATTCCTTGCAGCAGCAGGCAGAAGAGGATAATGTTAGTAGTGAGTGATTCCCTGTAACCAGGTACAGAGCCCTCCATCTGCCATTCTGACTTGTCATATCTGAAGACTGGAACTTACTGGGCTTTGGATCTAAAACATTGTGGAGAGGCTGCAGAGGGTTGTCTGGCCCTTTGACTGTTAGTCTCAGCTGCTCTTCCATATGAGCACAAAGGTACTGCAAGTAGAGATCTGGAGCATGTTGAGAGTGACAATGTCTCTGCAGGTGAAAACCAAGGACATGGGTGTGAGACCTCGAGTGTTGACTCAAACATCTGGGAGTGCACACAGCACTCTGCACAGCTCTGGGAGTGCTGCCCTCCCCCTGATGTCTGCTGGGTGGGGGATGAGGGGAAAACAGGGGCTTCTGGGGAAGCAGAAGGGAGCAGGGGGCAGGAGGAAGCCATTCTGCTCTGTTCCCACTGCTGCCACGCCATTCCCAAGGCTGCCACTCCATTCCCACTGCTGCCACGCCGTTCCCACTGCTGCCACTCCATTCCCACTGCTTCCACGCTGTTCCCACTGCTGCCACGCCGTTCCCACTGCTGCCTGCATGACTAGAGGCTTTTGTGGCAGGCAGCCTGTACTGTCAGCCCCATCCTGTTCCGTCCTCACCACTTCGTGCATCACAAAGAAAAGCCACGTGGCACAGCCCCCCTTCACACTGCCTGTGGGCTTCCCCTAGTAATGACGAAGGGCTCTCAGGGGAGTGAATACATCCCCAGATGGTATCAAAATCAAGGATTTGGCTCTTACAACCACAGGCCATTCTTTCGGGGCTGAGAACTGCTAGGAAAAGATGGCATCCACCTCACCAAGTGAGGCAAAAGTATTTACATGGTTAGGAGAACTTTAGGAGAGAGAAAAGTGGACCCATAATCAGCTGAGTTAGTTGATCAGTTGAAGTATCTTCAAAAGTGGAAGATGCAAGTTGCAAGGAGGAGACAGCCCCTGAAAACAACAAAACAAGGCTGAAGGGAGCCCACTTCAATAGGTGCTTCCAATAAGAAAGTATCTACAGAACAACGTTGTGGGGGAAGTTCTAATGCCTTTCCTGCATGGCTGTGTGTCTCTGCAAAATGACCATATGCTAATGAATACACCATGGGAAATAAACAGAGGAAATCAAAGTTGACTGCATACAGTTCCAGGCATATAATCTCATTGGAATCTGTCCTGGTTTAAGACTCTTGTCTCTAAGAAACAAGCCCCACACACACATAACTTCTGTCTGGGACACGGAGAAATGGGATCTGGAAAACGAATAACAGATAAACTAAGGAATTGAGCTAAGGAAAAATTACTGAAATTATACAACATAATACAGAGAAAAATACCAGTGTAACAGGCAAAGAAACAGACAAAATGTGAACAGTATGCATGAGTGAACCAAAGACAAAAAAAGGGCAGCCCCCTTGTCTGGAAGCAGGGAAAAAGCCACAAAAAACATGAACAGGAAACTTTACAAATTGTAACATGTATAGGATGAATTCCAAGTGCCATAAATCCCTTTCACCCCCATTCAGCCCTTTCCTTTTGCTGTGAGCATGATATTAGCACAGTATCAAATAACTCATTAACCCTCTGCCCTCTTCCAGCTTGCTCAACGGTAAAGGTTCCAGCACTTTCACTGAGCCATTGCAGGGAGAGGTGATAGACCCTCTTTCCCTGTCTCCCATCCCTCCTCCTGAGGTCAGCCAACTAAAACCAATACAGATCACACATATGTGGTGAGATAACTAATGTGACTGTAGTGCTATGATGGATAAAAATGGTCTGGGAAGTCAAGGAGAATGATTGCACTTTTTCTGGTACTTGTAGAAGAAATGCATGGAGCTTTGCCTAGAGACAGATGAAGAGCCAACTGAGTTGTTATGGGCCAGTATTAACAGAGAGAACAACTTCAATGGTGTTGTACTGGGATTAACAGGTAGACCAACATGGATGCCTGTTACATACTAACTGATCTTGAAGAAGGAAGAGGGGCCTTTTTCAGACAACTGGGTTAATCACCCAGATATCAGCTGGAAGGGCAACACAAAAGATCACAAGCAATTCAGAAGGTTTCTGGAACACATTGGTGGTTATTTACTGGCATGTGTGATGGAGGAGCCAGCAAGGGGAGCGGCTCGGTGGAGCTTATTACTTCTTACCTACAAGGAACAAATGCTTGGAGAGTTGGAAGTCAGAGGATATGGAGTTTGGAATTCTAAAGAGCAAGGACAAAAAAATAGCAGGATTCCAGCCCTGGACTTAAGAATAGTCTGATTCTATACAGAGAAATTAACAGGCTAGTGAAATGGGTTGACAGGCACCTCATATTCAACAAAGGCAAGTGTGAAGTCCTACACCTAGGGACAAATAATCCCGTGACCTAGTACACATTTGGGCCTTACTTTCTGGAAAGAAGTTTTACAGAAAAGGACCTGTATGTGCTAGTGAACAAGTTCAATAAAAGCCACCTTTCAGTAAAGAAGGCTACCAGTGTCCTGGGCTGCATTAGGAAGTACTTCGACAGCCAATCAAGGGACATAAACTTAGCATTAGTGAGGCACATCCAGTTCTAGGTTTCCTGGTGCAAGGCAAGCATGGGGATATGGGAGCAAGTTCAGGAAAGTGCAATAGAGCATCTGTCATATGAAGAGAGGTTGAGAGATCTGGGACTGCTAAGGCTGGAAAAGAAAAAGCTCAGGGGAGATCTTACCAATTTGTAGAAATACTTGATGGGTGCAATAAAGATGAAGCCAGACTCTTTCCAGTAGTATCCAGTGAAAGGACGAAAGGCAATGGGAACAAATATAAAGAAAGGAAAATAAGATAAAATTTCTTTACTCTGAGAGTGGTTGAAAACTGGAAGAGGTTGCACAAAAAGGTTATGGAATTTCCATTCTTAGAAATATTCAAAACTCAGATGGACAGGGCCTGGAGAAACCTTCTGTAAATGACCTTGCTTAGAGCAGTGAGACTGGACTAGCTGACCTCCAAAGGTCCCTTTGGACCTCAACAGTGCTGTGATTGAAAATAGTGGACAATTTTAGCCAAAATGAAATATGAAGCTTACCTAACAAATAATGATTTTGAACTGTCCTTTGGGAAGGGCAAATATCTTTCATTGCTATGAATCATAGAATATTAAGTAAAATACTACTTACAGTTGATTTGTGGGGGGGTTGGGATTTTTTGGCCTTATTTTTGGGTGGTTGATTTTGTTTTGTTCAAATATATGTCAGAAAATCAAAAGAAAGACTATGTTGGTTAAGTACATCTACTCAAGTACAAATGCAAATGCTCTTTTTTGAAATAGTGACGTTTTATAAAAGGGGGAGACACAACGAAAAAATCCACTACATGAGCAATATTCTGAAAATCTGTATTATCTTAAAATGAACACATGTATATTAATGCATTCAGTTATTTAATGTGAATACTGAAAAATTATAAGCAGCCTTTGGATCTTTATTTCTTCATGGTAGTTTCTATGTTGAAAAGCTAATATAGAGATCTGAAATGCTACCTGAATAAATAGTATAGCTTAAGCAAAGCCTGAATATAAGAAAATAGTAATTACTGCCTTATGATGTACTCAGTTTCTGATCTTTCATATGTAGTAGAAAGAATTGAAGAATCAAATCAAAGGTTTAAAATATGCTGTCATGTACTCTTTTTTACCATTCAGTTTAAAAACTGATTAAAAAGCTTACAGATTTTCTTCCAATCTGATTTATTTTGAAGTTGCCTATTTCATAGTCTATCCAAAAATCAGTATCTCAGTCACAAGCAAGTAACAATTCTGTAGCCAATTATTTGCTGTCATTGTCCTGTGGGTCAGACAAATGCTGGCAGAATGCTAATCTATGTTTAGTATCACAAGCCTTGAGGGGCATTTCAATCTAGACCTCTAATTTTATACTTAGACAACTGAAAAATTCTCTAGTAAAAAAGGTTCTAATCATATTTTTGTTCCTCCGTACCAAAAATAGGTATGCAACATGAGTTATTATGTGAAAGTTAAAATCTTCAGACAATGTGTTAGAAAATTGTCTGTCTCTGTATATTGTACTGATTTTTATTGATCCTGATACCACTCAGTCTGTCTCTCTGGCCAGAGGTTTGAGGAAGCACATAGGGGAGAATTTCACCTTAGAATACACTTCTGGTGTTTCATCTGTGTCGTATTTTGCTTGAGAAGCACAGTGGACAACTAGCTGCAAATCATTGCCCGTACAAACTTCTATAATGGTGGTAAAAAATCAAAAGCAGCAAAGAATTCTGACTTATCTGTACAGCTAAATGTGAAACATACATTTAATCTTCAGCCCTTTAAAGTCTCAACAATATAACTTCCTACATGAATAAGACAAAGGTAAATCTACTGATAGCTTAGAGTGTGTGAATATTCATTGTTGCTGCTGTTCCTCCAAAGTGTATCTTTACATAGAAGCCACTTACTGAATTTTGGAGGTGGCTGAGACTCTACTATGTACTTAATTCCTGTGGTTTTGTACATGAGAAGACAAGCTGAATACCAGCCACAGCTTTGTGATTTTCATTAGAGAGGTGTTCTTAAAGGAGAAAGAAACGTGTGTTGAATGATGAGGTAAAAAACATTCAGGTTTAGGTGTTTTTATATATCACAGGTGTATTTTCTCAAGCTATTCTTTCATTTGCTCTGATTAATAAAAATTAAATATTTCTCTTTATTGTCAATTCTCTGCAGTTAAAAAAAAAGCTTAAACCAAAAATTTCAGTACAGTTTTAAACATACACTCTTTGTATATTCTTTTCAACTTAAGTCTTAAACTATTCTTTTCAACTTAAGTCTTAAACAAAAAGTTTTGCAAGAAAGAGAAATGTTTTTTGGTGCCTAAGTTCTTCAAATCTTCCCAAAACTCATGAGCTCATAGAACTCATTCATGAGAAGGTAGCTTCACTGATCCTACTGAAGTTAGGATGCAACATGGAAAAAGTCAAAGTTCATTGGAGGACAAGCATGCCTTCATATCCTAGTGACTAAGACATTCACCTGAGAATAATGACTCCTCTGTTCATAAATCCACCCCAACTATGCTTTCTGCATTTACCCTGTATACCTTTTGTTTTTATTGACTTATATTTGCTCTTACATTCCTGGTCTTGGGAAATAATCAGTAGAAGATATGGAGGAAGAACTTCCATCCAGAACAGAACATGCAACAAAAAAGTGTGTAAGCCTTTCAGTAGGGTTTACAATTTTGGACATCTTGCTATCCCCTGTAGTTCAGACAGAATCACAGAATCAACCAGGTTGGAAGAGATGTCATCATATTGCTGTTCTCAGTATCACAGTATCACAGTATATCAGAGGTTGGAAGGGACCTCAAGAGATCATGAGTTCCAACTCCCCTGCCAAAGTAGGATCACCTAGGATAGTCTGCACAGGAACACATCCAGGTGGGTGTTGAAAGTCTCCAGAGAAGGAGACTCCACAACCCCCCTGGGGAGCCTGTTCCAGTGGTCTGTCACCCTCACTGTAAAGAAGTTTCTCCTCAAGTTGAGGTGAAATCTTCTACGTTATAGTCTGAAATCATTGTTCTTTGTCCTATCACTGTGTACCACCAAAAAGAGCTTGGCCCCCTCCTCCTGACACCCACACCTCAGATATTTATAGATTGATCAGATCCCCTCTCAGTCTTCTCTTCTCAAGACTAAACAGCTCCAGGGATCTCAGTCTCTCTTCACAGGGGAGATGCTCAAGTCCCCTAATCATCCTCATGGCTCTCCATTGGATTCTCTCCAGCAGGTCTCTGTCTCTCTTGAACTGGGGAGCCCAAAACTGGACACAGTATTCCAGGTGTGGTCTCACCAGGGCAGAGTAGAGAGGTAGAAGAACTTCCCTCGACCTGCTGGACACACCTTTCTTGATACATCCCAGGATCCCATTGGCTCTCTTGGCCACAAGAGCACATTGTTGTTCCATGGAGAACTTGCTGTCCACCAAGACTCTAAGGTCTTTCTCTGTGGAGCTGCTTTCCAACAGGGCAGCCCCTAACCTGTACTGGTGCCTGTTGTTATTTCTCCCCAGATGTAGGACCCTGCACTTGTCCTTATTAAACCTCATGAGGTTTGCCTGCACCCAGCTCTCCAGCCTGTCCAGGTCACATTGGATGGCTGCACAGCCTGTCGGGGTGTCAGCCAACCCCCCCAGTTTTGTATCATCAGCAAACTTGCTGAGGGTACTCTCAATCCCCTCATCCAGGTTGTTGATAAAGATATTAAGCAAAACTGGACCCAGTACTAATCCCTGGGGGACACCACTTGCCACAGGCCTCCAAGTTGACTCTGTGCCACTGATGACGACCCTCTGAACTCTGTTGTGGAGCCAGTTTGCAATCCACCTCACTGACCAACCATCTATGCCACATCTCCTGAGCTTTTCTATGAGGATGTTATGGGAGACAGTATCAAAAGCTTTCCTGAAGTAAGGTGTATGTGTCAACATGCTGTTGTCCGTACTGGACCGGGAATTTTTGCATGACTCCTCATTGTGCTAACTTGTACAAGCGTTGTAAGGATTGAGGGTCCATAATGAGCTCCAGAGGGCCCAGCTCTGAGAAGTGAAATATTGCAATACACTCTTTTTGACCCACTTAATACAGATGTGCACAAACTAACAAAACCTGTCTCCCCTGCTTTTTGATGGGTTGTTTTTCTCTGTTGTTTGGGTTTTGTGTTGGTTTATTTCTGGGGTTTTGTTGGGGGGATTTTTTGGTTGGTTTGGGTTGGTTTTTTTGTTTGTGTGTTTATTTATTTTGTTATAATTTATTTGCTTGGGTTTTGTTTGTTTGTTTGTTTGCTTGGTTGGTTGGTTTTTTTCCCCATCTGGTGAGACCTTGATCATATTTCACATCATCTTGTTCCTGGCATTTGTCACTCAATGACATACAGTACTGCAGAATACTGTGCTGACAGTCCTGTTATTTTCTCCAACTATAATCAGCAGTGTCTTGTTTACATAGTTTTGTTTCTAAGCATGCATGCTACCATGTCTAACTAAAAAATGAAATTTATTTATCCTTTATTGTTTCACTTGGCACAGTGAAATGCTAACCGCCTTTGCCATTGGTAAATTATTTTATTAGAATTTTCATATACTCTGCCAGCACTAGTGAAGTTATACTTCCTTATAAATATCCCCACCTATTAATCTTTACTATAGATTTGAACACCTGCATGAACAAAAGAAGAATAAAGGTCATTAAAAGGACATTAAAAAGAACTCATTTCTGTATGGAAGAATGATTCTTATTACTTTGCAAAGAGGTCATGTTCCAGAAATATAGTCATAAGTTACTTATTTTTTCTTAAGGCTTTGTGTGGCAGGAGCACACTATGTAACAATTAGGCTAAGGACTCAGCAAGGACTCAATTTTACGTAGTAGTGAAATTATTATTTTATAAAGGCAAATTATTTTTGGTCTCATGATTTCCTTCATCTTTCAGAGAAAGACAGAAGATCCAGCAAGTGCATTTATAGAATCTCAAAATTGTTTCAGTTGGAAAAGACGTTTAATATTGAGTCCATCCATTATCTAACTACCAAGTCTGGTCCTAAGTCACGTCCCTTAGCAACACGTCTGCGTTTCTTTTAAACAGCTCCTGGGATGGGGATCCAACCACCTCCCTAAGTGATTATTCCAGTGTTTGAGAACTCTTTCGGTGAAGAAATTTCTTCTCGTATACAATCTAAACCTTCCCTGGTGAAACTTGAGGCCATTTTCTCTTGTCCTACCACTTCTGAGTAAGGAGAAGAGGGTAACACCCACCTTGCTACAACTTCCTTTCAGGTAGTGGTAGAAAGTAGTGAAGTCTCCACTCCGTGTTCTTTTCTCCAGATTAATTACCCCAGTTTCCTCAGCGTCTTCTCTTATGACATTCTCACCAGACCCTTCACTAACTTTTCTGCTGGGCAGCTTTCCAGCCATTCTGCCCCAAGCATGTAGCGTTGCTATGACCCAAGCACAGGACCCAACATTTGGTCTTGTTGGATCTCATACGACTGGCATCAGCCCATTGATCCAGTCTGTAAGTCTGCAGAGCCTTCCTACCCTCAAACAGGTCAACACTCCCTCACAGATTAGTGCCATCTGCAGACTTACTGGAGGTGTGCTCAATTCCCTCATCCAGATCATTGATAAAGAAAATAAGGGGAACTGGTCTCAGTACTGAGCCCTGGGAAACAGCAGTAGTGACCCACTGCCAACTAGGTTTCATTCTATTCACTGCCACTCTTTGGGCCTGGCCATCCAGCCAGTTTTTTTACCAAGTTAAGCATCCACCCATCCAAGCAGACAGTTTCTCCAAGAAGATGCTGTGAGAAACGATGTCAAATGCTTTACTAAAGTCCAGGGAAACAACACATCTTTTCCTTCATTCACTAAGTGGGTCATATTGTCATAGAAGGAGTTCATATTTGTTAAGCAGGACCTGCTCTTTATGAACTCATGCTGACTGGGTTTGATCACCTGGTTGCCCTGCATAATGTCACTCGAGATGAATCCATGACTTTCTCTGGTATTGAGGTCAGACTAACAGGTCTGTAGTTCCCTGAGTCCTCCTTCTGGCAGTTCTTGTAGCTGGGCATCGTATTTGCCATTCTCCAGTCAATTGGGACCTCCTAGGTTAGCCAGAAGTGCTGCTAAATAATGGAAAATGGCTTTGTGAGCACCTCAGCCAGCTTTCTCAGTACCTCCAGGTGTGTTATCCAGCCCCATAGACTTGTGTATGTCTAAGTGGTGTACCAGGTGGCTAACCATCTCCTGTTAGATTATGGAGGTTTCATTCTACTCCCCATCCCTTTCTTTGAGCTCAAGAGGGTTGGGTATCCGGCAAATGAATAGTCCTACTACTAAAGACCTGGACAAAGAAGATACTGAGTGTCTTTTCCTGATCCTTGACCACTGTGCTCTAATAGCATGACAGAAAATGTTAGGGAAGGAGATTGTTTCTAAGTAGGCAAATTTCAAGAGTCAATTAATGGAAGTATAGCTTTTATAGCAGAAAATGTGAGCTATTAGTACAATACTGCATTTCACTTTTTGTAGACATCCCTCCCTGCCTTTACCCTCTCCTGTGCCTGCCCTTACTTCGCTACTGTGCAATGGAGTATTTGTTTGAAAGATTTTTCTCTCAATGGTATCTAGATACCCCTCATAATATTTTTTCTTCACTTTCGTTGTTTCTACAGAAACTTTCCAATGATGTAATATTTAAAGTAATTCCAAATGAAAAATAAATTCAGAGTTGTCTTAACTTCTGTAAAAAAGATACAGAATGATGACTTATCTTTTTTTTATTAATATTATTTTTCACTTTTAGGCTGTAGGAGTTCTTCATGATACTAGACAAAACAAAACCAAACTTAAAAAAAAAAATCAGTAACACTCCTTAAAAAATGGAATTTTCTGTACTTTAATGGAAATTTGCTATTAAACCAAGCTTTTTTTCTTTTCCACAGAAAAAAACCAAAAACAACACAAATGAATCAACAAACAAGCAAACACCATGAAAGTGTATCTCTCATCTCTGTCACTTGGTTTATGACTATTATTTTGGAGATGTTGATGTTCTGAGTCCTTCCTGAAAAAGCACTACACATCATGATTTTGTATGTGTATGCTAAGTAAAAGCAATCACTTGACATTTGTCATCTGTATTCTTTTTATGCCCCATCAGGTAATCTGTAATACTCAATTAAAGCATATCAATAATTTGAATATGTCCTTTAAAAAAAAATCTGAATTTTGTAATTTATTATTTAATAAACCACCAGTGCAGAAGTGTTGTAGCATGTCATATGAAATATGACAAATCTGATATGTCATTAAATTCCTTTATAGGTCATTAAATTGCAGCAACAGTCCTGTTAGGTTTACTGCTTCTGTGATTTTCTATTTAATCCTCTCATCATTTACAACAATTGGGCTTTTACATAAAGGGTAAGTGTAAAGTGACCAAAAAAAAAAAAAAAAAAAAAAANGCCAGTGCAGTTTCTGCACCTCATTTTATAACAACAGATGTGGTGAATTGAGGATATTTAAACAAAGCTCCAAAATTAGAACGATGAAGTATTCAAGGTAATTGCAAGGATGTTTGGCCTAGAGCTCCACCTAGTGAAGCTTTAATGAAGAAACAACACGCGTTCACTTGCTCGAATTGCAGTCATTACAATTAAACGTCTGTGGAGTCGATGTTGGCCACAGGTAATCGCATATAGGAGCTTAAGATGCTATAAAGTGAGAGTTTACTTGCATTTTAGAATTAATTCATTTCAATAATTCAACGTAGAAGTTTCCTACATTTCTTTCCCGCAGTGATTTAAGAAGCTGAATAGCCGTGCTTTGTGTGTTACCATTTTGAGATTGCTAAATAATACATGTGAACTTAAAAAAAACCCAACACCTTACTAGTGTCCCCAAAAATATTAAAACTGTATTTAACACCATTTAATGATGTTTTGGATAGTTTTCACTTACAGTTATATCAGAGGCTCTTCTCCAAGAAGCATCAGTATCAATCTGAATCATAATGTCATGTTTGTTCTAAGGATAAGACAGGAAATTAGAGATGAGCCCATATTCGATTAGTAATACTGTAACGGTGAGCACAGAAGGTGCAATGAATTCCAGTAACACCACAAATATGTTGGGAAATCAAGTGAAAAAGAAGACAAGACTAATATGAGTGAAAGAAAGAAGAAAATTTAAATAGTTTGAACCTCAGCCCTTGTTGGTGCTACATGGAAAAGGAAAAATACTGCACTATTGTGTGATGCTTACTGTCTTGTGGAAGAAACTATACTGTAGCAGTGAATGAAAATGCTTTATGTTAATTTAAAAGCAGAAAGAAAAATGTTTACTGAGACAAGTATATGGGGAAAAGTAACAAAAATACTGTGGGAATACTACCTTCGAGACAGTCATATTAGAATTTTAATGGTATTTCATTATTCATAGACTTTTTTTTTAATGGGCAGCTGAGCACATATTAAGACACAAGATATAGTATAATACTGCTCATTATTACCTCTTCCTTTTTGAGATCCTGAAATATGAAATTAAATATTTCAACTTTAAAATAAGTTTCTAGAGTGGGGGAAAATGCAGACTTGTTGTTTGAGCAGTGAGTGAGAGAAGGTCCTTGGAGGAGGGTAGGTTGGTAAGAATAATCTGAACACACAATTGAAGTCTGTAGCATCGTATTTGTGCACATAAAAAAAGAGATAGAATTTCTCAAGCTAACAGAAATTAAATTTTCTGGCTTTGTAGGACTTTGCAACATTAAGATTATGCAACAGTTTTTATTTTCTGAATATTTTACTGTTTCTTTGTCTTATTTTCTTTAAAATAAAAGATCAAACAATATGTATGTTTCAGTAGTACCATTTCATGCATCCTTATAGCTGTAAGTAAAATTGATTTGTACATGTGGGAGAAAGCTAATAGATGAAGAAGCTTTTGTTATTTGTCACAATTTGAGAACTGGGGGCACTGGGTATGGACAGGGAATGTGGGTCTTGGTCTTCCCCTTGCTGAGAATTCCCAATGGTTGGAGAGATGATAGTGAGTGTGTTAACGCTCTGTTTTGTTTCTCCATATCTTTCTCATTGAGTAAAAGAGTGATTTGTGTGGATGTTGGTGTATATATATTTGGACTATTAAAGATATAATTACAGCTAAAGGACTTTCTGAAATTCACAGATTGCATTGAATTGGAAGCAACCCTCAATGGTCAGCTTGTCTAAACCCCTGTAGCGAGCAGGGACACCTCCAACTAGATGAGGCTACTCACAGGCACATCAAGTCTGATCTTGAATGCCTTGAGGTATAGGACCTCAACCACATCCCTGGACAGTATTTTACCACTCTCCAGTATTTTACCACTCTCATTCTAAAGAATTTCTTCCTTATGCAAATTCTAAATCTACCCTGCTCCAGTTTAAAACTATTGCCCCTATTGCTACAAGCCCTTATAAACTTTAGTCCTTCTCCAGACTTCTTGTATGTCCCCTTCAGATATTGAAATGTAGTTATGAAGTTTTCTTGGAACTTTCTCTTCTCCAGGCTGAACAGCCCCAATTCTTTCAGCTTTTTAGTAGAGGTGTTTGAGCCCTCTAATCATCTTTGTGACTCTCCTCTGGACCTGCTCCAGCACATCTATGTCTCTCTTGTGTTGAAGGCCCCATAGCTGGACACAGTACTCCAGGTGAAGTCTCGCCAGAGTAGAGGAGAGTGGCAGAATAACCTCTCTTGACCTGCTGGCCAAACTTCTTTTGATGCAGCCGAGCATGCAGCTGGTCTCTGAGCTGCAAGTGTGCATTATTGGCTCATGTCCAGTTTCCAATCCATCAGTATCCCCAAGCCCTTTTCTGCAGGGCTGCTCTCAATTCCAACATCCCCAGAGTGTATTGATATTGAGGGTTGCCCCAACCTAGGTGCAGGACCTTGTACTTTGCCTTATTGACTATCATAAGATTCTCCTCAGCCCATTTCTCCAACCTGTCCAGGCCCCTCTGTATGGCATTCCATCCTTCAGTCTTATCAACAGCACCACACAGCTTGGTATCATCTGCAAACTTGCTGTGAGGGTGATAAATCTCTCTGTATTATTGATGAGACACTGAACAGCATTCATCCATATACAGGCCCTTGAGGGACACCACTTGTCACCCCTTTCCATTGGAAAGCAGTTCTGGGGAAAAGGACCTGAGAGTCCTAGTGGACAGCAAGATGACCATGAACCATCAATATACCCCTGTGGCTGATAAGGCCAATGGCATCGTAGGGTGTTTTAGAAGGAGTGTGGCTAGTAAGTCAAGAGAGTGTCTCCTCCTCCTCTACTCTGCCTTGCTGAGGCTGCATATGGAATAATGTGTCCAGTTCTGGGACTCTGTAACAGTTTAGCATAAGGGCTAACCTGCCTACTCCCCCAACACAAGAGTGAGGGGAAGAGTAACACACAAAACTCAGGGTTGAGATCAAGAGATAAGAGTTTAATATAACATGGGATATCGTGAGAACAATGCATAATTGCCTTAGCTAATAATCAAATTAATCTAATAATCTATAATACAGTGCAGGTCAAATAATCTTATAATGCAGTGCATGATTATGTTAGCTTAGCCTTTTTGCAGAAGAAGCAGAGTGAAATACAGGAAAAACACAGTATAAAACAGAAAGCAAAAATCATCAGCTACCTGACTCCCACTTGTTTCGCCACTATGCCTGCAGAAAAAAGCCAACACCCAAGAAGCTGGAATCCAGAAGCAGCAACCAGAACAGGAAGCCTCCCATGTTGCAATATGAACTTCAAGCCCCGTAATACTTTGCTCCAGTTAGCACTTTCATTTTTGAAGCTGGCATGACTGTGTCATGGTATGAATAACAGCAGCAGGTTCAGCTCAGTCCATGACAGCCTCTCAGTTCAAGAACAAGGAACTGCTTAAAAGAGTCCATTGCAGAGCCACAAAGATGATCAAGGGAGTGGAATATCTCCCTTATGAGTAAAGACTGAGGATCCTGGGTCTCTAGCTCAGAGAAGAGAAGAATAAGGGGTGATGTCATTAATGTTTATAAATATGTGAAGACAATGTGTCAGGAGGAGGGAGCTGGGCTCTTCTCAATGATGTCCAATGACAGCACAATTACAGCAAGATGGAGCATAAGAAGTTTCACGTAAACATAAGAAAAAACTTTTTCACCGTGAGAGTGACAACTGTAACATGAAGTCCAGAGAAATTGTGAAGTCTCCTTCACTGGAGACATCCAAAATCTGCCTGGATGTGTTCCTCTGCAACCTACCGTAGGTGATCCTGTCTAGCTAGGAGGTTGGACTAGATCTTTCAAAGTCACTTCCAACCCCTAGCATTCTGTGATTCTNTTACAGCAAGATGGAGCATAAGAAGTTTCACGTAAACATAAGAAAAAACTTTTTCACCGTGAGAGTGACAACTGTAACATGAAGTCCAGAGAAATTGTGAAGTCTCCTTCACTGGAGACATCCAAAATCTGCCTGGATGTGTTCCTCTGCAACCTACCGTAGGTGATCCTGTCTAGCTAGGAGGTTGGACTAGATCTTTCAAAGTCACTTCCAACCCCTAGCATTCTGTGATTCTGTAATTGTGTGATCTGAACATCATGCTGTTGACCACTATCCTTTTTATACAATTATCCAACCAATTCCTTATCCACTGAACAGTCCACACATCAAATCCCTGTCTCTCCAGTTTGGAGAGAAGGATGTTGTGGGGAACTGTGTCAAAGGCTTTACCAGATAGATAACATCTGTTGATCTTCCCTTGTCTGCTGATGCAGTTACATCATCACAGAAAGCCACTAGGTTGGTTAGGCAGAACTTGCTCTGGGTGAAGCCGTGTTGGCTGTCCTGAACCATGTCCTTGTCCTCCATGTACTTTAGTATAGCTTCAAGAATGATCTGTTTCATGATTTTCACAGGCACAGAGGGGAGGCTGACAGGATGGTAATTTAAAAGGTCCTTTTTTTTACCTTCTTTAAATATGGGTGTAATATTTCCTTTCTTCCAGTCTCCAAGGACTTCACTTGACTGGCAGGACTTTTCAAATATTATGGACTTGCTTTGCAATTACATCAGTCAAATCCTTCAGTATTCTGTCCTACATATTTATGTATGTTGAGCTTCCTCAGGTGGTCCTTAACCTGATGTTCCCTTAGAGTGGAGGGACTTTACCCTGCTGGTCTACATCTAGTGGTTCATTGACTCAGGAGAGGAGCAGAGTAAGACTGTCAATGAAGACTGAGGAGAAAAAAAAAAAAGAATATTGAGTACTTCAGCCTTCTCTTCACCTGTTGACACCAGCTCTGCATTCTCACTCCTCACAGGGAGTGGTGCTTTCATTATCCTTTCTTTGCCGGTTGATGTACCTATACAAGCCCAATTTGTTTTTATTTGCATCCCTTGAAAGGTTCAGCTCTAGCTATACCTTGGTCTTCCTGACTTCAGCTCTATACAAATTGGGAAGACTGAACTAAAGAGTCAAACATGTCAGTAATTTATGTCTGTAGTTTTCACCCCTACTCTAAGCCATGGGTTTTGTTTTCCAGGTGCTATTTTTGTCAAGAATATGTTTTATTTGAGGGGAAGTGTGCTAAACTGGAAAAAAAAACCCAGACGTAAAGAATGTCTCTCGTAGGTAAAGTCCCCTAATGCATTGAGCATTGTTGACTGGGGTGTAGGGAGGGAATTGTTATGCATGTTTACACATACTAATCCTTGTGCCTTTCTAACACTACTATTTGTAGTTATCAAATTCTCACTTTAATGCCTAACAGAAAAAAAACAACAACCACCAAACCAAAACAACAAAAAACTTGAGTTTTAGGGAAGAAGCATATTCCATATTCAGTAAAATGGCAAATTCACCAACTCTAGCAAAAAAACAAATAGGTTCCTTTGAGATATAATCTTAGATGCTTGACATACTCTGCCCCATGCAGCAAGGCTTTTATGTTTTTGAAGATTTCCCTGAAGTAGCAGTTTGGTGAATGTGATTATGTTGCATATGTTGCAGCTATCCTGCTTATGCTGAGTCTGATGAATTTAATTAATGTGTCCTGGGGAAAGGTGAGGTGTTTCTAGGGCAAAATAAGGTGAGGAAAGAGAATAAATAATAAAAAATATATCTGGAAATTATGTTAGAGGTCATCCAATTAATCCACTTCATCACTGTAATGTGTCTAAGTGTATTGCTCCTGGTTCTTATTTGAGAAAGTTCTGGTGTTACTAGTGCACAAGAATTATCTGAAAAACATGGAGATTTTCACTGTTAAGGTGTGGGTAGGTGTCTCAGTGTAGCAACACATTGGCATTATGCTGAAGTTTCTGGAGTTACAGAAAATATTGAGCCTATTGTCTAAGGGAGCTGGGGAAAGCAGTTGGAAGGAAAGGGAACAAAGATGTCCACATGATGTAAAATGGGCTAGGCTGGTCAACAACAATGAAAAATATCATATAGAAGGAGCTGTGGAAATAGTTTTTCAGTTGAAACCACAGAAGGAATCCCAGTAGCCCTTTTTCTTTCTTCTCCCTGGATCCATTTCTATCTATATAGGGATAAATCAGGAATAATAGTTTTGTTTTCTCAAGGTGGGATATGCACTTGGTGCTGTCACTAAAAATTCTGAATATGACTGAAAAAGAGCGTGAGAAGGAGGTGAGAAATTTCTAGATATTAGTGGTGGGGTTTGTGCTTTAGTGTTTTTTGAGTGAAGGAACATTTTGTAAAGACTTCACTTTATTAACATTGAAATGATTGCTTTTCCTCATCTCTTCCCTTTTTCTGAAATGGTATATAGGTTGGGTCTATGCAATCAGTTTGGATCCTGAAATCAGAAACTCTCCAGATGCTCCCTGGGGGTGTGGGGAAAGTTACATCATGTCTGTGCACTGGATTCAGAAAACATCCAAAAACTTTAACCTTTCTAGAGTCATGGTGAATAAACACAAATATTTGTACATGGGTCTCCATTATCAAAATTTTTGAATTAGGTCAGATACCTAGTAAAAAAAAAAAAAAAAAGAGAGACCATTTCTAATGATCCAGATACCCTATTATGAACTGCTATTGAATACTCTATATTTACTGTATTTTCTTTTTTAGAGCTGTGTATCTTAATAAGTCTTAAAAATGCAGAAAGTGGAAAGCATTCCTGAAGAATAAAATTATCCTTAGAGAATATCCTGATTAAAAAACTCCATAGTAAGAGAAAGTGTCTTTACCAGAAAGAGAATTTTGATCTTCCCTGAAGTTAAACGTGCAATAAAATGAAATTAGATTTGCGTAATTTCCCTTATGAAACTATGTAAGTTAACTCGTCACAGGTACAGTCACTATTAAAATTCCTACAGTTAATCCTGGCCTAAACAGTATTTTCCTACAAATATGCTAAGTATTGGGTTTATACCTTTCTGCATTAAATGTTATCTCCTTTTATTTCTAAACATGAGCATCTGAAATCATGTTATACAGCATTCTTGCATGCAACATCAGAAAATTATACGTAGATTAAATTTTGTCTGGTTTTACACATTTCATAAACATTCTAATACTAACTCCAGTACTATTCATGAGGACAAATTGTCTGAAACTTCTGCAACTGTTTTGTTATTACTGTTGGTTTTTGGGGGTTTTGTTTGTTGGGTTTGTTTTTTTTTCTTTTAAACACAATGAAAATAATACTCTAAAATCTTCCATTAATTCTTATATATTGTTTATGTCATGTAATACTCAGACATCGAAGTATTTTACATGTATGTCCTGCAGGAAAATAACACTGGTAAAAAGAATGCTTTGCAACTAGTAACAGGCAAGACATGCTGATTCAACACACTGTTTCGTTGGGTCTCACTTGTTCTTTTATGCTGCAAAACAATATTTGATCTTTCTGTTCTACTGCATCATTCCCTTCCTTGGGACTTCTAAACATATAGTAAAATGTACCTTTATTCTCTCATATTCCTCATAATAATGTTCTACAAGTCAAAAGATGACAGATAGAGATTTGAATTTCCTCAGTCAGAAGAGACAACTTAAAGCAAGACTCAGTCATTTATGCAAAAGTAGAGTAAAATAATGTCCTATAATGACTAGGCTGTGTAAAGTCATAGAATCATGGAATCATAGAATTGTTAGGCTTGGAAAGGACCTCAAGGATCATCTAGTTCCAACCCTGCTGCCCTGGGCAGGGACACCTCACACTAGACCAGGTTGCTCCAGGGATGAGGCTTCCACCACCTCCTGGGGCAACCTGTGCCAGTGTCTCACCACCTTCATGGTGAAGAATTTCTTCCTAACATCCAATTTGAATCTACCCATTTCTATTTTTTTTCCATTCCCCCTAGTCCTGTCATTACCTGACACCCTAAAAAAGTCCCTCACCAGCTTGCTTGTTGTCCTCCTTCAGATACTGGAGGGCCACAAGAAGGTCTCCTCGGAGCCTTCTCTTCTCCACACTGAACAGCTCCAACTCTTTCAGTCTGTCCTCATAGGAGGACAGCCCTCTAATCATCCTGGTGGCCCTTCTCTGGACACGTTCCAGCACCTCCAGATCCTTCCTGTAATAGGGACTCCAGAACTGGATGCAGTACTCCAGGTGGGGTCTCACTAGAGCAGAGTAGAGGGGGAGAATCACCTTCCTTGACCTGCTGGCTATGCTTCTGTTGATGCAGCCCAGGATGTAATTGGCTTCCTAACTAGCTTATTTACAGCTAGCTAAAGGATAACTATTTTGACTTTGTTTTTAATGTGTATTCACAGCTGTTTAATACATGGATAATGTGGAATTTGGTTTCAAACAAGCCTGCCCTGGCAGCACCTAATATCGACATGCATTTATTTTTGTCTGAATTCAACAATCATTGAAAGGCTGTCTTTACACCTGCTGAGAAGCACTTCAATTTTGACAGCATCTTGGCACCTGTCTCCCAAACATGCCTGAGAATGATCTAGAAAAATAACACATTCCTCTGCCTACTTGTTTTATATAGCTTGATTTAATAGGTGTGTTCAGAAAACAAATAGAATTTCTGGGTCTACACAGATATAGTGGCAACCAATGTTACCAATAAAACAAATGACAAAGTGAAAATGGGAGTGTCACATTTTGAGTAAGAAAAATTCAAACATCTGAATATTCTCAGAGACTAAAATTGTATATTTAAACTAGTTCTGTAGTCATTCTATGAGCCATTGAGCCCTTTTCTTGGATATCAGGAGTTCTGGGTGTAGATAAAATGGGAAAAGGAAGGAGGAAAAAAATGAAGAAAGGACAGCATACACCCAAACCATCTATATCTTCTTAATAAATATTTTTATTTACTTAATCTAAGAAAAAAATGCAATTTATTTTGAAGTTTTTAGAATTATTGTTCATTGCATCTAATTCAGATTTCCTGTCTCTGTGATATATGTAGTCTGTAAGAGACCATGAGTCCCCTTAGGGTTTTATTGTAAACTGTGAATATCCATCATTAGATGTATAATATATGATTGACACATGGTCAAATTCTATCTTTCAATTTGTCCTTCCTCAACCTCTTGGCTTTTCACTGTAGATTTTGGCTGACTGTTCAATAGTGATAGTATTGGACAATAAAGGCAGGAAAGATATAGTGAATACTATAATGACTTGTCTTGAAAAAGTCAGTATTACTATTATGTACTCCTATCGTGGTTTCCAAGACTGATTTTTTTTTTTAATTTTCTGCTACAATGTTATAGAATAGTTCAAATTGTAGTAGGATTCTGTGTGAAATCCAGGCTACTACCAGATGTAAGTCACAGGCTCAAAGATACCAGATACAAGACAGTCAAATGGACAATTCCTTAATTACTCCAGAGAAGTAAAATTTAACTCATATTTTGTGTTGGAAGGGAAAAAGCTGGACTCATTTTTTTACTTAATTTGTTAATGAGGTCTAGGAGAGAATTAAATAATGTCTTACAATATATGATATATTGCAGTTTTTGTGTACACTTTCTAACATTTAAATGCAGATGTATAGGGTACAGAAATATAAAACACGAGAATATTTTAACAAAATTGATCTAAGCCTTTGCTTACATAAAATCCTTACATTTTTTGATGTTAAATAATTGTTTAAGAAGAGAGAAAAAAGAAAAAATAAAAGACAAAGGAAAATAAAAGCTTATATTGCATAGAAACAGTGGTCAGGTATTGGAATGGGCTGCCCAAGAAGGTGGTTGAGTCACCACCCCTGGATGTATTTAAAGGTTGTTTGGATGTGGTACTTAAGGATATGGTTTAGGGGTGAACCTTGTAGAGTGGGGTTAACGGTTGGACTTGGTGATCCTGAGGGTCTTTTCCAACCTGAATATTTCTGTGATTCTGTGATTCTGTGAAAAGTCATTATATAGAAATATACCAAAGGTTAGCCTATTATTATTATTATTTTATTTTATTTTATTTTAT
>VXBD01011426.1:0-25636 GCA_013399975.1 Indicator maculatus
CCTCCCTCCCTTCCTTCCTTTCTCTTTCCTCCCGCCCTTCCTTCCTTCCTCTTTCCTCCCGCCCTTCCTCCCTTCCTTCCTCCCTCCCTCCCTTTCTCTTTCCTCCCTCCCTTCCTTCCTTTCTCTTTCCTCCCGCCCTTCCTTCCTTCCTCTTTCCTCCCGCCCTTCCTCCCTTCCTTCCTCCCTCCCTCCCTTTCTCTTTCCTCCCTCCCTTCCTTCCTTTCTCTTTCCTCCCGCCCTTCCTTCCTTCCTCTTTCCTCCCGCCCTTCCTCCCTTCCTTCCTCCCTCCCTCCCTTTCTCTTTCCTCCCTCCCTTCCTTCCTTTCTCTTTCCTCCCGCCCTTCCTTCCTTCCTCTTTCCTCCCGCCCTTCCTCCCTTCCTTCCTCCCTCCCTCCCTTTCTCTTTCCTCCCTCCCTTCCTTCCTTTCTCTTTCCTCCCGCCCTTCCTTCCTTCCTCTTTCCTCCCGCCCTTCCTCCCTTCCTTCCTCCCTCCCTCCCTTTCTCTTTCCTCCCTCCCTTCCTTCCTTTCTCTTTCCTCCCGCCCTTCCTTCCTTCCTCTTTCCTCCCGCCCTTCCTCCCTTCCTTCCTCCCTCCCTCCCTTTCTCTTTCCTCCCTCCCTTCCTTCCTTTCTCTTTCCTCCCGCCCTTCCTTCCTTCCTCTTTCCTCCCGCCCTTCCTCCCTTCCTTCCTCCCTCCCTCCCTTTCTCTTTCCTCCCTCCCTTCCTTCCTTTCTCTTTCCTCCCGCCCTTCCTTCCTTCCTCTTTCCTCCCGCCCTTCCTCCCTTCCTTCCTCCCTCCCTCCCTTTCTCTTTCCTCCCTCCCTTCCTTCCTTTCTCTTTCCTCCCGCCCTTCCTNCTTTCTTTCTTTCTTTCTTTCTTTCTTTCTTTCTCTTTCCTCTAGTAATGAAAAAACACAGTTGTCAGCATAATATCTTGACATTCAGGATGCCAGCCTGTCGCTCCTGGAGTCAGATGTGGAAATAAATAGATATTAAACTGTCAGTCAATGAAATTACAAAGTCAAGAGCAGCTCTAGCTGCGATCCTGGGTGTTCTGTTTGATGGACACAGGTGTTTAAGTGTTACGAAATCCAGCAGAGCCTCAGAGTGAATAATGCACCTTCCAGCAGTCCTGCCTTAGCCAAAAGAGCTGCAGTGAGCTTCCCCCTCACCATGAGGCCCCTAAGCAATCGATGTGCCCTAAGAAAGGAGCCAGAAAGGCTTCCCAGGTTTATCAGAGCTGAGAAGCCTTAAAGCCTGCATTATGGCACACGCTGGGGAATCAAAGCTACCCTCCTCTGAAACTGTGAAGTTTAGTCCCATAGGCTTTGCATACAAATCTAAGGCAGATGCCCCAAATCCACATCATTTATTTATTATTCATAAGGCACTTAAAGTCAATCATCTGTCACTAATAAACATTAACACTATTAAAAATTAATGATCATCCTACAGCCTGCTGAGACAGATTCTCCTTTCTGTTTGATGAGTATTGGAGCAAAGTACATGGCTTTCATTTACTGTCTTCTCTTAAAGTGTTTATGTTTTGTGTACTGCTCCTTCCACTCCTCCTCCAAACACCAGAGACCCCATTCCCTTGGGATGCCAAGCAATGATCAGTCTCATGAGAGGAGCTTGAAAGGAGGAGGTTTAGATACAAATATGGATCTGTGGAGAAGAAAAAGCAATGGTGGATTGGAGGTTGTCAGGCAGCACAAGGCTTTGTGATTATAGAGCCTTTGGTCTCCCTTCCCACTCTCTGCTGAGCAGCAGGATGTGTGGCACAGAGGGCATGTCTGCCTGCACTCTCTGCTGTACAGGAGGGTCCCAGATCAGGTACTGCACCATCAGTGGACAATGAGGCTGGAAATGACAGCTCTGATGAGACTACCTGAGAGTCTCACAAGCTGGAACAAGAAAAGGCTTCCTGAAGAGCAACTCAAAAAGGGAACTTCAGCAAAGGGCCACACCGTGTCGCAGGGCACTTTCTTCTCTCAGTGGGTGGGAGGCAAAGCCCACTGCTAGAGATGAAGGAACAGCTAGAGCCTTAGCCCTCAAAAGGACATTCCCTCTGAAAGGAAAAGCGATCCCAGACCCTTCATCTTTTGTGTTCACATTTTCAAATGCAAGGCTTGGGGATTACCCTTTCCCCTCACCTTTATCCCCTTCCTGGCTCACACAGGCAGAACTCATCACTCAGAGCTCTTCCCTCACATGCAGGCATCTTTTTCTTTTCTTTTTTTTTTTTTTTTTGGCCCTGCTCCTCACTTCAACAATTACTTAATCGTGGAAGTGCTGTTATAAATATGTAAGAAGTATGTCATAAATAATGGCTGGATACAATGTTCATTCTGTTAAAACTCAGACCAGGCCAGTGGTAGAGGAAAAGAGCAATATGGTTGTGTATGTCAAATCCAAGTAACCAAACACTTCTTGGAGTTACAGCTATACAAACTAAACTGGAGGTTTAGGTACCAATGACATACACAATTTTGCCAAGATGGCACATGTATTAATCTTCCTCTTGCAATTTACACTCTCACCCCAGTGACTATTAAGAAGTAGAAGGGCCTTTAAGCAGAATTAAGTGACTGCAGTCACCTTTTCTCTTTCCCTCACTCATGTTTCACACGAAATAACTAACGATGATTTGCGAAGAGTAGCTACCAGCACAGTAACCCCCTGTAAAAGCAGGATGCCACAGGCACCCACTCACTCTGCTGAGGCAGGGGAAAGATTTGTATCACACATGCAGTGCCTGCACTGCCTTTGTGTCAGCTGTTGCCATCACAAATGCACTGTGGGAGCATTGCAAAGACGCTCTTGTACAAAACTAATTCTGTCTTTCAGGGTAGAACAAGTCACGAAAGACTGAAAGCTCCGTCCAATGTCCTCCCTCCAAGGACCTGAGGAAAACTTTTCTCAGATACTGCAGGGCATCAGAGACGAGTTCAGTGCCTGGCACACTGCTTTTTCCCTTGGCACGTCTTTCTTCTGCAGAGCTGCACAATAGTGAGGAACTCTGTGAGTCGTGACTAGGGAGACAAGAGTAGATTTCCTGAACTGAGACCTGGTCCTCAGTCACATGCACCACTAAGCCCCACAGGATCTGTAATTCAGCATTTCTGAACAGGATTCTGGGACACAGCCTTTGAAATCTCAGGGTGAAGTCTCCTCTGACCAGCAATTTTTAGTCATATCACCTTGTCCTCCAGCCCATTCTCCACTGCCAAGAGACTTCTTCCTAATTTGTATCATTTCTGCCTAAGAATTCAGGCACTGTCAAGCAGAGTTACTCTGACAAGGAATTATAGTCAAGGAAAAGAAATATTAAAGCATCATTATTCAAAGATGAAAGGGCAATGCAAATGTTAACTAGCTTTCCCTTAGGTGAAAGTGTTTATTGCTAAGTTTTTGCAGCACAATTACATTCAAACAGGCAAATGTTAGCTTAAAACAAAGCATTTGTTTTTCCGGACCCACCTAGGAGAAATGGAAAAACAGCTTGCAAGTAAGCTGCCTCATACTGGATGCCTACCCTAAAAGCTTTTATATTAAAAACAGTAGATTTGTAAGAATAATTTGGAGCAAAGCAGGCAGTTGAAATACAGTGCCCAATTTTCTCATCTTAAATATGAATACCTTGCACTGACTTTCTGCAGTGGATAGGTTTGGAATTTATATTCGTTTCTAACCCAGAATCTGATGGTTTTCTACATTATGCTGTACAAGCCACAGATTTATTGCAGATAGCACCACCACAGGCACACCACAGGCAGCAGGCAGGGCTACACAGGGTGGTTCACTGCCCTGAGCCAGAGCAGCTCCCCACACCACAGGGGCTGGGAACTGCAGGACCTGATGAGGGCTGGTGAAGCTGAACTGCATTTCAGATAGGGCAGTGGTAGGCAAGGCACAGGCTTCTGCAACACCAGCAGCAAAGATGCCAGATGTGGAGAGGTCTGCATGGGACACTGAGCCTGAAAGGCTGCCCACAGACACAGCTCCCTTCATTTACCTTGAGGGTGCTGGAACACTGTAACAGGCTGTCCAGGGAGGTGGTTGAGGCTCCTTCCCTGGAGATATTGAAGGTGAGGCTGAACAGGACTCTGGACAACCTGATCTAGTTGGGGATGTCCCTGCTGACTCCAGAGAGGGTTGGACTGGATGACCTTTGGAGGTCCCTTCCAACCCAGAGCATTCATTTCCCAGCCTGCTCTCACTGTAGGGGCACAGGGTGTCCCCAGTTGTCCTGGCTATTCCTCTCTTGGTTCTTAGACAAGTCATTGAGGTGTCACTGCCATCTCACCTGAAAAAGCACAGGTCCTCTTTACCTTCCCAGAGAAAGGCAAGGCAATGCTATTACCAAGGCCCATGAGAGACCATGTAAATTACATACAGACAGGGACCTCCTGTGGGCTTCTGGCACAAATGGCTCAGTAAAAACCTAGATCATAACATCAGGAGGCAATGTGGCCCACACTGGGCTGCAAGAAACAGCCAACTCTGTGACACCAGAATTTATAAACACAACTGAGGGCTGCTATCTGTCTCTCTCACATGATTGCTGGACCACAGACTATGGTCCATCTGCCTGCAGTCTACTATCTCAATCTGTGAACAATTATAGATAGGATATTTCATCTTAAAAAATGGCAGAGTTAACAAAAAAAGGCACTGAAATAAGCCAGAAAACAATCAAAAAGCAAGCAACAAAACCACAGTCAGGCACCGCACAGAGCCCCTTGAAGCCAGCAGTACTTCATTCCCAGCCCCAACACATCAGCTGCTCCAGATCAGATGTGATTCCTGCTGCTGCTGCTGAGGCCACAGCAGGTGCCAGCTTCAGCTCTTCTTCTGCACATGAGAGCACCCAGCCTCAATGCCTGAGAGCTGAGAGCACCACTACCCTCCCTGTGCAGCCAGCTGGCACCAGGGCAGTTATAGCATGGTACTGTGTGGTATTTCAGGCTGTGCCTTGAAAACTTTCCACAGATCTTGAACAGAAAGTAGTGGAATGCAAATAAATCACCATTGGATGTGAAAAGGAAAACAATGACAAACTCTAGATAATCCCAGTGGACAGATAAAAACCATAAAATAATTGTGTAGATTAACTTTGTCTCTCTTTTTACTTCCTCTGCTCTGGCTGAGGCCTCTGCTGGCTTTTGCTGACCTTGGCTGCATTGCTTTGTTGTGGCTAAGTACTAACAAACAACTCTCTGATCTTCTCTCTCCTCTATTGTTTACAGGGGGCTAGGGAGCAGGGAGTGGGGAACCTACCTGGTTTCCTGCCAGGGGGGTTCTTGTGCTGTTTATCAGTTGTAAATACTTGTAAATATTGTATATTTTGTACATATTCCTTGCATTTCGTTTTAGATTGTAGTTCTGCTGGTAAATACAGCTTCATTTGCTTCCAACTGAGCTGCTCTGGCAATTTTATGTTGGGGGGAATTTTCAACCTACCACATACTGCCTCAAAGAGAAAACATCCCAAACCCTTTTCCCAGCTGGCAGTGGAGCTTGCCCCAGCCCTTCCACAAGCTGCTCTGTCTCTGCCTGCTCTATCACACTCCTCCATTTCCCTGTGCTGTACTTACCCCCTTGGCCTTTGATCTGCAATGCTGAGTTAGAGAACTCTGGGGAGACAGTAGTTGCTGCTTGGATGGTTGGCTTGCTGTTGCTGAGCAGACGGTGGTGATCAGCAGGAGATGTGGTTTCCCAGTGCTGCCTATTCCCCACTTGCAGACTATGGATGCAGCAAGGAAGTGTTCCTCTCAGAGGAGCCTGCTGAATCCCTAAGCAAATAAAAATCCCTTCTGAGAGCAGGCTGTTGTGAGGGTGAGGAAAGGCTAGGTCTTGGGATTTTACCTTCTTCTCATCCTTGCCTCCCTTACATGGTCATTATCTCAGAGCCAAACCTCGCTACTCACAGCCCAGCCCTTGACTTGGGACAGCTCAGATCCAGACCCAGCAGACGCTGCCCTGTGTTGCCCCAGGGGCATCCCCTCTGTGCAGCCAGCAGCTGACTCCAGGAGAGGGCTGTCTGAAAATTCCATGCTCCCTTTCACTCACTGATGGCCAGGGTGGGAACAAGCAGGAGTCCTGCAATATGGGTGGCCCACAGAGAGCAGGAGGCAACTGACTGCTGCCTGGTGCTGAGTACTACAAGGGTCAGATGTGAAGCTGCTGCTTCTGCCATGAGATAATCCCAGTTCAGCTGTGCTGCAGGCCTGGCTGGGGCTAGGAATCTGTGTGCCCTTGTTAGAAGGTATGCCTGTAAATCCTTGACACCATCAGAGCTCTGCCTTCCCCGGGTTTCTGCAAGTATGCCCCAGCAGACACTGCTGGACAAGACAGAGTAGCTGTACAGCTACTGAGGAGGCGATGTGGGATGGCAGCACCAGAATGAGCCAGCACAGTCCAGTGGAGAACACTTAAAGAGCAACAAAAACTATGCAAAACCCCTGCCTCAGCTTTCAGTACAGTCTGAGTAATTAGTGGTTTTCTACAACAGGGAAATGGTACAGAAAGTACAACTCCAACTGCCTTAAGACAACAGAGACTCTCGAGTTATTTCTAATTTATGCATTCTTGTCATATGAAAGCCACTTGCTTAAGCTGGTTTTCTATCTATTTGCAGTCTATTCAGACACACAATGCTCAGTAGGGGTCTGTCTCCATGATTCATTGGCTCAGATTTCCTATAGAGTTTACATGATGTCTACTAAGCCCCATACAGTTTTGTATCCATTATAACCAGGGACAAGCAAGCAGGGCTCAGGAGGCTGAGCATCCATCTATGAATAGCTTCCTGTCTTCCAGCTCTCTTCACAACAAATGAACAATGGTTACATTTTCCTGACTAGCACTGCATGGTGAGGGGAAATTATAGGAACTTGTCTGAGTTAAATAAGGGAAGAGGCATTTAGAGTGAAGCTCCTTAAATGAGCAGGTCAATAACTAGTTTACTGAGACCAAGGCATACAGCTAATGAGAGAATAAAGAATTATTCTTGTCAAGAGAGAAAAAGATGCTGCCCTGGTTTTGTGCTAAATAATTACATTCATTATCTTTAAGACAGCCCTGCAAGTGGTCTTTTGCACTAGTAAATTCATTAGCAAAGCTAATAGGCAAACTACTGTTGGGGCAAATCTAAATGGCTGCAGCAGGATGGATGGCAAGGATGGGGAAAGGTAGTATGAGGGCTAAGAGCCAAAGTCATCTGTAAGCATAATTGAATTTATCTTCTCATCAACTTTAAGGCCTCCTCCTGGGCTTGAAACGAGGAGGAGGAAAAGCCATTGAAATGAAAGGATGTTCACTTAATTGTATTTGGTGCCAGCATTTCCAGCTTAGCAAGATGTCTACACTGACCTCCTGACACATGGCCGCAATTATAAACCCCACAAAAATTCAAACCTTAACTGAATTGACTCAATGATTCCAAAGGACAAAGAATCTCACATGTGTCAGGCACCAACCTGCCCAGGGGAAACACTGACAAAGGATCCAGGCTTTGAATGTGGCTACAAGTTAATGAAACTCAGCTGGGCAGCAGGAAGGCAGGCTTGCAACACACAGAATCACAGCATCACAGTGTCACAGAATCACAGAATCAGAATCACAGATTCACAGAATCACAGCACCACAGAATCACAGCATCACAGTGTCACAGAATCACAGAATCAGAATCACAGATTCACAGAATCACAGCACCACAGAATCACAGCATCACAGTGTCACAGAATCACAGAATCAGAATCACAGATTCACAGAATCACAGCACCACAGAATCACAGCATCACAGTGTCACAGAATCACAGAATCAGAATCACAGATTCACAGAATCACAGCACCACAGAATCACAGCATCACAGTGTCACAGAATCACAGAATCATAGAATCACAGAATCACAGAATCACAGCATCAACCAGGTTGGAAGAGACCTCCAAGATCATCCAGTCCAACCTATCACCCAGCCCTAACTAATCATCTAGACCATGGCACTCAGTGCCTCATGCAGGCTTTTCTTAAACACATCCAGGGATGGTGACTCCACCACCTCCCCAGGCAGCCCATCCCATGGTCAATCTCTCTTCCTGTGAAGAATTTCTTCCCCACATTCAGCCTAAACCTCCCCTGGGACAACTTGAGACTGTGTCCTCTCCTTCTGTTGTTGTTGCCAGGGAGAAGAGACCAACCCCCACCTGGCTACCACCTCCCTTCAAGTAGTTGTAGACAGCAATGAGGTCTGCCCTGAGCCTCCTCTTCTCCAGGTTAAACACCCCCAGCTCCCTCAGCCTCTCCTCACAGGGCTGTGCTCCAGACCTCTCCCCAGCCTTTCTGCCCTTCTCTGGACACGTTCAAGCACCTCAACATCTCTTGGGAAAGAGCCAGAGTCACAGAGGGGCTGCAGAGGAGAGCCAGCTCCCATGGCTTTGGGCAGCAGCAGCCTGTCACCCTGTGAAAGGCACCTGAGAGCAGTGCTGGTCCCTCCTGAAGGGCAGCAGTGAGGATGGTCCTCCCTGCTAGCTCAGGTGGCAGTCCTCCCATCAGGACAGCCTTGGGTTCAATATGTTAGGTGTGCTTGAGTAAGGGCTTTGTTACAGGTACAGTTTTCAATGAAAGGGTTAGAGACTGAGAAAATCACTGGAGGAGCTGTGGGCACAAGTACCTCTTCTTTAATTATGCCCTGCCTAGACCATAACCACAGCTGCTCCCGAGGTACAAATGCTGCACATTGAGGGGAGCCCAAAAAAAACCTGAAACCCATTCTGGGAGTCCATGGAGCACAACAGTTACCACAGGCAGGACACAGCAGACCACTGCTGGTGCTTAGGTCACCACCATCTCCAGGCAGGGAGTAAGGGCAGTTAAAGGGGAACAGAGAAAATCTGTGACGTGTGGCTCAGTACAGGACATAGCCCTGTCTGAAAAATCAGGAGGAGTTTTACGTTTATTATTATTATTGTTGTTGTTGTTAAATGTTGAAACATTTTGTAGCATTTTAAAACTGAGATTCCAAAGTGGTTTGTTGTTTTGCTTTGTTTTTTGTTTCCTACATTTAGCTTTCCCACTATGACATGAGAATGCATTATGACTGGGGAGAAAAACACTATAAAATAATAAGAAGAAAATTCATCAAATATTTAAGGCTTTTGCTTTGGATGTAGAAGAATTTTTTTTTTTTTTTTGGTAACATTGTTAGTTAAAGGGACTCAGGTTCAGCAGCATTTGCTTCAGTTTTGCCACTGAACCGAAAAGCTGTTAGACACTGTACCTGTCTCTGGCTTTTTAAAATGGACAGATTGCTAGCTTAAAGGCACCCAAAAAGTAGCTTTTCACTAACTAAATTTGGGAAAGAAAGAAGAGACGTGACTGCAATAAAATCCATATCTGAAAGAAAAAAAAAAAAAAAAAAAAANCCCAAACCATTACATGATTCTATGGCATATTACAAAAACAAAAAACAAAAAAAAAAAAAAAAAAAGTGGAAATTGGAATAAATGTTCTAGGCTACTACTGCAGCCTGAAAAGCCAGAAAGAGCCTGAGGCTCCCCAGTAAACCTGGTTTAGAAACCTCCTCAGCTGGTCTCTTATTTCTTGCAGCTAGTTGCCTTATCTAGTCAGGTCAGAAATTCAGGATCTAACTCTTGGTGAGCAATTGGGCAGACAGATCTATTATACATCTGAAGGAAGGCATCCAGACAATTAAGTGTCTTTACCTAATCTAAATGCTGGGGAAACTCTTGACATCTCTCATTTCAGCAAGAGCTGATGCCTTCCCTTCCACCACTGTGATCCACCTTCTCTTACAGCAGCTCTGGGCTACATGGGCTGCTGGAGATCCCCCAGAGTCACAATAGCTGTCTGTTGCCAGAACATCACTGATCATTATCCTTCTCCCTCTGCACTCTTTCATACATCTACGGCATCAAAACTAGACAGAAAAGCTGCAAAAAAATCTGAGGTCTCCAGACAGTGACAAAGCTTTCTTCTTAATGAATTTTTAACTAATTGTTTCTACATGGAAAATGAAAATTGGAAGGTAAATGTTAAGAATGTGGGACGAGTATCAAGAGCTGCTTCACTGAGGACAGGCCTAAGCATGGGCTGGGGGTAAGCTGACATCTTCTCAGAATCACAGAATCACAGAATGTCAGGGGTTGGAAGGGATCTGGAAAGCTCATCCAGTTCATCCCCCCTGCCAGAGCAGGAGCACCTAGAGCAGATCACACAGGAACACATCCAGGTGGGTTTGGAATATCTGCAGAGAGGGAGACTCCACAACCTCCCTGGGCAGCCTGTTCCAGGGCTCTGTCACCCTCACAGGGAAAAAATTCTGCCTCCTGTTTCCATGGAACTTCCTATGGCTCAACTCCCACCACTGCCCCTTGTGCTGGCATTGGGCATCACCCAGCAGAGCCTGGCTCCAGCCTCTTGGCACTCCCCCTGCACATCTTTATCAACAGCAATGAGATCACCTCTCAGGCTCCTCCTCTCCAAGCTACAGAGCCCTCAGCTCCCCCAGGCTCTCCTCATAAGGAAGATGTTCCACTCCCCTCATCATTTTTGTGGCTCTGCACTGGACTCTTTCAAGCAGTTCCCTCAGGTCTTTCCTGAACTGAGGGGCCCAGAACTGGACACAATATTCCAGATGTTGCCTCACCAGGGCAGAGTAGAGGGGGAGGAGAACCTCTCTCAACCTACTAACCACAGCCCTTCTAATCCACCCCAGGATGCCATTGGCCTTCTTGGCCACAAGAGCACATTGCTGGCTCATGGTCAACCTCCCATCCACCAGAACCCCCAGGTCCTTTTCCCCTTCACTGCTCTCCAACAAGTCAGTCCCCAACCTGTACTGCTCCATGGGGTTGTTCTTTCCCAGGTGCAAGACTCTACACTTGCCTTTGTTGAATTTTGTTCTCTCAAAGGCCAGACCTGGCCCTCCTCGCTGTATTTTGCCTGTTATTAACAGGAACACATTGTGCAATGCCTGTATTTTGAGAGTCTAGAAGTTCAATTAGATGGCTGTTGAAGAGCTGCTGTGGTCAGAAATCTGACTCTGTAATTGTCACTGTGTTCCTGCACAGCCCTGCTTCCTCTGGTGTCTGCTCTCTTGTCAATATGTGTCCCTTTTATTCATTAATCTTAATGGGACCCAGGCTTGCCAATTGAGGGCCAGACCCTGATGTTGTACCTGTGTTTCCTGCTAGCAAAGCCAACCTTTTATCACAATAAGCAAGGGAAAGCCAGCGCAGGTCTGCCACAGTAATATGCATTATCCTTTGTCTCACGCTGTGCCATCACCAGTGGAGCTGTATTCTCATTCCAGAACTTGAAGGCTTGCTGAAGGTCAGCAATGAAGTACAGTGCAGGTCATAAACAACTGAGCTCCATTTTCCACAACTAGACAGAGAAGGAGGCACTTAGGGGAAAAAAAAATACTATCTTGTAAATGGAACCATTTCATATGGAAGTAACTGAGGGCAAAGAAGCACCAAATGCCACTAGCTGTAACCTGTTCCTTCCATTTCTTTAAAAAACAAAGTCTTACCTAAGAAATCAATTTAGAATATGAAATACACCCTTAAGAAGGAACAACTTCCAGCCACAACTCTCTTCTGCAGACTGGGAAGTTTTCTACAATGGGGAGGCATGCAGCTATGGCTAAGATTTTCCAGCCACATGGTTGGAAACATTCTGCACTGCCCTCCTGTGACAAAGGCATTTGTGGTCAAGCCTCCTCAGAACAGCAGAGCCTACATTATGTGAAATGCAAAGCATCGCCTTTCTCCAGCTACCTTCCAAGCACAAAGGGTTGTTTGCCCAAACACGTGGTGCTTTCACACATGCTCTCACCAGCCATCTCTTTTTAAATAATGTAGTCATCCCTGCTATCTGTGCCAGCTTCTGGTGCTTGAACCTGGTCCTCTCTAGCAGCTCAGACTTCATTTTTCTGATTTCCCACAGCAAAAGAGATTCATTGCTTAGAGACTCCCATTGACCACGGATTGCAGTCTCAGTGCTGTATCAGCAGCAGTCTTTCATCAATAGGTTTAGCCACAGAAATCTATGTGTAGCTCTGAAAGGCACTGGTTCCCAATAAAATCATGTTGGAAATGAAGAAATGAGTGAAAAGACACATTATACTTTCAGTGTGATTTATGAGAAGGGGGAACAGTAGTGGAGCAGGGTCCCAGGGAGGCTGTGACACCTCCACCCTTGGAGGTTCACAAGAGTGGACTGGACAAAACATTGAGCAACCTGGCCTGGCCTCATGGCTGACCCTGCGTTCAGTAGGAAGCAGGACCTACGCCCTCCTGCAGTCCCTTCCCAACCAAGCTGGTACTGTGTGACGTGAGGTCTCACTCTAAATCATACCAACACCCACCTCACCTGAAGCACTGCCTACAAGTCTGGAGCCCTCAGTAAAGGAAGGACATGGACCTGATGGAGAGGGTCCAGAGCAGGGCCATGAAAATGCTCAGGGGGTTGGAGCAGCTCTGCTATGAGGACAGGCTGAGGGAGCTGGGGGTGTTCAGCCTGGAGAAGGAAGGCTCTGGGGAGACCTAATAGCAACCTTCCAGTACCTGAAAGGGGCTACAAGAAGGCTGCAGAGAGACTGTTTGCAAAGGGCTGCAGGGACAGGGTGAGGGACAATGGCTTCAAACTAGAGCAGAGCAGGTTTAGACTGGATGTGAGGAAGGAGTTCTGCACCATGAGGGTGGTGGAACACTGGAACAGGTTGCCCAGGGAGATTGTGGCCCCATCCCTGGAGATCTTCAAGGTGAAGTTGGACAGGGCTGTGGGCAACCTGATCTAGTTGGGGATGTCCCTGCTGACTGCAGAGGGGGTTGAACTGGAAGACCTTTGGAGGTCCCTTCCAGGCCAGCCCATTCTATCATTCTGTGATCTTCAGCCAGACATAAGCTGAGTGCACAGCGTTCTGGTACACCAAGGGCCCAGGAGCCCTCTTGCTAACCCCTTCCTACACATTGTTCTGCCCTACCAGCCAAACTCCCACATATTGCTCTCTTTACACAGCCCTACTTTCCTGGAAGGCTTTTCAGCAGCACAAGCCCACAGGCCTTATAGAGCTTCACTGGTCCTTCATAGCAGTTTATATCAGAACAGAAAGTGCTCTGAAGGGCACAGTGACAGTCACCTCTGATCCTCATTCCCAGCCACTCAGATCAGTATTCTGCACTCAATGCTCTTCATGCCCTCCAAGCTTCTTGATGCCTATGGCTGAGTGAATGTGTCTGAAATCTCTTCCTGGTCTATGAGCGTGGCATTTATGTTTGCTGACTGCTAATGAGGCATCTTCCTGCCTCAATCCTGCATGAAATTAGGTACCTACTGTAAAACAGTCCTCCCTACTGCTTTTCATTGATTGCACAGGGAATTAGGACCTGGCAACCATCGATAGCAGCTATGAAGAGATGCTCATTGCTCTCTTGATCTCCAAAAGTGAACTTGGGTATAGCAAGCAGTCAAAACAAGGCTCAGCACGAGAAAGAACCCTCTCAGTTGAATTGTACCAGTGATCCTTGAGATAACGGTGGAGCTGGTCTTAAGCAGAACTGAAATAAGTGCCAGGTAGCACCTGTTCCCAGACGCCATGGAACTGCCACCATTCTGTCAATGTGCACTTGCAGCCCAGAAAGCCAACCAGAGCCTGGGCTGCATCAGGAGCAGTGTGGCCAGCAGGTCAAGGGAGGTGATTCTCCCCCTCTGCTCAGCTCTGGTGAGACCCCATCTGGAGTACTGCATCCAGTTCTGGAGCCTCTGTTACAAGAGGGATATGGACATGCTGGAAGGTGTCCAGAGAAGGGCCACCAGGATGAGCAGAGTGCTGGAGCTGCTCTGCTATTGAGGACAGACTGAAAGAGTTGGGGCTGTTCCATCTGGAGAAGAGAAGGCTCTGAGGTGACCTTCTTGTGGCTTTCCAGTATCTGAAGGGGGCTACAAGAAAGCTGGGGAGGGACTTCTGAGGATCTCAGGTAGTGATAGGACTGTGGGGAATGGAATAAAGCTGGAAGTGGGGAGATTCAGGCTGGATGTGAGGAAGAAGTTCTTCGCCATGAGAGTGGTGAGAGCCTGGAATGGGTTGTCCAGGGAGGTGGTTGAGGCCCCATCCCTGGAGGTGTTTTGCAGCCAGGCTGGATGAGGCTCTGGCCAGCCTGATGTAGTGTGAGGTGTCCCTGCCCATGGCAGGGGGGTTGGCACTGGATGCTCCTTGTGGTCCCTTCCAACCCTGACTGAATCTATGATTCTATGATTCTGTGATTCACTGTCCTCTGCACCCTGTTTCCAGTTCCTGAACACACCTGGTGAAAGGACTCATGCTGGTTTGTAGCATCTGTGCTGCACTGCCTCCACCTTAAGCTTTGTCTTGCAGCTAATGCAAACTAAACTGAGTGGCTCCCCCAAATATACCTCAGTTAATTTAGCTGCTTTGGAAGGGCAGAAGGAAGATCTACAGCACTCACACACTTTCCCCTGTGCAGAGGCAGGCTGTGGGCTTGGAGAAGGTACAAGACCTTTTTACTCTGCTGTGAAGCTGAGAAGACTAAACTACCAGTTTGGCTTTCTGCTAGTGCTGTCTATGGGAAGAACGAAGCACAGCAAATTATTTTTGACATAAGACTCCTAGATTGGTGCTGGAAAAGCTGGTTGGCACCTCTGGGGCTGAACTTAGTTATTTTGTGTCGTGTAACAAACTATACTGCAACTCTATGTGATCTATACTCTTGCCCTTTAAAAGCAAGGATAATATATGGCTTTTAAGATTTCATTTGGTCCTTAAACAATATTAATGACTATCCACAGCAGACACAAGCTCTGCCAAAAGGGAGAGTGTTGGCAGTTTGAAGAAGGTCTCCATCTCACAGGGAAGGGAAGGGAAGGGAAGGGAAGGGAAGGGAAGGAAAGGAAAGGAAAGGAAAGGAAAGGAAAGGAAAGGAAAGGAAAGGAAAGGAAAGGAAAGGAAAGGAGAAAGTTGATGTCAATTAGGTGTCCATTGAACAATGCAGTTTCTATCATGAAATACGATTTTATAAAGGAATAGATGCAGGTCCCCACCTTGCCACAGTCTAATAAGAGCCAAAGTAGAGTAAAGGACACACTGCCAAATGGATGATGACTTCATATAAGTTGTTCTGAAAGCAAGCAGCCTGTTGTTTACTGCATTTATCGACAATCTGTGAAAGCAGACCAGAAATCAGTCTAATTACCAGAGTGCCAGTTGTGCTTGTTAACACCAGCTTTGTGACCAAATGTTATTCCACAGTTGTCACATCACAAGAAGGTTTCATTACTAACATAATAGTGAACAAGATCACATGCCTGGCTATTGATTGATCTGCCACACAAAGGAAAGATGTTGTTGTCTCTATTATAAGCAGTCACATCTTTGTCTGCCTGTGTAATATGCACAGGAATGTCTCAGGAGCAGTTGCTGCTGTGTTCCTTAATTTCTGCCTGTTAGCCCATTAACAGCCCATTAGGATCTGCAGGCTTTACCACCAGAGATCACCTTGCCATCATTTTGTCCTGTACTAATTTAAAACAAAATAGTCATATAGAAATGGGTAGATTCAGATTGGATGTCAGGAAGAAGTTCTTCCCCATGAGGGTGGTGAGACACTGGCACAGGGTGCCCAGGGAGGTGGTGGAAGCCTCATCCCTGGAGGTTTTTGCATCCAGGCTGGATGTGGCTGTGAGCAACCTGCTGTAGTGTGAGGTGTCCCTGTCCATGGCAGGGTTGTTGGAACTGGATGCTGCTTGAGGTCACTTCCAACCCTGACAATTGTGTGGTTCTGTGATTCTGTTTTCATCAGCCTTAGACCCTACAAGGATGAAGACTTACTTGACATTTCTTTTATCAATATATCATCCCTGCCAAACCCAAAGATATTTTAAGTCTTTCTGGACACAGTCAGGTAACAATGCAGGAACAGTCACAAAATTCATCATTAGTGCAATTGAATGGCCCTGAAAGAACCAGAGAAATATTCTGCTAACAAGCACCTCAGTCAAAATGAACTAGTATTGACCCTCAGACCATCAAGATATTGCTTTCCATTCACTGACTAGTCAGAAAGGCAAGCAGGAGCTTCCAGGCTTGTTGTTAATATTAAAAATGGACAGCCTTGTTTCTTTTTCTATGAACTCAATAAATATTATAATATAAAAGTGGATTTGTTTATCATTGTAAGCCTACAGAAAAACAAGCATGCCTCATCATCTTATTTGATGATGAATGATTTATCAGGCAGACTGTGAATCTGTTCCTAACTGAATCTATTTTCCTGTTTATGCCTGTTGAACAGATACAATTTAATGAAGAATACAAAGTACTTAAAAACCTGTCTGCCATTAATAGTTTAATTAAAGTGACATGTACTTCAAAGCCAGAGAGACAGAAAGCATTCATTTTGGTTAGAAAGGGCATGGCATTATTAAAGTGCAATTAAAACCAGCATTCCTTACAAGGAAGGAGAGTTTTTCTTACAGCTTAAAAATAAATAAATAAATAATCAATGATTTAATATCTGATTGCCAGTTCTGGATAAGTTGGCAACCCCAACGTTGTTCTTTGGTCCTCTTGTAAAGTCTCTTACATGGCTGCCACCTCGTTGCAAAGATCCATGCACAAGGCAACAAGTTACTCCTGAGCAATATCTCACTCGAAACCTTCTGACAAACAACTTGCTGTGCTATTGTCTCTTGGGGCCTCCCATATTCTGGAGGTGCCATTTCCCAAAGGATATCTCCCTGACCTCTCCACTGAAGCAGGTAGCAGCCTCTGCTGAGGCTGAGGCAAAATCTAGGGGCTAACTGGTGAGCCATCTCCTGACTTCTGTATCACATCTCCCTGGTAAAAACATTAATTTGGGTTCCTATTTTCTTCCTAAACTTCTTATCTTTTAGAGCTCTCTCTTTCAGTCAGACTTGATTGAAATTGATCAACTGGCTCAGCAACTATTTGAGGGAAGCCACTGAAAAGGAGGAGCAAAGAAAAGCAGCTCAGCTATACCTAAGTCTCAATTCACTTGAAAACAGGACACACATAGGCAAGAAAAAAAAGTCTCCTGCCAAATTCAGTTAAAACCTGAAGATGCAAAGTGAGAGCCTGCCAAAGATTTGGTTTAGGACTGTTTCTCAGAAGCATAAATCCTTCTTGAACAAAGTAGCAACAGAAATTTCATAGAATCATAGAATTGTCAGGGTTGGAAGGGACCACAAGGATCCAACAACCCTGCCATGGGCAGGGACACCTCACACTACATCAGGTTGCTCACAGCCACATCCAGCCTGGCTGCAAAAACCTCCAGGGATGAGGCTTCCACCACCTCCCTGGGCAACCTGTGCCAGTGTCTCACCACCCTCATGGGGAAGAACTTCTTCCTAACATCCAATCTGAATATACCCACTTCTAGTTTTTTTCATTCCCCCCAGTCCTATCCCTACCTGACACCCTAAAAAGCCCCTCCCCAGCTTTCTAGTAGGAAATTCAGACAACAACATTTTTTTTTAATCGGAAGATAGCAAAACCCACATTTAGAAATTTCACCAGAATTTCAAGGTCAGAAGTAAATCCAGACTTCAAGCACAGGACTAGGCTGAAGACAGAAATTCTGCTCAATAAGACATTTCAATCTTTTCAGAGATATATTGAGAAGTCAGTATTTGGAAGCTTTACAGACTTTTTAGGCTGGATGTGAGGAAGAAATTCTTCACAGGAAGAGAGATTGGCCATTGGACTGGTGTTACAGTATGAGAGCTGAAATCCCCCTCCCACACTGACAGTAACCAGGCTAGCTCGGTCTGGAAGCAAATGAGGCTGGATTTACAGGCAAAGCTACAATCTAGGGTGAGGTGCAATGAATATGGACAAATAGACACTGTTCACAACATTTACAAATAGGTACAATCAACAGAAAAAAAAACCACAACAAAGCCCTTGGGCCCCCCTCCAGGGGCTGTGCTTCTTCCCCAAGGGGCCTCCCCTTGCCCTTTTCCACAGAGAAAGCAAAGAGGGAAGAAAGCCAAGAAGCAGAGAGGTTCATTAGACTCAGCTGGTGAAGGTCAGCATGCAGGTGTGTGTTATCTTCAGCCAGGAGAGAGAAGCAGCAGACAGACAGACTGAGAGAAGATGGACTGCCTGCCTGCCCCACTGTCCTGTATCTTGTTTTGAGTACTGACTCTTAAACATTTCTCTCTTCCCTTGGAAGTGTTTAGAATCATCATCATCATTATTTTGCTTTCTTACACCCAACAGTGATTTATTTACATCCTTTCACTTTCTCTGCTCGAACTTTGTGAGAAGAAAAATTTAAGAGTCTTAAAACCATCACAACTGGGCTGCCTGAGGAGGTGGTGGAGTCACCATCCCTGGAGGTATTTTAAAATCAGACTGCCTGAGGCACTTAGTGCCATGGTTTAGTTGATTATATGGTGTCAGTTGGGTGTTTTCCAACCTGGTTAATTCTGTGATTCTGTGAATTAACCCTCAGTAGCCAGAAATTCTACTGGAGAGCCATCCATCTGTTATCAGAGTAACAGTGTCTGGATGACACCATTACCCAACACACTGGCCACTGGGCAGCTGGCTTGTTTGGGATAGGTGTGGGAGGAAGGCTGGTTTCAATGACTAAATAATAATAATAATAGTAATAATAATATAATTTTTAAAATAATAATAATTAAAAAGATATGTTAGAATAACAATGACAACAATAATAATAACAATAATGAAGATATTTCATTGAACAATTCTCAAGCAACATTGTTCTAATCACAGTTTGGAAATAAAAACCACCCACAAGCTGCAAAGGTGTCATGGCAATTGCAGAGCTCTCAGCAGAACTTCACAGGTCTCAGAAGTTGGCTCTTACAAGGAAATTGCAGGATTCAGACTCTACCAGCCAAGCACACTCATTCCTGAACACAGCCTAGAGCAGAAACTGTTTCAGGACTGTTTAACTAGTCTCTGTACATTTGGTTCCCTCATTTCTCTACTAGTTGAGGTGTGTGGAGTGGATACAACTGCTCTCCTAAGATCCAGTCCTCTATTGACTCCCTGGGAGAAAATAAAGGGAAATGCAAATGATAAAGCCAGGAGGAGAAAAAAACACTTGGCACTGGAATCTGGGACAACCTCTTAGACACTGGCATGCATAAGAAGAGACATTCCTTTGTCAGTGCTGGGCTTCATGGAGGAGGACTCCACAGCCCATGGGCCCCCAGGGAAAGTTTTCATTGCTATTTATACATGAGCTTTTACAAAGTCACACCTACCTAATACAATTATTGCTCCTACCTGTTACATAATCATGGGGCATGATTCAACAAAAAACTTGTGTAGCCTGCACCTGCACAAGTGGTCAGGGGGCTCCCAAACCACGGTTCTGTTTTGGGCACCTCAATACAAGAGATGTGGAGGTGCTGGAGAGAATGCAGAGGGACACAAGGAAACTGGGGAAAAGCCTGGAGAAAAAAATCTCATGGAGGGCAACTGAAGGAGTTGGGGATGGTTAGTTTGAAAATGAGGAGGCTGAGGGGAGACCTCCTGGCTCTCTACAGCTTCCTGAAAGGAGGTTGTGGAGAGGTTGGTGCTGGTCTCTTCTCACAGGTCATTAGCGACAGAACAAGAGGGAACAGCCTCAAGCTGCAGCAGGGCAGGTTCAGACTGGAGAGTAGGAAGAATTTTTTCCCATCAAGAGTGGTCAGGGATTGGAATGTGCTGCCCAGGGAGGTGGTGGAGTCCCCAAGCCTGGATGTGTTTCAAGGTGGTTTGGATGTGGTGCTTGGGGCTATGGTTTAGGGGTGACCCTTGTAGAGTAGTGTTCTGGGTTGGACTTGGTGATCCTGAGGGGCTTTTCCAACTTGAATGTTTCTGTGATTCCTCAAATTATCTTTATGGCACTAAGCCACACTTGATATCCTGGATGGTTTTTTTACATGCCTTTAGCTCCTCATAGACAATTTGTACTGTGAACTTCCTTTCTTAGCTGTGCTTAGTTTATGTACTTGAGCTCTATACACTCACTAGGAAGTGAAAACAGCTCACACCACTCCCAATGTGTCTTTTGATTAAACCATGTAGTAAAACATGAGAAAAACATCTTCTGGGTAGCTGATGTAATGAGAAACTCAAGTTTCCCTGAAAAACAAAGGAAAGAACTGCACCAGAATGCAGTTTGGGGAAAAAAAAAAAGGGGGGAAAAAAAAGGGAAAAAAACCCAAACAAAAAAGAGGGTTTATTCATGTTTTCATGGAACATTTCTATGGCAAAATACTTTTTAAGCTACACTTGTAAATAATATATAAAAATTAGAATAAAAATAATCCATACAAAAGAATGTAGTCCTGCACTTAAAGTTGTCCACATTAAAAAATATAGATCTCTCTTAATGTCAATGTCTGTTAAGATTAACATTTACATTTCTCTGTGGAGAAATTTAAAGGAAGAAGGAGATGGTAAAGGGTGGGAGGTTGTAGGATTCCTTAAGAGAAACAATACACGAACAGCATCTGTCTTTACCTATTTTCCTCTACAGAGCATTATAATAACAGATTTATTTTAAGGCAGTCATAAAGCCAACCACCTCCATATAAAAAGACCTCCACTGACATAGTGCTTTGGATTCAAATAAATTACACCCCAAAGAGTAAATATATTCATCAATGGTCAAAACTGAAGCATTTCAGCCCACCAGAAGAATCCCAGAATCACAGAATGTTAGGGGTTGGAAGGGACCTCAGAAGCTCATCCAGTCCAAACCCCTGTCAGAGCAGGAGCACCTAGAGCAGGTCACACAGGAACACATCCAGGTGGGTCTCGAATACCTCCAGAGAGAGAGAATCCACAACCCTCCTGAGCAGCCTCTTACAAGGCTCTGTCACCCTCACAGGGAAAAAAATCTGCCTTCTGTTTCCATGGAACTTCCTATGCCTCAGCTCCCACCACTGCCCCTTGTGCTGTCATTGGGCACCACCCAGCAGAGCCTGGCTCCAGCCTCTTGGCACTCACCCTGCACATCTTTATCAACAGCAATGAGGTCACCTCTCAGACTCCTCCTCTCCAAGCTACAGAGCCCTCAGCTCCCTCAGGCTCTCCTCCTAAGGAAGATGTTCCACTTGAACAATGGATGTTCACTTGAAGATCTTGTCAGGAGTTCAGTAGCTGAGGTACAGAGAGGAATATTGGCTGGGCTGGTACCTGGTATCCTCACCATAAAGTTAAGAGCTGATTTTCCACTGCCCCAAGCAGGGAGTGGTGACCTTTAAGGGTTTTAAGGCTTCTAAGCGTGTTGGCTCCTCAGTCTCTAACCACATTAAAACCTAGTTCACACTCTTTCCAAGATCTGTAACTGAGGTGTGATTGCAGTCTCCTATAGACCACTAGACTAGGCAGAAGAGAGGACAAAGTCTGTAAACATATTTGAAAGTAAACTAAGAGGTATGGACAGCCTATACATCACCGGCTATAAGCTAGAAGCAAACTCATTTGTGCCTGAACCAAGCTTGTTTGCTTGCATGAGAACCCCTATCAAGCTGCTAGCCACAACAGCACTCAGATGTTTGCCTATGCAGAACAAAACACCAGGCAATCACTGAGCTTGGTTTTCATCATGGTTTATTCACTCTTGTGTGACCAATGCAGCCTGGAAAAATCAAACAGCTGATGACGTACTGTGTTACCTGACCACAGGTTTCAATCTCTTCTTTAAAGAGCTGCCCTGGAAATCAGAGAAGACAGGACACTGCTCAGACATGCTGCCCCAAGCCCAAGGGCTCAGCCCTTTGCTATACTGATAGTGGGAAGTAACAGAGACTGAGGAGAGGGAGGGAAGTCATTTGCACTTCTGTTTACACAACGTCCCACCAGGAGAATTTGTGCTCTCACCAACTTTGTTTCCCTGAAGGGTGCTCAGCTGGAGCATCTCCCTGTGAGGACAGGAGCTGAGGCTCTGCAGCTTGGAGCAGAGGAGCCTGAGGGCTGCCCTCATTGATGGTGATAAAGATGTGAAGGGATGGAGCCAGGCTCTGCTCAGGGGTGTCCAAGGACAGGACAAGGGGCAGGGAGGACAAGCTGGAGCAGAGGAGGTGGGAATAGAAGGGAAAACTTTTTCATTGTGAGCATGACAGAGCCCTGGAGCAGGCTGCCCACAGGTGTTTTGGAGTCTCCTTCTCTGGAGACCTTCAAAACCCACCTGGACGTTTTCCAGTGTGACCTGCCCTGGGTGACCCTGCTCTGGCAGGGGGATTGGACTCAATGACCATTAGAGGTCCCCTCCAACCCCTAACACTCTGTGATTGCTGTTTCCTGTGATTCCTGTTGCTAATCAGTTTTACTTGCAGGTTCTCATATATGGGAATAAAGTCTCAGGACCTGAAGGCAAAAATCATTTACTTTTGCAAATTTCTTTCTTTAAAAATTTCATTTTTATACATTTTTTTATGAAAATGCTTCTGTTAACTTGAAGTTCCTCGAGAGCTTTTATTTTTTCTTCAGCTCAGAAAAATCTATCAGTTGTTTTTCAGCATCTCTGATTACAGTAAGTGACTTGCTCTCTCAGTAAGAAAAGGCAGTTTATTGATCCAGAGTTTTCCTGAAGCAACTTCAAAAAAAAAAAAAAAAGAGGAGGTATTTATGTGGGTTTCTATGTTAAGAAAATTGTAAAATTGTACTACAAATTTTAGAGGCCCTTGAACCTTCTCAAAATGCATCAGGCCAATCACATCCTAGACTGCCTCAAAAGCAGTGCTGCCAGCAGAACCAGAGAGGTGATTCTGTCACTTTGCTCTGCTTTGGTGAGACCTCACCTGCAGTCCTGTGTACAGCTCTGGAGCCCTCAACACAGGAAGGACATGGACCTGATGGAGCAGGTCCAGAGGAGAGCCATGAAAATGATCAGGGGGTTGGAGCAGCTCTGCTATGAGGACAGGCTGAGGGAGCTGGGGGTGTTCAGCCTGGAGAAGAGAAGGCTCCAGGGAGACCTAATAGCAACCTGCTAGTAGCTGAAGGGGGCTACAGAAAGGCTGCAGAGAGACTGTTTGCAAAGGGCTGCAGGGACAGGGTGAGGGACAATGGCTTCAAACTAGAGCAAAGCAGATTTAGATTGGATGTGAGGAACAAATTCTGCACCATGAGGGTGGTGGAACACTGGAACAGGTTGCCCAGGGAGGTGGTTGAGGCCCAGTCCCTGGAGATATTGAAAGTGAGGCTGGACAGGGCTGTGGGCAACCTGATCTAGTTGGGGATGTCCCTGCTGACTGCAGAGGGGGTTGGACTGGAAAACCTTTGGAGGTCCCTTCCAGGCCAGCCCATTCTGTGATTCTATGGTTCTATGTCTCTTCTCTGCTTCAATGTCACAAGAATGATAAATAAGGAGAAATCTCTTCCTTCAGAGAAAGAAAACAACCACAAAACAGACAAAAACCAACCACCAGCCCATCCCCCAAATCAAACCAAAGCAAATGAATGAAGAAAACAAATACCACCCTTGAAACACTAGATCATGTCAAAACTGTGAGAAAAGGTTTCAGATACTATCAGCTGTGGGTTTATATTCATGCTGTGCTTGCCAATACATTGGGCAGTATTCTGAAGCTGAGTTTTGATCCTTTAAGGACCTCCTGTGCCCTAGGATCAGGTTTGACTGGCTATTGGAAATGCCAGGACTGCAGCTGCTCTGAGAGTAATCTGTGTGAAATTTCACAAGAGTAGCTTTTCCTGGAATATTTTTTAACTGGTCTGAATTGAGAAAAACAAGAGAGAAAATAAAAAAAGATAAACACAGAAATCAAGCAGAGTCAAACCTGGAAGAGAACCACAGAAAGCAGAACAGGAGCAAGGAAATACACGTGTAGAAGGACTAAAGGAGCCAAATGGGAAAACTGAGAGAAACACTTGGAAGAAAATCTGAAGAACAGAAGGCTGACAGAGGAGGCAAAATCTTTGAAGGAGAAAAGTGGAGGGGGGGTGACACACAAACACAGAAAGGAAGATAAACATTAGTGGTGAAAGGGAGCAGAGGAAGGACAAAAGGCAGAGAAATGGGAACTAGAAGCATGAAACAAAAATAGCAGAGCAGAGAGAAGATTCAGAAGGTAAACTGAAAACAAGGATCCAAAAAGAAGACAAGAGTGAAAGTTCAGTTTATAAATCTTCAGGAATAAATAAATAAATGACTTCTGGGGAAAGCCCAGGCAGTGCAAGGATGGCAGAAGTACACACATTCCTTTATCTTCTCAATCTGGGTTCAGGTTAACAGAGCCTCTGCCTATAGCAACCTCAGAAAACAAACACCTCACCTAGCAGCACTGGTAAGCAACACATGGTACAGCTACTCCCTTCTCCACTTCTTCTGTGCCCTGCCTTTCAGAACAGGAAGAGCAAATAGGCAAAATATAATTTACAGTCCTGGTTTATCTTCACCCACAGCCCATCTGCTAAGTCACAGTGCAGCAGAATGTGTATGTGTGCATTGAGAGTGATGGCTGTCATTAGACCAATGAAGTTAACCCATGTATAAAAGCCAGGACTGGGGCAGTAATAAAGTTTACACTTAATTATGGATGTCAAAATCCTTGCTGATTTCTTTTTCCTTTCTTTTTTTTTTTTTTCCCCATGACTATTTAGCTGATTGAATTTCCAGCTCTAGTCAGCATCCAGAAGTCAGTTCCTTGGAAGATGCAGCATTAAAGAATGAAACCTGGAAACAGTATTTCCCTATTCAATTTTTCAGGAGCAGCAAAACTGGACGTGTTAACATACATCCCTGTCTTTGTGGCTGTTAAATGATTGGATTCCCATCTCATCAAATTTACATTTTGGGATCTGAATATAGTATGATTAGGCATTATTTAAACAACTTCATTACAATACAATTTGAAATAAAATGGCCCTTGCTATCGCACTAATATCAGTGTTTTAAATAACAAAGGGGGTGGTAGTGGTGGTGGTGGTTGTCTGCATTTATTTATTTATTTAATAAAAGAAAGGATTAGCATTTAGTTTCAATCAGTAGAAGCAATGCTGTACCAGTTGGTGTCTCAAAGATTCAGGATTTTATTAATATTCCAGAGATGCATTTGTGTTGCCTCTGGGTACACTGAAAAGCCACTTAAACTGCACTTAAAGCAGCACTACAGGATCAAATTGATGTGCATCAACCATTTACAATAAAACTTGATTATTATAAAGGCATACATATTTGCATAATTACATGTTTGATTTTTTGATAATGCAGCATCCACTACAAAGTGTTGCTTCATGTGGAAAGGCATCGTCCAAAAGCACCATCTGCTGTAGTGCTTGATGCACTGCAGCCTTTGAAAAGCACGGGAGGTAGGTTTCTGTGAATCAAAGGGGAAAGCAAAAGAGTTTTGCTAGAACAAGAGGCTCAGGGCTGGAGGAGGGAACATGGTACAAGGTAGACTTTTTATTAGGCTGCAGGTTTCTTTCTGGATGTTTTAAAATAAAATTGTCAGAGGCAGAAAGGTAAAAGACAACAAAGCAGCATATCCTAGGGTCTGCAGAATACTGTACTCAGAACTTGAGAGCATTTGGCACAAAGCATTTTTGATGTTTCCATTAAAAAAAAAAAAAAAAAAAAAAAA
>VXBD01011426.1:25679-46658 GCA_013399975.1 Indicator maculatus
CCACCAGTATCTAATATATGCAAGGAAGGAACCACATTGGGAAAGATGACAAACAGCACAGATTGTTACACTCACCATTTGACAAGAATAGATCATTTTAAAGAAATCTCTCTTAAACATCACAATAGCTTGAAAGACATTCAACTTGGAAGCAAAATATCTCTGTACCTTCTCAGTTCAAAAGAAGAAGCCATCTGTCCTTCACTAATCATAGGCTCACAGGATGTTAGGAGTTGGAAGAGACCTCTGGAGATCTTCCAGTCCAACCCCCCTGTCAGAGCAGGACCACAGAATCCAGCACAGGTCACACAGGAACACTTCCAGGCAGGGCTGGAAAGGCTCCAGAGAAGAAGACTCCACAACCTCTTTGGGCAGCCTGTTCCAGTGCTCTGTGACCCTTACAGCAGTGACCCTTCCTGTGCTGAAGTTTCCATCCATTGCCCCATGTCCTATCGCACAAGTGAGCAGAGGCTGTCCCTGTCCCTTCCTTCCTGACCCCCAGCCCTCTCTGACCATAAAGCCTCATTAGAGCCTAATGTGCCCAGTGCTAAGATTGCAGAAGGTATCCTAGAGTATGAGGAAAAGCAAACACTTCTCAACTCAGCATGGGTAGCCCAGAGGTCTTGCATCCTAAATTTGTGCATCATTTTGATTAGCACTACCTGTCTGTCATGTTGCTACCCAAGGATATTTTTCAAAGTGGATTTTGAGGAAGGCATTAATCAAATGTAGTTGTAGTTGTTTCTAAAACTCTGACATCCCACAGAGTTTGGATGCATGCATGCAGAAAACACATAAACTGTTCTGCTGTGGATTTTCCTGTGTCTGTTGATACCTCTGAGCTACACTGTGAACATTTCTGGAGACTGTGGTGAGTGGTAAAATGCAGCACGGAGCCAAGATAGGGAAGATCTGGCAGGGAAGTCAACAAGCATGTACAATCCTGTTGCTTCCCAGTAGGAGCTCATTCCTTCAGAAATTGGCCTTTGGTAAGCAGTGTGATTCATTGCTCAGGGACTGGATTACAAGCTGGAAACCAGCTGCCAGAACTTGGGCAACTCGTTTCAGTTCCACATACTTTCCATTTCCTTTCCTCTTGTTTTTCACATCACAGTAGTGGAAAATACAATGCACTTCAGGGCAAGAACTTTCTCATAACACAAGCTTCCAGCATGTTGGGCATTAAACAAGCTGTTATCTCCATGGGCACCCCAAGGTACACCAGAATACAAATAGCAGTTGGATTACATGCCCTGTGAGGGACAAATACCAAATCAATTAAAGAGCATCTTTAAGTCCTGCAGACAAGAATAGCATCTGACCCCAAGACATATCCTACAGTCCACTGACGCAGAAGAGCTTCAGAAACAGATACAATGGTGTTCAGGCACCTGAAGGAGGGATGGGGTGGTATATGTGGAAATGCAATTATCCAGACACAGAATCACAGAATCAATAAGGTTGGAAAAGACCTCAAGGATCATCGAAGTCCAACCTGTCACCCAAAATCTCATGACCACTAAACCATGTCACCAAGTGCCACGTCTAATCCCCTCTTGAACACCTCCAGGGATGGTGACTCCACCACCTCCCTGGGCAGCACATTCCAACATCTAACAACTCTCTCCATGAAGAACTTTCTCCTCACCTCGAGGCTAAACCTCTCCAGGCACAGCTTGAGACTATGTCCTCTCCTTCTGCTGCTGGTTGCCTGGGAGAAGAGACCAATCCCCTCTTGGCTACAACCTCCCTTCAGGTAGTTGTAGACAGCAATGAAGTCTCCCCTGAGCCTCCTCTTCTCCAGGCTAAATACCCCCAGCTCCCTCAGCCTCTCCTCACAGGGTTTGTGTTCAAGGCCTCTCACCAGCCTTGTTGTCCTTCTCTGGACACATTCAAGTATCTCAGTATCTCAATATAATATGTTCAGGCACCTGAAGGAGGGGTGTGGTGATATATGTGGGAATGCAAATATCTCAGACCTTCTGTACCCAAACCACAGCAGTCTGTACATGGATTCATTGAAACCAAAGTAATGGCCATAGAGTTTCAAGCCCTAAAGCTGCTTTGCTGGACTGTAAGTTTTTTCATCTGGTCTATAGTAAATTTACATTCCCACCCAGAAAAAGAAACAGCTGTGTAGTTATGAGATAGATTTTTGTTTTATGTCATGACGAATTGTGTGCTTGAGTCCTGTGTTATGCATATTTTAAAACATCTAGATTTCTTACCCTGACTTATCAACTCCAATTATAGCTTGGCATCAGAGATGCCAAACACCCACACTGACATTGATTTAGACCAGCACTGTGAAATCCAATGCTTCTAAAAAACCAACCCTTTTGTGTGTCATCAGAAGAGCACAAAATATTTGTTAAATCACTGACGGACTGTTGTGTCTAGGTAGTTCACACAACCTCAGAAATATTTATCTGGTGGTATTTTCTCATACTCATAATTTACTGAGTTGAACTGTATCACAGTAAGACACAATGCCAGTCTCTCTACCTCTGCCTGCACTTGAAACAGAGCCTCTATGATTTCTTGTTCCGCAGGTACCCTTCCTGAAAAGATAAGGATGGATCTAGAGCCTGATATTGGAAAGAGCCCCAAACTATCACAAAGCCTCCAAGACACCTGCATTGCTTTCTCAATGAAGTCTCTAAGTGCCTTTGGTCATAGTGCTGAAAGAGGAAGGAACAGTGGCCAGGGCAGATGTGAATCTTTGGGAACAGTGAGTTTTCCTTTTGTGCCTTTAATACTCTGCTGTTGTTGAGCTTCCCTAGCAAAGCCTGTGCTAATCGTTGCTGGAGACAGCAGAGCAGCGGCTGCTAAGCACAGGCTTTTTCTCCACCCTCTCTGCACTAGGCAAACAAGAGGTTTCATTACATATATCATTTTCAGCTTGCTGCAGTGATTCCACAAAGACAGGAGGGTTTAGAAAGCCAATGAATGGGGCTGGGGAACCGGCTAGGATTGGAGCTTCAGCGCTAATGTCTAAGGCTAGCTAGCAAGAGTGGCTTCACACACTGGGCACTGCCACCCCTTTGGGTTTCATTGCATGGCACTGACAGATGCTGACAGCCAAATCACTCATCTCGAGTTAATAAACCAAAGTAAGGAGTAGAGGTGGGGAGATTTTGTTTGTTTGAACTAAAGGATTTAGAGCAAGGCTTACTAATTATTGCCTTGCCCTGATTGTTATTGTGCTGCAATGACGGCAAAATTATTTATCTTTTGGTTGCTAATTAAGAACAGAAGTGAAGAATAGGTTTGTTCTGAATGTACTGTGGTATCCAAGGACCATTTGCTACATCATAATGAGATACCATAGGTGCTGTAACTCTGTCTACAAGCCTCTCGCCTCTTTATTATTAGGGAAAGAATTTCATCTTGCCAGTTAACTGACATAAAGCTAGCAGTTTATAAATAAGATTCACTTGGAAGAGGAAAACCACATTTCCCCCATCAAGTGAAAAGATGGCATCCTTTCCCAATCCCTCTCTCCCTCTCCCAGCACAGAATGCTCTGTTTCCCTGCTGCTGTTCAGCAGTGTGGTAGATCTACCTCTCATTTTGCAGGCGTGTGGTCAATATCGCCTGCCGCTTGGGAGAGCAGGCTATACTGATTGCAAAGTGCTGGCTCTATAAATCTGATCATTTTAATGATAAGCCAGGATATTTTAGGCCTCCTCGTCCCTGAAGAACCAAGAACAATTGCAGATTGATTGTGAACCAATTAAGGGCCTTAGAGCTATAAGTTGTGAATATAATTTCTTAGGGAAAGGAAAAAGTTTTCCAGTTCTTACCTCTTTATATAATAACTCATGGGGTGGGTGAAGTGACAATTCAGATATGAGTGATAAATTATGGCTTCAACTTTCTCAGATCATAGTTATCACCAGAAACTGCTCAGCTGCCTCTTTCATGACCCCTGTCATCAGCACATCAGGCAGAGAGAGAAGAAAGTGCCACTTCTGTGAACATCAGCATAGAGCCAAGCACAAGCAGCCTGGGTACTTGGTGGGTGTTCTCTGCAGCACCATAACACAATTTAATATAAATGCCAGTAACAGTCAGTGGCTCCATTCCAGCCATAACTGCAGCAATTCCTCCCTTAAAAGCAGAAAGTTGGGACAGGGAAGATGCTTCAGGTACAGACCTCGAGAAGGTGCTCTCCAAACTGGACACAGAAATCTGCTCCCCAGGAGGTGGCCCCTGCGCCCAGGGCCTAATGGCAAGGACACAGTTTAGTCGAAGAAGCCTTTTACTTTGTGCTTAAGGAGAGGCTATTACCTTGCAACTGTACCCTGCTGTCAGTGCTCAGTTAATAGGCTCCTGTAGTGAAACACATCATGTGCTGCGTCAATTATTAATAATGAGACAAGCATTCTCACATCAGAATGCTGCTCTGTAATGTGTCATATTAGTGTATCAAAGCTCAGACTCCTAACTTTACTAGTTTATTAAGTGAACTTTGCAGAAGATTTATTCCCCAAGCAGCCTGCTGAGCCTCAGTTTTCATTTTGTATATAGGAAACAGTTTGGATTCTGTATATAGGAAACGTCTCTCTACTGGCAAGAATTTTAGAATAGGGTTTGTATTTTAGGTGCCTGATTTACTGCTACATTGCATTTATTCTAACACATCATCGATCCCCTGTCTCATACATCAGATTTAGTTACTTTTTTATTGTATAATTTCTAGGTGACAGTGGCTGTCTAGGACAGAAACAGCTGATGGATCTAATTTGATTTTGCCCTTATACCATCAGAAGTTCACTTACTAGTTCACTTACTCAGAATTCATTGATCACTAGAAGGTCTTCTGGGATTGTGAAATCTCATTCTTGGTGTCTTTTCCAATTGTCAAAGCGTAGACTCAATACTGCATCTGACATCCTTGCAGCCTGCCTCATTCTGCATAACACAGCAGTCATCCATGGGGTTATAGTCAATGATGGGGCTCTCAGAAAGGATGACAAGGCTAACTCTTACTGACTTCAGACATGGCAAAAAAAAAAGATCTCTCTGAAAGGTGGGTTTGCTGATGATAAGCAAGAGGCAGCTCGGTGACAGCCGTACCTTTAAGCAAGGGAAAGGAAGAGCTAGGAAAGGACAACGGGAGCCAAAAAAGGGCAATAGTAAAGGAAGAATAAATTGCAGGAGGAGTTTTACACAAAGATCTATAGGTTAAAATCAAAGAAACTACACTGCTTAGCACAGGGAGAAGATTATCTTTATCTGTGGCTTACTGTTCCCAGCTAGAACACAAGAAAATGTCCTGTGCACAGACTGTTCAGTTGCATGGCGAGACAGCGAGTCTCATTGAGAGTACTGGCAGAACAATAATCACCTCTGAAGTCCTTGTGAAGAGATCCTAGTCACTAAGTGCATACAAAGAGGCAAGGGGAGGTTAATGAAACTTCAAAAACTGTTTGTGTTCAGGAAGGTTAGTTTGTCTTGTGTTTTTTGAGAGCAGATAAGGCGGGGAAAGGTATTGGGAAGGTGGATAGCTTGGATAACAAACAAATAAACAAACAGTATTAAAGTTATCCCTTGCAAGAATAAGGGCAACTGTTTTGTCAACAGTAAACATGCACCTGGGAGAAACAAAAGCAAATGACACTTCCTGTTACCCAAGGGTAAAGCTGGAACTAACCTGTGCACAGTTTTGTAAATATGCACGAATATTTAGGTTACCAGTTTGGGAACAAGCAAACAGCATCACCAAATACAAGTTTCTTTCACAGAAACAAACATTAGAATTGGAACAGAGCTGCTTTAATCACAAATTGTTTCCTGAACACATTCAGCAGTCTAATTTTGAACCGTTTGAGCACCTGAGCATCCATTTCTCCTCTCTGGAAAGTATTCACCAACCTAAATGCAGCCAGCTATGATGGGGAACTTTTCTCTGCTAGGCATTGTTCATTTTCTCCTTTTTTGGTCATCCTTTGGATGACATGAAAATATTTTTCTCTCTACGTGCTTGAAATCCATCCACAGTCATCAGCTGCTACATCTTCTTTTCATAATCTTGTTTATATTCAAATAGCCACTAATGTTGCTGTGTTCCATCAAGAGACTTGGTCAATAGCTCCAAAAAAGCAAGAGTACCAGAGGAAAACAAAGGGGAATTGCATGCCCAGTAATATGGTATTTAAAATCCCTTGGTAGGCTTGCAGGCTACAACACTTGCATTTCCAACCGCTGGCTTCTTTCAATTGGAGTTTCATTTAAGCACAGGGAAAGCAGAGCTTGTAAGGCTGAAGCCTTGGAACAGGATTGAGTGATCCCATACTCACCAGCACCACTTGGGACTGTGATTATTCACTCTTTTGCTGCGAGCATCTTTTGCAGCCTTAGTAAAGTTGCTTAGGGTGTTTTTTTGTGGCTTAATCCCCCATCTTTGAGATAAGTGTGACTTAGCCTCCCTATCTCACAAGCACACAGTGAGGATAAACATATTAAAGAAGAATGAATATATCACAATATAGTGATAGGAGTTCAATAGGTTGTGTATGGAGTAATTTATCTTTTTGTCTCTGATATCAAGCACAGTTCCTAGGTGTGTGCAGCAGTAAGAGCCTAATCTATTGATACAGAAAGAAAGCAAATGTTTGCCAGTCCCACATTCCCATACACAAAACCAGGAACAGAAACACAAACTGTAGGTGCAGAGTGCAAATCCTGGACTAGAACAGAATTACTTTTTTTTCCCCCTTCATTACATGGATAGGTGACACAAGCTAGACATGCAGAAATCTATTCATTTCAACAGAATAAAACAGAAAACGCAGCCAAATCAAACAAAATTCGTCTATATACTAGAGAGAGAAGTATTCAGATACAGTCTTTAAAAACTCCTTAAAGTTACCTTGTGTAAGGAATATACTGTGATTGAGCAGTGCATGAATTATGGACTGTTCCTAGGCTGAAGCTTCCGTATTTCCCGCTCCATACTAGTTTCCACATAAAATAGCTTTATTAGAGTTTGGCAGCGTGTTAGTTTTGGGTTACATTAACGAGGCAGGAATTATAAAATATAGTTATTTTATTTTCCAAAAACCCCACCCCAAAACCATGTGCAAAACTGATAGAATTATTTACAGGTTCTATTCGGTCGTGAATTCTTCCAGGATGCCCTTGGCAATTTTGATACAATTTAGAGAGTTCAGAGACTGGAAAAAGCTATGACACAAATAGCTTCACCCACTGATAAACCAAAGCCAACCAATAACCCTTAGGAAAATAGGAGCAGGCCAGGATTTACTCACGAGGATTAGAGTGGGAATTTGGAGATGGTCCCTAGCTCGTTCTCTCTGCTGACAGCCTCCAGAAACTGTCGGTTTGTAATCCAGTTCCAGGCTCAGGCTTTATCCCAGGGCTCCAGACCAGGCAGTCGAAGCAAGGCAGGACACTGGAGATGACAAGGCTTGAAGTGAGGAGAGGCTTCAGCAGATGTGAGCAAGGCTTGAGCACAGCAGATTTGAGCGAGGAGGATCTGAGCAAGGTGGATCTGAGCAAGGCGGATCTGAGCAGGAGCCCCGAGGCTCCCCAGCCACTTGCATACATACAAAATGCCAGAGGTCCCTTGGTCCAATGGGGCACTAAAGCTAACATGCAGCCACCCAATGGAAAGCCTTCTGCCAGGCTATGACCAGGAAAGGCAGAGGCCAGGACCTCGTATCTGGGGGAGCTTTCGTGCTCTGACCGCAGCAGGCATCTTGTTTACCAGACAGGCAAAGGCCTGTCCCCTTTGTTCCTTTTCCCACCTTGGCCTGTTGTTGTGGTGGGAAGTAGGGGAGAGAAAGGACCTGTCTAGACATCTTGAGGCTTGTCTGGATTTGTACTGGGCCATGGGTCATGGCAGCATGAGGAAAAGTGAAGGTAGTGTCTATAGCTCTCATTAAAAATCCAGTCAGACATTTCAGGGTGATTATAGAATAATATACTATTTATTAAAAACAAAACAAAACCAAATAAAAAACCAACAAACCAAACAAGAAAAAAAAAGCAAAGATATTTCACCAGATATTAAAAAATAGAGAGATTTATTCAGCCTCTCTGAGAGAAAAAAAATCAAACTTGTAAGTTGTGCAGATTATATATCCAATAAAATATTTATTTTTGCACAAGGTGTATCGTTAACTGTCTTGACTGCTTCCCACCGAGGTGCCAGAGAAATAAAAAATTAAGCAGTGTGGAATGTAAAATAGAGGTGGTGGGGTTTTGTTGGGTTTTTTCCAAGTCTCAGAGCTAGTTCATGGGCATACAAAACAGATTGTATTCCGAGCTGTAACACAGGAATTCTTCTGTGAGGAAGACACTGGAGCCGAATACCTGACAGCAGAACAAAACAGAGAGACGCATTGAAGGCATGCAGCTGAGGTGCTGCATGCAAATGCAGAAGGCCTGAATTAGGAAAGCAGCCAGTGCCTTTGTTAATGAGGGGTTTAATGACATCTTACTAGTTGAAGGACTAAGGAGTGCAGACATGTAGCCTGATGGACTTCTGGAAGTCCAGTGACTCTGTGGTCTGAAAGCTGTTGGGCTATACAAAAATGAGTGCATGTTTAAATATCCTCCTTACCTGACACTTCATAAACTGGCTGTGGAAACAGGTAGGAAGGAAGGGACAGCCTCTGCTCCCTTGTGCCCTGGGATAGGACAAGGAGCAAGGGATGGAAACTACAGCACAGTTCCACCTCAACATGAGGAGGAACTTCTTTAGTGTAAGGGTCCCAGAGCACTGGAACAGGCTGCCCAAAGAGGTTGTGGAGTCTCCTTCTCTGGAGCCTTTGCAGCCCTGTCTGGATGTGTTCCTGTGTGACCTGTGCTGGATTCTCTGGTCCTGCTCTGGCAGGGGGCTTGGACTGGAAGTTCTCCAGAGGTCCCTTCCAACCCCTAACCTCCTCTGCTTTCACTATTAAGCACAATCACAAGCAGCCTCCCCACTGTCTGTTCTTTTTCAAATCTCCATGAATATTAATTTAAGCTGCAGCTACAGGACACTAAGCAGTGCTCATGCTAACAAAAACAATTCCTCTAGTTACTTTGCACTTTAATGCTGTGACTTCCAATGTGCTGCTTTGCCACTGTGCTTCTTGCCCTCTTCATTTTGAGGTGACCTTTAAAACTTTCTCACACAGGACAAGGATGGCAGGGTGGCAACATCAAACTGGAGTGGGGCTCACATTGTCACGCAGGCTGTGTGGGGCTCTGCACAAAAGGGCATTTCTGACCTGCTCTGCCCATTTCCAAATTAGAGTGGTTAAAAGAATAAATACCCCAATAATCTGGCTTGAAAAGGTTCATCTCTGCCTGCTGCCTGCTCTCTCTGTTCTAGCTTTTTAGCTTCCAGCCCCTAGCACAGACCACACCAGGCTCAGGAGTGCAATTACAGGCTCAGAGTGAGTGTGTGCCAGCCTGACAAAAACAAAAAGGAAAACCTGCAGTTAGGCTCAACTCTATCCTGGGGCTGCCAACTTGACCTGCTGCTCATCCTCTTCCACAGGAGCAGGTTACTCAAGCTGGGAGCCAAAATACATTCGCTTCACTCTCCATAGCCCTCCTTATCAAAGCACCGTGGTGCTGAACACTGCGGCGAGAAGCAGCTACCCAAGAGGGCTTGGGATTGAACAGACAGGACAAGAGGAGGAAGGTAACTAACTGGCCACACTCATTGATCTTAAATGCAACATATTTGAGAAGTAAAAATGTGATGTGTATTGCAGGATTAGCTATCCTAACAGAACTGGAGCCTAGGTTACACTGCCTCCTGGCAAAAGAAGAATGTCCCCAAGCAGTGATCTCAGAAAGTCCTCAGAGAAACAAGCTTGCTCACTTAGTCCTGCCATGCAGCAGCCACAGCTTGTGCAGCCCCCACCCACAGCTCTCACTTGCTGAAGGAGAGGACAAAACAGGCAGCATTAAGTGCAAAATTCAGGTTGGATATTCTCTTAGGGTCTTGCAGTTGCTACATTGCCAAATGCTTGTTCAGTCTGCAGTCGACACCTGCACACTATCAACATCTTTTCTGATTTCCACAGAAGCAGCTGCATTATGCAGCATGAAAATCATGCAAAACTCTGCTATTGTCTGTGTGTTCCTAGCATGTGAGAAGGAGAGGAGAGAACACACACACCTGGATCAGAAGAGCCCTGCTCCAACATCCTTCTGCTTAGAGAGACTAGAGCTGGAAATCCTGGTGTGTATCCACAGGACTGCAGGGATGGATCCCAAAGACTGTCTAAAACTAGATTCCTAAATCTCATAATCACAGAATGGGCTGGGTTGGAAGGGACCTCCAAAGGTCATCTAGTCCCTCTGCAGTCAGCAGGGGCATCCTCAACTAATCACAGAATCACAGAGCATTAGAGGTTGGAAGGACCTCCAGAGATCATCCCATCCAACCCCCCTGCCAGAGCAGCATCACCCAGGATACACCCAAAGGAATGCATCCTGGTGGGTGTTGAAAGTCTCCAGAGCAGGAGACTCCACAATCTCTCTGGGCAGCCTGCTCCAGGGCTCTGTCACCCTCACTGGAAAGAAGTTTCTCCTCATGTTGAGCTGAAATCTTCTACGTTCAAGCTTGTATCGATTGTTCCTTGGCTTATTCCTGTGCATCACCCAAAAGAGCCTGCCCCCCCCACTTAATACTCACCCCTCAGATATTGATTGACATTGATCAGATCCCTCTCANCACCCAAAGGAATGCATCCTGGTGGGTGTTGAAAGTCTCCAGAGCAGGAGACTCCACAATCTCTCTGGGCAGCCTGCTCCAGGGCTCTGTCACCCTCACTGGAAAGAAGTTTCTCCTCATGTTGAGCTGAAATCTTCTACGTTCAAGCTTGTATCGATTGTTCCTTGGCTTATTCCTGTGCATCACCCAAAAGAGCCTGCCCCCCCCACTTAATACTCACCCCTCAGATATTGATTGACATTGATCAGATCCCTCTCAGTCTTCTCTTCTCCAGACTAAACAGCCCCAGGGCTCTCAGTCTCTCTTCACAGGGGAGATGCTCAAGTCCCCTAAGCATCTTCATGGCTCTCCCTTGGACTCTCTCCAGCAGTTCTCTGTCTCTCTTGAACTGGGGAGACCCAAACTGGACACAGGATTGCAGGTGTGGTCTCAGCAGGGCAGAGCAGAGGGGGAGAAGAACCTCCCTAGCCCTGCTGGCCACACTTTTCCTGATGCATCCCAGAGATCAGTTTGCCAGAGCCCTGTCGAGCCTCACCTTGAATATCTCCAGAGATGGGGTCCCAACCACCTCCCTGGGTAGTTCTTGTGATGCAAAACCAAACAAAAAGCTATCTTTAAAAATTCATCCTGTGAGTAAAGCTATTGTTGTTGTTTGTTTGGGTTTTTTTGAGGCCAGTCAAATCTTCACAGCATTCAGTATTTTTTTTATGTACTAACTCTGGGTTCTCCTTTCTAGAAATCCTGGGATAGAACCAAACCCATCTTGATTTTATTATGGAGCAGCAGTGGGTGACTAGGCCTGGACTGCACAAATGAGCAGGCTGCAGCCAGGCAGAAGCAGCCATCCCACCCCAGCCCACTGATATACTGCTGTGGAAAGAGCTTCACTGTTGAGCATAAAGGTGGTCAAAGTTTTGGAAATGTACAGCATTTTAAACACATAGAGGAAAAGGATTTAAAAAAACCCAAAACACAGAGAACAAAGATTTACAATAGATCCACCACACTTCTGTGCAAAAGGAACAACTGTTTTACAAAAGAATCTATGAAACCAAACACACAAATAATTAAATAACTATACTTCCTCAGATGCTCTGAGTATGTTTCCTTCCTAAGACGTGGTCTGAGGCTCCTATATGTTTTCCACTGAGAGATTTTATTACAGGGACATTAGTGATTTTTTTCTCTTTTGGCTATTTCCCTGCCTTAAAGAGTTTTGCACAGAGATGATCCCCATTTCACCACAGCTATCTCTGTGTTAGTCTGCAACACTCCACAAATTTTGTCTTTATCAAACTGACTCAGGCTGTCAGCTAGAGGAGCTCTAGTTCCCACTCTCCATAAATGCCTTCTTTTGCCCCACTCATTTCATAGAATCATAGAATTGTCAGGGTTGGAAGGGACCTCAAGGATCATCCAGTTCCAACCCCTCTGCCATGGGCAGGGACACCTCACACTACATCAGGTTGCTCACAGCCACATCCAGCCTGGCTGCAAAAACCTCCAGGGATGAGGCTTCCACCACCTCCCTGGACAACCTGTGCCAGTGTCTCACACCCTCATGGGGAAGAACTTCTTCCTAACATCCAATCTGAATCTACCCATTTCTAGTTTTGCTCCATCCCCCCCAAGTCCTATCACTACCCTCCCCAGCTTTCTTCAGATACTGGAAGGCCACAATAAGGTGCCTTCTCTTCTCCAGTTTGAACAGCCCGAACTCTCAGTCTGTCTTCACAGGAGAGGAGCTCCAGCCCTCTGGTCACCCCCATGATGATTTCCCAGTACTATGTATCAGCACAGGCAGTTTGCTATTTCACAGCAGTATGTATTAATATAGGTACTTTGCTATTTCTTTTTGAGAAAGGGATGGGAGATGCAGGCACATACACACGCACATATATATGAAAAGAAATATAAATGAGCAGAGCTCCATTAAGGACAGTGACTCATTTACACCTCAGGAGTCTAACACATATCTCACTGCCACTCACGGCCGGGCACAGAATGAGAGCAAAGCACGAATGATACAGCAGGACTGAAGAATGCCTTCATGAGAAGTAGGGGATTCTCACTTCTACTGATATATATCTGGTGCTGCTCTTCACTGCCTCAGAACAGGGGACTCTGGGTGTCTGGTTAAATACAAAAGACAAAAAAATGACACCTTGTTACAGAGGCTGCTAAAGTTTACATACAAAATGCTGAACCTGATGCAAACAGAGATTGATACTTTCACAGAGTGGATTACCACCAGGGCTTGCTTTCCTACACTTCAAAGAGGCTCTGTTTCTTCCTTAGCTTTCCATGAAACAGGCAGTCATGCATACACAAACTGGCTGCATAAAGGCTGGGCTCATTTGGCAGACTAAGGGTTACCTGGAACACTGTGTCCAGTTTTGGGCTCCCCAGTTCAAGAGAGACAGAGACCTGCTGGAGAGAGTCTAACAGAGAGCCATGAGGATTCTCAGGGGACTTGAGCATCTCCTCTGTGAAGAGAGACTGAGAGCCCTGGGGCTGGAGAAGTCTGGAGAAGAGAAGACTGAGAGAGGATCTGATCAATGTCTATAAATATCAGTGCAGTGGCTGTCAGGAGGAGGGGGCCAGGCTCTTTTGAGTGGTTCACAGTGACAGGTCAAGGAACAATTGTTTCAAACTTGAACAGAGAAGATTTCAACTCAACATGAGGAGAAACTTCTTTCCAGTGAGGGTGACAGAGCCCTATTGCCCATCCACACCAGCCAGCACACTTCTCCTCTTACCACAATGTGTACTCACACCTTCCTTTTCCCCTCAGGCACCTGTGAGTTGCCAGCCACACTGTGAAAGCTCAGGTGCAGCATACTGGTCTGAGGACAACTTCATGATGTAGAGGTAACACAGGCTGGCACGAGCCTTTCTGGCCACTCCGGGGTGTCCAACTCCTCCACTGTTTTGCATGCATCCAAAGCCAGCAGCACTGGAGCCAGCAGGACATGGACCTGATGGAGTAGGTCCAGAGGAGGCCATGAAAATGATCAGGGTGTTGGAACAGCTCTGTTATGAGGACAGGCTGGGGGTGTTCAGCCTGGAGAAGAGAAGGCTCCAGGGAGACCTAATAGCAACCTTCTAGTACCTGAAAGGGGCTACAGGAAGGCTGCAGAGAGACTGTTTGCAAAGGGCTGCAAGGACAGGACAAGGGACAATGGCTTCAAACTAGAGCAGAGCAGATTTGGATTGGATGTGAGGAACAAGTTCTGCACCATGAGGGTGGTGGAACACTGGAACAGGTTGCCCAGGGAGGTGGTTGAGGCTCCATCCCTGGAGATATTGAAGGTGAGGCTGAACAGGGCTGTGGGCAACCTGATCTAGTTGGGGATGTCCCTGCTGACTGCAGAGGGGGTTGGACTGGATGAGCTTTGGAGGTCCCTTCCATCCCAGCCCATTCTGTGATCCTGTGAATGTTTGCTTCTTTCTGCCACACTGTAAGAATGTCCATGATATTTGCAGCTGCATGTTCATCTTCTGATAATAGCTTACAGTATGCAAACAAACAAACCCTGTGCAGGTCCTGATCACACATCTGCATACACTGCAAGTACCATGTGGAAAGGAACCAGTTTTTACCTTCAGTTTTAAGATGATGTTCACTGAGTATAGTTTAATGCAACTACTCTGAGACACAAGACAGATGGGACAGATACCTCTGAAGTGCTACAAATAAAATCTAAAACTGAACTTTTAAATATTCATTCTGAACTGTAAAGAGATCTGTGGCTTTTGTGTGCTACAGATGGCTCAGAAAGTCAGTACAAACAAAAGACCAATTTCTGAGTACTCATAGCTGCTGTACCATAATAGTTGGAGCCCCAAAACTCCAGGGGTTTGTCATGATTCAGCTGGATCCTCTTACCTAACAAATTTCATGAAAGCTGCATTGCTTTTACCATCTTATGGGGATGAAAGAAATATGAATGGGGGTGGGGGGGAGGTAATACAATGTGGACAGCATAAGCTTGAACAAAAAAATTACAATGTGAATGGAAAGTGCAAGGGGAAACTGTCTTTTTATCACATACTAAAGTACGGTATGAGAAGAAATCTGTGTTTGCTGTAGGTCGAAAGAGTAAACAAAAGAATATTTGGCAGATTTAGATAAATGAAGGAAATAAACCAAAAAATAAGCATAACAAAAATTCCTGCCAGTCACAATCACTGAGGAGCTGCTGCCTGATTGCCAAGCATGGCCTCGGGTTTACATGCAGGAGAGGCACGTGTCTCTTTGTGAGGCAGCAGGGCATGACCTCATCAATCAGAGATTATCCTGTGCAGAACAGTTTGTGGAAAGCCCTGGCTGCCACCTCCAGAGAGGCAAGCTACTCCCAGTGCAGCTGGAAAGAGAAGAAGCTGAAGTAGCGCTGCTGCTGCTGCTGCTGCTGCTGCTGCTCCTGCTGAGGCCATCACTGCTGCGTGCACACAGAAACACAAGGAGCCTTGCAGATGCTCTTAGCCACTAGCAGTCTAGTCTGAGCTCTAAAGTCCTTGGGCTTAGGGAGGATACTCTCCTGCTTCTTGCATGTGTTTGGGCTCTTGCAAGAACAGAACGGGACAGCAACATCCCAAAGAGAGGTGGAGTGTCTGCAGGTCAGCAGGCACCGCACGACAGGCAGCAGAGGGGACCCCTGAACTGCCAGTAGTCCTCCCAAGGTAGAAGCCACACAGCCAGAGAGCCAGTGCTGAATCACAGCTGGAAGACAGGGTCGTGTATATTTATGAGGCACTGCTGCCAAGCAAATAGAAGGCAAACACAGGAATATGAGGAGAAGGCAGGAAGGGCTTGATAGAAAATGTAACTCTGCTGTAATGACAACCAACACCAAGGTACAGTCGCAGGCTGATACCCAGTGATGGGTGGTAGAGGCTTGGTCCCAAGCAGGTTATGCTACCTGCAGAATCAAGGGGTTTGCAGGCAGGGATGGAACACAAAGAGACAGCCTGGTCAGCCTGAGTCATTAGGGAAAGGGTGGTTGCCACAGCACTTTGGATGGGCAGCAGTAACTAGTGCTGCCTTTGCCAAGAGTAGAGAAAGAGATGTTGTGCAAAATAAAGAGTGGATGATGCAAGCTGGGGCAAGCATCTCAATCGCTTCCAGCCACGGCAGGAAAAGTGGCAACTGAAGGCAAGGAACAAGTCTGCTCTTGTGGTCCAGGTGAGAGATGTGAACTCAAAAGCAGAGCTGAAACCTTACTGGAGAGAAGCACAATCCTACACCACTGGTGGGAATTAAGGAAAGAGGACTTGGCAAGACTTGAGGCAGCAGGCAAGAAGACCAGGGCCTCCCTTTCAGCCGTGTTCTGCTGGTGCCAGATCTGGAACCATCAGAGGGCAAGCAGAGGTTGCAGTGTGAAAGTGATGCTTGGCCTCTGTTTGCAGCTAAGGCAAAAGAGGGGAGATGAACAGAGGTGAAAGGGCAGGATCCTGCGGCACTGGCAGAAGGAAGAGCTTTTTCCAGTGACCTCACTGTCCTTTTGAGAGTAACTGCTTTCCAGGACAGAGTGTCCCAACAGGATACTTAAATGCCTTCAGCACAGTACAAAGTTCAGGGATAAAACCCAACGACTTTTCATGAGATCTGCCTCCAATAAAAACAACTTTATTGCCCTGGGTTAATGTGTAAGTTAGTGAGAGCTTATGGTTCAGCTTCCATAGCCATTTTATGTAGTATGAAAAGAAATAAAGTAAAAAAATCCATAGAGACCTCCTCCATCAGTCCTCTAAAATACAAAATTCAGTTTCAATCTACCCTTCATTGTGGCAAGAGGCTATCAGCTATTTTCCTAAACACTCAGACTCACTGTCAGTCTAGGCAGAGCCAGACAGCCTGACTTAATCACCTTCTCGTGACTCGCTGCTCTCTGCCCCCTCCTTTTGAACATACATAAACCCTAATTATTTTTTAATCCTTTACTAGAACATTGGCAAAATCACAGCTACCCTGGCAGCATACAGATGTGGACATCTACAGGCACAGGAGCTGCAGTGCCACTGGGTCTCCTTCAGTGGTGTGCACTACTGTCTCTCCAGGAGCAATGCACTCCTGGCCTCTCCTGCTCCTTTTCTGGAGGTGCAGCAAGCATTGTAGTGAGGCTGTACTCCAAGCAAGGCTGGTGTCATAAGAACTTAAACCTAGCCCTGAGGTGAGTTCAGTTGTCTGTACAAACATGTGCACCTGAATGCTTACCCAACCTGCCACCCCTCTTCAGGTCACAGTTTCCGCAGGGACCCCTGATCTCTCTCCCTGTCAACTTGTGCCCAAGTCTAGGCTGCTTCTGTCCTTCTCATCTGATGGAAATGGAGTTCCCTTGTGCCTCTCTTCCTGCCACCCCCAGCCTCAGCATGCATCCCCAGGCTTGCCTGTGTTACGCATTACCAAGGGTAAAGTCCCCCCAAATCAGCAGGCTAGCTTCAGAGTGATCAGCTGATTTTGGTGAGCACAGGTACCATTCAGCCCACAGTTTCACAGCTTGCTTCTCTTCTGCTGTGGAGAGGGGAGGCCTAGCTCTTACAGATGCTCAGTAAGATCCAGAGTAAGTGAGTTACTTTTGCTGGTCTATTGTCTTCTCTAAAACCTGTACTGTCACTCTTCATGCATTCCCATCCAAAGAGGTGGCAGGAGCCTCACCAGTCTGCTGCCTAATGCCTCTATGTTCACAGCAGCAAAGAGCTGTTCCCCACCAGCTCCTGCAGAGAGGCAGGCTGGAACCAGGCACCCAGCAGAGACTGAGGCTATTCTGTGCCTCCACATCTTAATGTTGTGCCAGAGGTGGAACATGCACCATGGGCTGCTATGGGTTCACAAGCCCTGCCTGCTCCCTGTTCTCTTAGCTTCTGGTGATAAAGCAGCAGCTGCCATGTGGTGCCACACCATGCACAGAGGACAGGCTCACACCACATTCACAGTGCACTGTTCCTGAAGGAAAGGATGGCTCAGTTCCTACAACTGTCCTAATGTGGGTAACTGCACAGGACTCCTACTTACAAAGGGCTTTGAGGCTTTCTGGAAGACAACTCAATTCAGGCATTGTCATTCCTTTACACTCCCATCCAGCAGCAGGGTCCACCAGCATTCCACCACTCTTCCTGCCCAGCTCTGCTCCCATCCCTGTCATGAAAACAAACAGACCTGAGACAACTTGTGCTGCCTACTCCAGTGCTTCAGTTCCCTGGCCGGTGAAAGACTGTCTGTTTGCACTAGATTTCTGCACAAGCAAAAGAAGAGAAGCAAAAGCAGACTCCTCACTGTGGTCATTCATAGACTGGATCACTGATCTGGGGAGACTGAGGGGATGTAGTTCTTCTCCCAGTTCAGGTGCCATTTGGGTGACAAATGAGGGCACAAACCCTGTTGCTGTATAGCAACAAGTTTCCATAAATGCAGAGAGCAGAGAACCTCAGAAGTCTTCTCAAAAGTCCTTTATTGATGCATTGTAGAATCCCTTGCATTGCTGAGTCTGAGTCCCACTTCCAGCAGAAGTTCTGGAAGCTCTTAACAGATGAAACAGCTAACAGGAGTTCTGAGCATATCCCTAGCAGCATCCCTGCATAGAAGCCCTAGCCAGAAGAAGTCGAGAACTAAAAGAAGCAGAAGTCCCTAGCAGTCCTAACCCCTCCAAGCTGTTCCTAACCTAAGTCCCTAACCCCAGTAACTCTTGTTCAGAGTGATTGGGTTTTATACTCCTTGTTACCAATCCCTTAACCAGTAAAACCCAACCACATAGATAAGCTAAAATCTTTTCCCAATGAGAGGTGCCAGCATGCCAAGGATGTGGCTTCTGCAGCATGTTCCAGTCCAAGGGTGCCAACGTGAGACTATTGTTCTTGGCACCCATGGGATGTGATTGTTTGGCTCTAGGCAGCTAAGGAATTGGTCAGCTAAGGAATCCTGCACTCTGCAGGCAGCCAGCAGCTACCGTCAGGACAGTGCCTGCAACAAAGGGATAAGCGTGGCTCAAGCCATTCTGTAGAGTCATAGAATCACAGAATTGTCAGGGTTGAAAGGGACCTCAAGGATCATCCAGTTCCAACCCCCTGCCATGGGCAGGGACACCTCACACTACATCAGGTTGCTCACAGCCACATCCAGCCTGGCTGCAAAAACCTCCAGGGATGAGGCTTCCACCACCTCCCTGGGCAACCTGTGCCAGTGTCTCACCACCTTCATGGGGAAGAACTTCTTCCTAACATCCAATCTGAATCTACCCACTTCTAGTATTGCTCCATTCCCCCTATTCCTATCACTCTCTGACACCCTAAAAATCATACCAAGCTTAAATGATCATCACACCAAGCTTAAAAAAAAAAAAAACCAACAACCAAAACAATCAAACAAACGAGCTCTTATAAAATGTCCTGTAATTGGAGGAACTTACTTTTTAATTTTTCAGTTTCAGGTGTGAGTGTGTTACAACTTGTAGCTGAACAGTATCTGAAGGGGGCTACAAGAAAGCTGGGGAGGGACTTTTTAGGCTATCAGGTAGTGATAGGACTGGGGGGAATGGAATAAAGCTGGAAGTGGGGAGATTCAGACTGGACATAAGGAAGAAGTTCTTCCCCATGAGAGTGGTGAGACACTGGAATGGGTTGTGCAGGGAGGTGGTTGGGGCCCCATCCCTGGAGGTGTTTAAGGCCAGGCTGGATAAGGCTCTGGCCAGCCTGCTGTAGTGTGAGGTGTCCCTGCCCATGGCAGGGGGGTTGGAACTGGATGCTCCTTGTGGTTCCTTCCAACCCTGACTGAGTCTACGATTCTATAAAATGGCTTGAGCAACGCGCAACGCTTATCCCTTTGTTGCAGGCACTGTCCTGAGGGTAGCTGCTGGCTTCCTGCAGCGTGCAGGATTCCTTAGCTGACCAATTCCTGACCTGCCTATGTTTCTATGATTTCTCTGCAGATAATTACATATGGCAAGAGAGAAAAACTTGGCGGAAAAAAAAAGAAAAAGAGAAAAAGGGAAAAGAAAATGAAAAAAAGGGAAAGGAAAAGAAGGAGAAAAGAAAAAGAAAAAAGGGGAAAAGTAAAAGAAAAAAGGGAAAGAAAAAGAAAAAAGGGAAAGAAAAAGAAAAAAGGGGAAAAGAAAAAAAAGGGGGGGAGATAAAAAGGAAAAAAAGGGAAAAGTAAAGAAAAAATTAAAAAAAGGAAAAAAGGGCGGAAAAAAGGCATTTTCTCTTCAGTGTGTGCCTGAATTCATTTACAGCTGTTGCTGCTTTAAACACTTGAGGCAGAATAAGTGGCTGGCACTAAACAGCTTAGCTGCAATTATTATGGCATGTCTGAGGTATAATTTCCCCTGCGGTTTTGTTAGGCGTACAAAATTCATAACTCTGATTTGTGGCAGGTACTTATTACCCAGCGCAGGTGGAGATATGCAAATATTATTCTAGCAGGGGTGAGCAGCCTTTATTCCAGCGCTGGGCTATTAACGAGATTTGTGAGCCTGGTACTCTGGGGCCATCTAATTAATTAGACGGTACGGATACAGTATAAATTGTTTAGTAGGGTACACAGTTCCGGCTCCAGAAGATGTGGAAGTGTGGCTGAATCAGCTGGGGAGGCACTGAACTGCTGTCCCACCAACGGCACGCCCTGCAGGACCACTCTGCTGGCTGCCTTTGCCTGGAATCCTCCTGCAGGGAAGCTCTGCCTTGTCAAGCACTGCGGGAAAGAGATGCTCTGTGTTTGTTGTTGTTATGAGGATCATGGAATGGGTGAATTGTCAGGGTTGGAAGGCATCTCAAGGATCATCTAGTTCCAGCCTCTGCCTGGAGAAGGGCAGATTCGGGTGGGATGTTAGGAAGAAGTTCCTTACTGTGAGGGTGGTGAGACCGTGGCATGGGTTGCCCAGAGAAGTTGTGGACACCCCATCTCCAGAAGTGCCTTAAGACCAAGCTGGATGAGACTGAGCAATCTGCAGATGCTCTGCTGAGCGCAGTGGGGTTGGAGTAGGTGACCTTTAAAGGTCCCTTCCAAGCCACTGCCTTCTGTGATTTGAGGAAGTTTTGGGTGGCAGCACCAATTCAAACTGCAAGTTACAAGTCAGTGACTCAGAGGTGCACTTCAAGGGGTTGTTTCTTCCTTTGGGGAGGTTTTTTTTTAATTGCTTTGCTTTCTGAGTGCCCTTCACAAGCTTTGCTTTCTCACTGCTGCTTCCCTACCATGCAGTTCCCACCTGCTGCTTGTGCAGAGCTCCAAGGGTTCTGTGTTTAGGTAAAAAAAAAAAAAAAAAAAAAAAAAAAAAACTAAGC